>QEPC01000975.1:82499-94190 GCA_003113815.1 Sphenodon punctatus | reverse complement strand
AGGGGGAGGGAATTAATTTATTTCATTGGTTTCAATGGGGACACAGCGCCCCATTGAAACCAATGAAATAAATCCGGTACCGGTATACCGGAATTAATCCGGGAATCCGGTTTTCGTAGAACCGGTAACCGGTAAATCCGGTAGCCGGTAATGGGCCCGGGGTCCCACCACTAATTGTAACTATTGTAACCTCCTCCTCGCTGGCCTTCCCCGCTCTCACCTTTCTTCCCTCATCTCTGTTCAAAACTCTGCTGCCAGGATCATACACCTAGCCCGTTGCTTTGACCATGTGCAGCCTTTCCTCTCTCCACTGGCTCCCTCTTCCCGAGTGTATTCTGCACAAGCTCCTCGTCTTCACCTACAAAGCCCTTCACAACCTTGTTCCCCACTACCTCTCTGCCTTGATCTCCCTCCGAACCCCTGTTCGACCACGCTGCTCCTCTTCCATCCTCTCCCTCACCCTCCCACACCTCCCCTGCTCCCCCAACCACCTTCGTCCCTTCTCCCTCATTGCCCCACGTGCCTGGAACTCCCTATCTGCCCTCATCCGCCTTGCCCCCACCCTCCACACCTTCAAGTCCCTCCTCAAAACCCACCTCTTCCACTCTGCTCCGCCCTTCCTAACTCCTGATAATCATCCCCACCCAGAATTATCCCCCACCTATTATCTGTAAACTCCTAATTTACTGTAACCAAGCCAAGAAAGTGAATCTGAGTTCTCGCATCCTCATGAATGTCGCATCCCTTGTCTCTCCCTCTGTTCCCCCTCTTCTGTCTCCCCTCCCCGTCTTTAGATTGTAAGCTCTCGGGCAGGGACCGTGTCTAGCTTGTTTTCTATAAAGCGCCAAGTACATCGCTGGCGCTATATAAATGCTGATAATAATAATAATAATAATAATAATAATTAATAATAATGTTTTTAAAATGGCGAGGATACAAAGAAGATGACAAGGAGAGTGGAGTGCAAGTCAGACAAGTCATGCAAGAAAAAACGGAGGGAATTCCACATGTTTAGCCTAGTGAAAACAAGACTAAGGAGAGACATGATATTAGTTTTCAAATATCTGATGCCACAGAAAAAGATGGGAAATAGTTGTTTTCCACTGCTGCAGAAGATAGAAAAAGAGGCAATGGGCTTAAATATCAGCAAGGTAGTGGGTGCCATTTTGGGAAAGGGCATGCATGGACAGAATGTCCCCAGTGACCAGTTGTGTATGCACAGGGTTTTTATTTTTATAATGAAAACGGAGGAAAACAAACAATAAATGTTTACTTATTCATAGTTCTTCATATTTTAATAACTAAAATGAATGGGGCTTTGTTCACTTTAGTAATTAAAAAAACAAAAATAAACTTCACATCCCTAGTTCCTTCCAACCCTACAGTTTTAGAATTCTAAGTCTGTAGGTTACAAACATGTTCACTGCCCAGAAGACCTGAAGTTGTTCTCTTTACAGCTTTTAGAGATAGAGTGTGGTCGCCGAGAGATAGAGTGTGGTCGCCGTGTTGGTCCCAAGTGACAGAGAGACAAGATATCAAATTATATCTTTTATTGGGCCAACTGTTGTGGTGGAAATAAGCAAGCTTTCAGGCCACACAAGGCCCTTCCGCAGGCTATGCTACATGCTACTTCCTACGGGCTACTCGCTATACTATATGCCTGAGAAAGGGCCCTGTGCGGCCCGAAAGCTTGCTTATTTCCACCAACAACAGTTGGTCCAATAAAAGATATCATTTGAACCACTTTGTCTCTCATTATGGTTTGGCAAAGAAAGTAGCTGGCCTGAAGGAGAGTGAGAGATCATTTAGAAAACCAGTTTAAATCTCCTAACATAGGTTCATTGGTGTAAGAGCTTTTGTGACCTTTCTAAGGGTATAAAATTCCCTCTTTCACTGAAATTCAGACATACAGAATAACCATCATGCTGGAGGGCTCTATTGAGAGGCTCCTAGTGGTTTTAAGGGTGTAGTTTATGTGGCTTGGCTGATTCATATCATTCATGTTTTCCTAAGATTTCCCTCTCCTCTTCATGGTTTTAATGTAGCATAGACCAACTATTATTATCTGTGTGTCCCCTGCAACCTCTCCCTGCATACACATAAAATCTCCTCCTCTGATACAGCAAATAAATTCCTAGCCTGTAAAATTGACACATTCTTCTTTTAAGCTGTACTAGCCGAGAAGTGTTGCAGATTCCCCTTTCTGACCCCTCTCCCTTGATAGCACTAACTCAAGCTGCCTCTGTTTAATGCTATCTTGAGTTTTGTGGTGAGTTCCTTTTGGGTTTAACTCTGTATGACCAACAACCCAACCCTCACAGTACTTCGCTCTACTGGCACAAACTCCATTACAATGAACTAAGGCTGGTTCGAATCAACACTTTGGTTCTCACAGAACAGTTCCATGAAAATAGAACCGCTCTCAAAATTTCAATCAGAATTCTGATTGATCAAAATGTTTGATTAGCCATTTTACACATGCATGCACAAATTGCACCAGCTGTACTCTGCATGCATAAAATAGCAGCCACTGGAGAACAAACTAGTGGCCACTGTGCAGTATGGTAACTGTCATTTTGCTGTGCAGCTGGTGCCATTTTGCAAATGTGTAACATGGCCAACAAAAAAATCCAATCATTCTGGAATATGAAAATCAGAAAAGTCATTCATTCCAATTTTTGTTCGCCACAATTGAATCACCTGGATCTGTTGGAAACGGAATCCAGTGAGAAACTAAGATTGAGCCTGACAAGAAACAGGCCAGCAAAGTGATTTGAAGGTTGGGCTGCCAGCTAGGACCAGACTGAACAGGAGGATGGAAGGCAATAGCCCACCGGTACCTTTTCTCTAACTATGGGTGTTTTCAGACGTTACGTGGTCCTGAGTCACCACAGTGGATTCCCAGCAATGGTGAACCAAGCAACCACCCCCCATGGTCAACAAAAGCCCTGAACAGACATGACGGGAGCGGGACAACAGCAGGAAATCGGGCCGCCAGATCATGGCCCAGGGCAGCGCAACCGACGTGACGCCGATTCCCAGCCGTGGTCAAAACACCCACAAGGCACCGGGGAGGGGCGGGACACAGAAATGGCTGGCTGAGGACAAACAAAGCCAAAAGTGCCTAAAGGGAACGCCCAAACAAGGGAAATGGGAAGAAGGAGACAAGCCGGCGAGGTACCACACACAACAGGCACAGAGACAACGAGAGAACACACAGCAGAGACACACGCCCGGGCACACACACACCCACATGGGAAAGGAAGGGAAGGGGGCACACAGTGGAACAGACAACACACACGGCAACACAGGCACAGGGGTGTGGGGAGGGGGTGCAGGACAGGGAAGAGGGGGGGAAATGGCCCAGGGGCAGGGCAGGACACAGTCCTGGGGGGGCCCATGGGGGCCATGAGTATCCCAGGGGAAGCACAGCCAGCCATGGTCCAGAAAGCCAGGCAGAATGACACCCCGGACAGGGGGGCCCACAATCCTGGGAGGGGTGGGAGGGAAACAACCGGAGCCCCAAGCCCAGGCGATAAGGCCACAGGCTGCAACAATGTATGGCAACAGAGCGAGGTGTGGGGTGCTGACCGAGCACAGCTGCAGGAACCGAGCACACAGACAGGACAGCTGACACACTAATCAGGCCTGCAAGGACACAATGATGCCAACACAGAGAGGTGGGAGGTGATGACAGCAGGAATGCAGCTGCAGGGAGCATGCCCAGGCACACACTGGTCTGTGTGCAAGGCCCTGGGCAGGGACAGCAGGGGCACCCAATGGGACACCCCCCACCCCGACCTGCCCACATTGCAGGAGGAGGCCAGGCCCGCCGGGAGGGAGCCACCCTGGGCCGACACAGATACCCCCACCCGGTTGCCAGGTTGCAACCCGGGGGCAGGGCACCACGTGTCCCGGCCTATAACGGGGATGACTGCACCCCACCCAGGGCAGCCGGCACCATGGAGCAGGACAGATTGGGTGCCTGCGGGATGCACCTAGCACTCTGTGCCAAGTGGAACCGCTCACACACTGATCAGCTGATTTTTGTTATGTGTATATGCTATGGCTATGACCAAGTGAATAAAATTATTTATTTACTTACTGATCAGCTGCGCATCCTGACCGCAGAAGGGCACCTGGGCCCCCACCTGCGGGTTTGCATGTCCTGGTGCGCTGCACAGGCCTGGAGAGCCCACCATGGCTGCAGGCGCTCCCTGACCCGGCTCAGGGCTCAGCGGTTGACCGAGGTGGACCCCCATCCCCATGGTCCAGCGGGTGGCCATTGGGGTCTGGGCCCTCGCAACGCCTGACTCCTGCTGGTCCGTCTCGCAGCACTTTGGTGTCGGGGGGAGCACCATAGCTTGTATCCTCCAGGATGTATGCGCAGCTGTGGAAGGCATCCTCCTGGACCGGGCAATCCAGCTGGTGGACCAGGCAGCTGTGATAGCCTGCTTCACGGATGGAGGGTTCCCCAACTGTATAGGCACCATGGATGGCACCCACATAGAGATCCTCCACCCCTCAGCTGGGGAGTCCACGGAGTAAGTTAACAGGCACAGGTACCACTCCCTGCAGCTGCAGGCTGGCGTGGACCACCGGGGGCGGTTCATCGACATCTTCACGGGCAACTCTGGGTGCAGCCATGATGCCCGGATCATGACCATCTCCCCCATCTATGCCCGGATTTACCACGGGGACTTTGTGGACATGGGGATGACCCAGATCGAGGGGGTGCTCATTTCCCCCTATATCCTGGGGGACTCGGCCTATCCCCTCACCTGATTATTATTATTATATTTATAAATTTCTACCCCGCCCCTCCTGCCATGCAGCTTGGGGCGGCTTCCAACATTTTAAAATACAATAAAACCAATTAAAACAATCATAAATATTATAAAAATATTAAACAGGGCTAAAATACAACTCTAATAGGTGAGGGAACTAAAACCCCACCCTACTCATCCTCCCTCCCAAACAGCCAGGTCTTACAATTTTGCTGGAATATTAATAGGCTAGGGGCCAGGCGAGCTTCCTCCAGAAGGGAGTTCCACAGCCGCGGCCCCACTACCGAGAATGCCCTCTCCATCGTGGCCCCCCGCTTAACACGGGGGACCTCCAGGAAGGCATCCCCGGCAGACCGCAGGAGCTGCTCTGAGGCACGGAGGGTGAGGTGGTCCCTAAGGTATGAGGGGCCGAGACTGTGTAGGGCTGATGAAGGTGTTCCCGGTCGCCAGGACCCCAGTGCAGGAGCTGTACAATTCCTGCCTGTGTGCAGCCAGGACCGTGGTCAAGCGGGCCTTCGGAGCTCTCAAGCATCACTGGAGGAGTCTTGCTGGCCGGCTGGACTACACGGTGGAGACCTCATCCCTGGTGATAGGTGCCTGCTGTGCGCTGCACAACATGTGCGAGACCGATGGGGCAGCTCTGGAATACCCAATGCCTCCTCATCCTCCCGGACCAGTGCCTCTGTACGTGAATGCGGACAAGCCCTGGGAGTACCATTACGCCAAGTGCATCCATGCCGCCCTAGCCAGGCTTATCAGCCGGGAGGCTGAGGCGTGAGGGCACTCGACCCTGAACCCCCACCCTGGGGCCCCCGGCCGCTCCCTGGTCGGTCCCCTCAGCGGCCAATGGCCAGCCCCCACCCCAGGGCCCATGAATGGACCACAGGAGGCAGTAGTGTTGCCCACCCATTTATTCATCCACCCAAGTACATGTGCCTCCACACCACCACCACCACTACCACCACCCCACACCATGCTGGTGTGAGCCCCCCCCTCAGATCACCCTCCCCCATCCCCCAATCTCCCGCATCTCCAGGGCTGCCCCCTCAGCTGGCCTGAGGGTGCCACAGAGCTCTGGGAGCTCCCCTCCCCCCCACTGTCCATGTCCCCAATGGTGTCCTGGGAAGCCTTGGTGTCCTGAGGGGCCGGCAATGATGGGAATGAGGGAGGAACCAGGACCATAGGGGGCCCCCAGGTGGCTTCACCCTCTGGAGGCCTACAGGGACTGGGAGGTGGATGCGCAGCCCCAGCTGGTGTGGGGGTAACTGCGGCATTGGGGAGGTGGTGGGGGCACCAAGGGGCCCAGCATGGGGGCCTGGGAAGGCAGGGTGCTTGGTGGGGTGGCTGCCATCACGTATGCACTCAGGGTGCCAGCGTGTAGGAGCAGGGAGGTCCCAATGTCCTGGGACCTATCCATTTTTGCTGAATGCTCCCGCACCATCCCCTCGATGGCCTGTTCCAGCAGTCCAAATGCCTCTACCTGCCTGCTGTGGTCTCGGAGCTCCTGCCTCCATTCCAGGTGCACCTCTGCCTGGAGCCTCTGGTCCCTTGCCTCTTCCTGTTGCAGGGAGCGCTCTATGGCTGCCTCCATGCGGTCCACGGCCAATATAATCTGCTCCCCCTGTTCAGTGGTAGTCCAGACTATGTCCTCTGCCTGGTCCTCCCTCTGGCACTGTACCCGTGCCCGGTGCTCCCTCTTCCATTGTGCTGCGGCCATGGGTCCAGGCTGCTGTGACCCCTCTGACTACCCTGTAGGGTACATGGAGGTTGGTGGTTTGGTGCCCCTCCTGTCCACCCCCTGGGAGGGGGCACACCTGGGGGGCCACACACACCCCTGGGTTGGCGGCAACTGCCCCCTGCATGACCCAATTCCCCCTGCAGGTCTCCCTGGGGGCCCCCTTCCTCACCGGTGTGCCTCACACGGGTCCTCCGGCGACTGTTGGGGCTGTTCTCCACCAGCCTTCTCGCCCGCCTATCTCTGCCGCTCAGGTGTGCTGTGCCCTGTGGGGGTGGGGGGTGGGCGGTTGGCAGAGGGATGCAGGTTTGGCCATGCAGCCCCCTGTTCTGTGGTCTGGGGTGTGTGGGGTGGCCAGGGCCTGCCCACTGGCCGGGGATCCATTCCCCCCCTCGCCCCAGGTCACTCCCCCCTCCCATCCGCCTGATTACCCTTGATTTCTGTCTCCGATCCATCCGAGGCCAGCCCCTCCGTATTTCTGGGGTCCCCCTGCGACCACTGGCTGAGGGTGACCAGTGTGCCAACCTCAGAGTCTCCTGGTCCAGACAGGGGGTGGCAGCTCTCTGGACTGCTGGGGGGGGGGCTACCGGTCCCTGAGGACCCAGGGCGCTCCTCCTGGGGGTCTGAGGCCCTGGACCTGGTGCCTTCTTGTGGGGTGGTGAGGGGAGGGGGTACCTCAGCCCGTTCCCTGCCCTGGACCACAGCGATCCCCATGAGGTGACTATGGAGCCCTTCATGTGGAGTATGTGGTTCAGGGCATCATAGTAGGGGGCAGTCCAGGCTCCGTGCCTGGACTGCCAGTTGTTGTCCTCTATGGCTCTTGAGTTCTTTGGCCTTTGACTGGCACTGTGCCACAGTCCTGTGATGCCCCACCATCTTCATTTCCCACACAATCTCCCAGAACACATGCACATTGCACTGATTGAGCGTGAGCTCCAGTCGATGATCCAGGGTCCTCTAGATGCAGATGAAGTCCTGGGTCTCCCTGTGTCCCCATTGCCCCCCTCTGTGGTAGGGCCTTCCCCCCGTGGACCCTCCAGTGTCTCTATCTCCTCCTGCTGCCCCTCCTCCACCTGGTGTGCGTCCGTCTCCTCTGGGNTGGTGGAAGCACAGAATCACTGACTGGTGAGGAAATACCAACAAACAGTTGGAAGTGCTCCCGAAAGGTAGGTATTTCCCGACGGTAAGAGAATACCTACTCACCTCAGCTCTGGTGGTCATGCCAGAAAGGGGTAGGGACCCCTTTCCCCCATCCATTTCAAATGTGGCCCTTTCCCATGCCCTACGGTCTTAGAACTGCACCTATTTGTACCCTGCTCCTGGTCCTACAGGTGGAGTCACATGAGAAGGGGTGGAGCAAAGGGACTCTCTTGCCCCTTTCTGACATTGCCACACCTGCTTTGGAGCATCATGACATCAAAACACTCTGTAGAAGTTGGGGTCATGTTACAAGAATGGTAGGAAAACTTCTTCACCCCACCCCAGCTCTGCACCCCACTCCCCGCCAAAACCTCAATTTTTCCAGATTATCCAGGCATCCCCAGATAAACTGGAGAAATTGGAGCATCACCCTGGTCAAACCCAGAGGGTTTTGTGTGTGGGGTGGGGGTGCACTGGCAACTCTACCTGTGAGAGAAGAAAATGTGTGTTTGAAAGTGCTGTAAATGTACACACAGACCACAATCTACCAACCACAAACTCCAAAGTGAATGGTTGGTGGTTCCCAGTGACAGCTGATGAACACTGGGCCAAATCAGGCTGGTTTGTGGCAGACTGCGGGTGTTTTCAGATGTTACAGGCGGGCGGTTCACCACAGTGGATTCCCGGTGGGGGCGAACAAAACAACCACCCCCCGGGGTGAATAAAAGCCCCAAACAGACATGATGGGACCGGGACCACGGCCAGGAATCGGGCCGACAGATCACAGATAGGGGCAGCATAACAGATGTGACACCAATCCCCAACCGTGGTCAAAACTCCCAGAAGCCACCGGGCAGGGGCGGGACACAGACATGGCCGCCTGAGGGCAAATGAAGCCAAAAGGCACAAAAGGGAATGCCCACACAAGGGAAATGGGAAGGGAGGGGGGAGAGGGAGAAGAGGCTGACAGGTATCACACACAGCAGGCACACAGCCAGTGGAGGCATAGTGGAACACACAGCATGAGCACACACACACACATGCACACACAAGGGAAAGGCCGCGAAGGGGGGCACGGGCACCCGGAAAAAACAAGGCACAACGGGAGCAAGGGTGGGGACACAGAAGGGGGGGGCGCAAAGGGGCAGGGCAGGACACAGGCAACAGCAACCACAACTCCCACATCAGCACAGTCCTCACGGGCGCCCCCACAGCAACACAGGCAGTCTCAAAAGGGGGGGCAGCACCGCGGGACCAAGTCACGATGGGGGCCCGCAATGCACAGCGAGCTGGGCGGAGACGGTCCAGGAGACACACGGATACCCCACAGTCATGGAGGGGGCAGATGGAGGCCAGCCAGGACAGGTGGCGCAGCGCTGCAGGTCCAAGGACTCACACACACACCCAGAGGAAGCACAGAGGGCCAGTCTGGGGACCCCTGAACCCCCAGGTCACACAACCACCCAAGAGGGGGGGGCATGCAGCAGGTGGCAGCGCTGGCAGGCGGGGACGGGTATCTGGACACAGGCGGGTCGGAGAGGCCATGCAGAGCACTGCACCCAGGCGCCAGGAAGGGTAACCATGGAGGGGAACCCTGGGTGTGCAGTCAGACTGGGGGTGGGGCCCTGAGGGGGCCAGAGGCAGGGGCATCAGCACCCCACGAAGCAGGCATCACCACAGCACAGCAGAGACATCAGGGAGGGAGCAGCCAGCGGGGCCCATCCCCCCCGGACAGGGGCGGGGGCCCACATGGGGGCAGGACACCGGGGGGCTGGGAGGAACACAGGGACTCACAGGCAGCCGCTGGGGGCCACTGCAGACCCAGGGACCGGGTGACCCACCTGGTGAACCAGGTGGGGCCAATGGATCAAGCCCTGGTGGTACCCCAGCAAGGACATGTGGTGGGCGATCAGGTAGTAGGCCTCGAAGGGATCATGCATGGAGAGACCCATCTGGATGTCCACACGGGACCACACCCCCAACAGAAGGCTCCGACACACAGCAGGCAGCAGAAGGAGGCCAAGAAAGATGTCCCAGCTCCAGAAGCCGGTGGTACACCGCCACATGGGTGCGCTGGTACCCGCACGCCCCGTGAACACAGGCAAAGTAGGACACGGCCAAGGCAGGGCCACCCTCAGCAAGGCACACCGTGTAGGTGCCCAGCCCGCACACACCCAGCACAGACACAGTCTCAGCCCCAGACCAGGGCACATGAGAACACCGCTTGTCTGGGATGTGTCCCTCAGGGAAGTGAACCAGCCCCAGGGTCTCCGTATGCAGCCGGCAATCACGAGCGCTCGCTGCATACCCGAAGTAGCCAAGTCCAGAGCTCAGGCTCTCAAAGGCACCTGCACGGCTGCATGGGGTGCCCAGGAGCAGCTGCACGGCTGGGGTATGCCACAGGTCGCAAAGAGACATGGTCTCCCTGAAGGTCCAGATATGGGGGGCCCCATGGGGGCCGGGAACCGAGAGCCCAATGGATGGACAACCAGCTATGCTCCTGCAAGACAGGGAGAATAACACCATGGACAGGGGGGCACACACACCCTCCAGGGCCGGGAGGGCCTCCAAGGGGTCCCAAGGCCAAGAATAGCGGACACGGATCGCAACATTGTAGCACAGCAGAGCAAGGCGTGGTGTGCGGACCCGGCACAGCTGCAGAACACAATAGCACTCACAGTCCAGCTAATTGCACCTCCAAGGCCATAGTGTAGCAAACAGGGGGGGAAGGGGGTGGGGTGGTGGTCGAGATGGCTGATGGAATGCAGCTGTCCAGGGAGTGAGCACACCGGCACATGCCTGTGCAGTGGCGAGGGCCAGGGCGCTGTCTGCAGGTGTGCCCAATTGCACGCACCCATACCCAGGGCCCCCCCATTGGGGGGGAATGCCTGGCTAGGGGCCCTCTGCCCGGGCAGCCCAGCCATCAGAGGCCCTGTATAACAGTGCCCCTCCCCCCCGGGGCCTCACCAACATGGAGCGGGACAAGGCAGCCGCCTATTGGATGCACCTCACGGTCGCAGCCGAGTGGGTCCGTGACTACACCGAGCAGCTGCGCCTCCTTACTGCGGAGGTGCACCTGGCCGTCTGGCTGCAGGTTTCCCTGACCTGGATAGCTTCCCACCACAGGCACCTGGACCTGGATAGCACCCTGACCTGGATAGCAGGGCCCACCACAGGTGCCGGAGAGCCCTTGCTCACCTCAGGGCACAGAGGATCTCCGGGGCAGATTGGCAGGCTGTGAGCCAGAGCCGGACCTGGCCCGCAGCATTCCGCGAGGCTGCCAGGCACCTCCTATGGGCAAGGGAGACCATGCGCCGGGCAGCCCTGCTCGCTATGCCCATTGACAGACGGCTATGGGTCGCTGAGCACCCGCAGACATGGTGGGCTAGGGTGCTGGCCCACTGGGAAGAGCCAGCCTGGAGGGCCCACTTTAGGATGAACAAGAGCACCCTGTTCCGCCTAGTGGAGCTCCTTACACCCTGGCTGGAGCGACAGCACACCTCCATGCGGGACCCCATCCCCATGGTCCAGCGGGTGGCAATAGGGGCCTGGGCCCTAGCGACGCCTGACTCCTGCCGGTCCGTGTCCCAGCACTTCGGGGTAGGGCTCAGCACTGTCGCCTGTATCCTCCGGGATGTGTGCGAGGTGATGGAGGGCGTGTTCCTGGACAGAACGATCCAGCTGGTGGACCAGGGGGCCGTGATGGCGGGGTTTGCAGCTGGAGGCTTCCCCAACTGCATGGGAGCCGTGGACGGCACCCACATAGAAATACTCCGCCCCTCCTCCGGGGAGGCGCTAGAGTATGTGAACAGGCACGGGTATTACTCCCTGCAGCTGCAGGGGGTGGTGGATCACCTGGGATGGTTCATAGACATCTACACGGGCAACTCGGCCGCAGTCACGACGCCAGGATCATGACCATCTCCCCCTTCTATGCCCGGATGTTCCGGGAGGACTTTGCTGACATGGGCATGAGCTGGATCGAGGGGGTCCCGATGCCCCCCTGTATCCTGAGGGACCCTGCCTACC
>QEPC01000975.1:60017-79758 GCA_003113815.1 Sphenodon punctatus | reverse complement strand
CCCCTTCCCCCTCCTCCCTGCCTGTCACCTGGGCGTGCCCCGTGCCCCCCGGGTGCCCCTGTGCCCCCTGTTCCCCTCCCCTTCATTCCCCTTACCCATTTCCTGGGTGCCTCCACCTTCCTCGGTCCGGCTGTTGTCACCGGGGCATCATGTCCCGGCTGCTGCCGGTGTTGTCCCTGCACCTCCTCCATGGTCAGCATGACCCCCGTCTCCCCCTCCTCCGCCTGTGCTCCCTCCACCGCTGCCCCTGCCTCCTCCTCCTCCTCCTCCCCCCTCTCTTTCTCTCCCACCACTCTCCTCTGCCTACCTCCTCTCTCCACCCCGCCACGCTTGCCTGCTGCAGTTTTCCCTTTAAATCTCCGTCCGGTGGTTGTGTTGTTGCTGCTTGCCTGGCAGTGACGCTGCATACATTGTCCACGGCTGGGGCTCGTTTCCTTTCATTCCAACGGGTGATTGGCGTCCAGACATTACTTTTTGTTGGTTCCCTGTCGGGATCTCTTTGACCACGCTTCCCGGGATATTTCCCCGGCTAGCCCGGGAAGCGTGGTTGAAATTGACCCCATGTGGGTATTGAGTGTGGTGAACATCTGGCGGGTGCCGAACAGACGTTCCGGGCTCTTTGGCCCCGCCGCGGAATTGAGCGTGGTTCACTGTGGTTGAGCGTGATCTCGTAACGTCTGAAAATACCCCATGTTCAGGGCGCTTTGGCCCCTCCACGGAATTGACTGTGGTTCACCATGGTTGACTGTGATCTCGTAAATCTGAAAATACCCTATGTTTTGGCAGTCAGCATGTAAGAGGCAAGTAGAGCTGAAACAAATATCTGATGCTAATAAACCAAATTTGATATACTTGGTATATTCAAATCTGTTTTGGTGAAGCAGTGCAAAGCAGTATTCACTTCCAGTTCTAAATCTTCATTTTCAGTTTTCAAGAATATTTTGGTTTTTTTCGTATTCCTTATTTTGCTTGTTTTTAGAGCTGAACTGAATAGCAGATTTTGTATCCATAAATATGATCCAAGTTTTCAGATAGTCCTCCAAATACCTGAATATCTGGATCCAAAATGAATATTCACATTTACATTTATTCTGTTAATTTAATTTTGGTTATTTCTAGGGCTTAAATGAGATTTTCCAAAAATGGGAATTCCCATTGAAATCCCAGTTCCCAATGGCGTCTCTGGTAAAATTGAGAACTTCTTGGTACTCAGCAATGTCTCAATCAAAATTTTGTTTCTCAATTTACTAATAATTTGCTTACTGGGATCCTCTTTACCACTTTGCCATTTACTGCTTAGTCGGCAATTTCAAATCCCAAGAGGTAATAGCGACGCAATATGGCATTTCTTCTGTCTTCTCTGCACTCCATTTTCCCGTGTACTTTCTTGTCACTCATTAGCCACAATCCCAAACTCCCTCTGCATGGGTCCTGTGCAGGTTCTGCATGGCACAATGTACTCTCAATGGATGTGCAGGCAGGTTGCATGTACGTGTATGCATGGGGTTGTGCACGGTGCACGTGAGGCCTGGGAAAGGCCCCACTGGGTGGTACAGATGTTCTTTTACAGATTTGCAATCCAGTTGCAGATTGGTCAAAGCGAAGGGAACAACACAGAACAATTCTGATTGGAGGCATAGGAGTGGATGTTAAGGGACACTGGGAGGAGCTTAAGGGGTGGGCTATTTGCACAGTAATAATTGGCTCAGAAATTTAGAAACACCAAACATGGAAGTAAAATGGTACCCTTGACAATGCAGTCAGCAGTAAATGAATGGTTCATGGTGTATGGCAAACAGAAAATTGGTAAATTGGGACAGTATCTTGTGATACTTGAGAAATTGTATCAGTATTGGGAAATGGTCAGGAAATAGTCCCAGTTCCTGATATAACAAAATCATTCAAGAGCAGCAATTTAACTGCCCTTTTTAGCCCTAGTTATTTCTTTATTCATTTAGGTGACTCAGATATTATAATTACTTTTTTCCCCCTGGACTATTGCATATGCACAGTAGTCAAAACAAAGTAACTGAAATACCAAATAACTAAACCACATAAAGTAAATAACTGAACCAAAAATATCCCAAAAGAATGTCTGAGCAAAGCAAGTGAATAACAAATTGTATCTGATTGTCAGAACCAGATCAAAGCCGCAGAATTATTGGATATTATATTTGCAATAAATATTTGTTTTTGCTCTAATAGTTTGATATTTTGTGTCTTCAGTAACACTACTCAATGGTCGCAATCCTATGCCCTGCATGCACCTACCGCCTGCACAACATGTGTGGGATGCACACGCAATGCACGCATGGTGCACACATACACAAAAGAGATGTGCACTACATGTGCGCAGCCCGCCCTGACCAGAACCCATGCACCCTGTCTGCTCCATCGCCTACTCCACACACCATATCTCTCACTCCCATGGGCCGTGGGATGCATGGGTGTGGGGGTTTGGGTTGGGACAGGCTGCGCACTTGCCACATGCAGCTTCTTTGTGTACACGTGCGCCGTGCATGCATTGCACGCATGTCCTGCGCACATTACGCAGGTGGCGGGTGCATGCAGGGCATAGGATTGAACCCAGTAAGTGTTGCATTTTTGAATGTGAAGGCAATTGGTCCATCTCTGACATAACATCATTACCTCTTTGCTCTACCCCATTCAGGTATGGCCCCCACCCCTCTTGACTGTTGTTTAGTTTAGGTTTTTACATTTTTATGCCACCCCCTCCTGCTTCCGCAGCTCGAGGCAGCTTATAACAATAAAAATAATAAGTAATATAAAATTAAATATAAAATAACACAAAAACATTAAAACCTTGCAAAAAAAGGCAAAAGAACCCCATCCCTAACCTCCACCCTCCCCATCACCCATCTCCCTCACCCAGCAGAACAGCCAGATTTTACACTGTCTATGGAAAGAGGGGAGGTCTATGGACAGGTGGATCTCTGGCATGAGGGAGTTCCACACCCGCGGTGCGGCCACCAAGAACGCCATCCTTATAGTTGACACACAGGGGACCTCGAGGACGGTGTTCCCTGCCGACCGTAGAGGTCGATCCAGGACCCGGGAGGTGAGGGGATCCTGCATATAGGTGGGGCCCAGCCTGTAATGTCACAATGTCTGGAAAGGGGTTGGGTTATGTTAGAAGGGGTTGTGGTAGTCGCTTTGCCCCACCCATGACAATATGACTCTGCCCCATGTGATTTAAAGTCCAGAAGTAGTGGCTACTGGCAAACCCTACCCATCACCCTTAAAATCCTAATCTGTCACCCTTAGTCAGTCTAACCATTATACAGCATTAGATGGTCTAAATTTGCCAGTCCTTGTTTTAGCGAACACACTAATATAACAAATGTTTCCCCTGATCCCAAGTTATACGCAGGACAGTTCTCTTGTATACCCATTCATCAAAACCTTCATAAAGCTAGGCTGAGATCTAAAATCTTACTCATGCAAGGAGAGCCATTGAATTGGTAAGGTTATTCATGGAAATAAGGATTCCTTGATACACTATGTTTTTTGGATTTTTTTTGCAGAAACGGTTCCCACTTTCCTTTGTATTTTGCATTTTTCTTCTTAAGCTGATTTCACAGGCTACATTTGTAAAACTTATATGATGAAGGGGGCGGGAGATGGCTTTATAAAATCTTTGAAGTGGTTGTCATGAGCATGCTAGCTAGTGGCCCCAATGGGAAATGCAGCCTAAGAGATTTCTTAAATTTGATTTCTTATGGAAAGAAAACATATACAAATCAATATATGTGTATTTGTGTGTTTGGGACTAAGTCCCTGACCTTAATAATTTTGGATTCCATACGTCAATTTCAACCAAATTTGGTAGGTTAGAAGGAACATTACAGGTAAGCAAGGACTCCAAATTTTGTAAGAATTGTTCAACCTGGAATGAAGATATTACTCTTTTTTTAGTCCCAAATACTATTGACTTACATTGAGCATTGCTCCCTTTAATAAATTTGAATCCTACACACAGATTTCAATAATATCTTTTAGTTCACTAGGTGGTCCATGGAGAGGTGAGGTGTCCAAAATTCATAACAACAGTTGAACCTGCAGGGGATATAGGGCTCCTTTTGTAGAAAACCAAGATACATTAGTGTGGGTGCTTCCTACACAGAACTAGTGTGTTAAGTCCTGATTCAAAGACAATGGGTATTATCGGACATGACGGGGCCGGTATTGACCCCGTCACGGAATCACCCATTGATCGGCCGCTGGGATCAAAATGGTCGTCAAACAGATGTGCCTGCTGATCCCAGCGGGGAATCGGGGGAGGGGGCGGGGCCGCGCAGCTCAACATGTGGCCACACAGCTCCACCCCCCATGCTCCCCCAGCCGCCTGCCCTCCGGGAAGCGGGCAGGCACCGTGGCCAATGTGGCCGCAGCGCCCACCGGGCCCCCCCCGTGGCATTGACCACATCATGGAATCTTGCCACTTATTCCAGGCCGTGGTCAGGGGACAGACGAGATGATCCCCTTGATCATGGGGGGAATCACATCAACAGGCAAATGGAGATGGTCCAGCCAGGACCTCCGTTTGCATGTTCAATGTGATTCCCCCCGTGATTCACGGGGGTGAACATCTGGCAGGGAGCTTCCATTCCCCCCAACAGACGTGACACAACCACGATCACCATGTGGGAATTCCCCGTGGTTGAGCGTGATCTCGTAACGTCTGAAAATACCCAGTGTGTCTGTCTGTGTACAGACCAAAATTGCAATTGGGTGGTCTGGGGAAAATCCCCCACCGCCTGACCCTGCCGTGACCGGGAGAGGGAGAAGTGGGGTTGAAGTGACTATCACGGTGGTGGTGGGGTCGGGAAGCAGGGGACTTTCTGCAGGCCAACCAAGTGCACTTTTGATCTGTCTGCACGCATTTGCAGTTTTGGTCTATGAGTGTGCCTGAGGCACGTACATGGACATTGAATTGGGGCATAAGTGTGTATTTGTCTAAACTAGAAGCATGTTTTCCAGCTTTTCTCCCTCTGACATTTGTGGCTAATCAGAAGCCTGAAAGTTAATGAATAAACCAAAATAATTTTATATTAAAAATAAATAAATCCCACAAGGGGAATATTTAGCTATTTACAGCCTGCCATAGCTTTCTGCACATCATTTCTTATGACAAAGCTGTGAGAGGCTCTTCCACTAAGTGGACTCTTGTACTTACCTTTCTCACCTGATAATGAAGTGTGACCTAACTAGAGTTATAGCAGGATTATATCTACTTATTCTCAAAGAAGACGAAGGAAACCTGACAAGCTGAGGAGGAAAATGACTCAGATAGATTTAGACCTGACGCTACCCCTCTCAACCCTCTACATCAAACTTAAATTCTCTGGTGTATGCAAGTGTGTTGACTTTTCTTCAGTGATTTTCCATTTCCATCCTTCTCCCTCTAATTTTTTCAACTTTGTCCTGGACAGCTTTGATGGATAAGTGCCTGAATGGGAGAATCCTGTGTGGGATGTCTTTTTTTTCTATTTTCTTTTCCCATTTTGCTTTGAAAATGCCATTCCTGCCTCCTCCCACATTGGATCTTTTATTATTATCCTGTATCCTGAATCCACCCTGCTTAATCCCATCCTTAGTTCTACCTCAGAAGAGGCTGGGTTTAAGTGCCAGACACCTCCATATAGAGCTGAAATAAATATTAACAACCAACAGCATATTTCATTAATTTGCTTGCTCTGATTCTGATCCAACAATGTGGCAACTTGGGTTTGCTTCACCAGATATATCCTTAGGATATTTTAGTTTGTTTACTGCAAATGTTTGGTATTTTTCTTATTTCAGTTTAGACATTTCTGTCCTTTGGGTATTTTCAGTAGGTCATTTGAGCACTATTGAACATACCCGTGGCTAAAATAAGTAGCCAAAAGAACCAAACCCAATTGCCAGATGGGTGTATATTGGTTTCAGCTGCAGATATTCAGACATTCAGGGCTATTGGAAAATACATAGAATATCCACAAATACAATATACTATTCATTTCAGTTCTAGCTCACGGTCTGCTTCTCAAGCTGTAGCCATCATGAGAAGGCACATGTGGACTATCCTACAGTGGACAGGACAACAGCTCCCTTCTGCCTGCGGCATGCATCTCCTGGAATTATTACTGTAGGAGAGGGTTCTTGATCAATTCTTCATGACTAGATCCATAGAGCTTTACATAGAAGTGGACCGCAAGTATAGAAGAGTTCAAAACTAGAAGTGTTCCACAGGCATGTCATTCATTTTCATTTACAAAAACACCTATGTTTTCTGGGGTTTTCGTAAAAGAAAACATTCAATTTGGGAGTGTGTGTTTTATTAAAAACAATTTAATTTAATAAAAAATATCACTGTGCATGCACAAATGGCCACTGGACCATTCTGCACATGCACAGCCTTTTTTCAAAATACTGCCGGCAATGTCGGCACCACTTTGGAGAAGGGCAGCCAGTCTGCGCATGTGCAAATAGCCACTCCGTATGCACAGACTGGCTGCCCTTTTCCAAAATGGTGCCAATGCTGCTGGTGCCATTTTGGGAAAGGGTGTGCAGCAGAGAACAGGCCTGAAGGCCATTTTGCGCATGCACTTTTTTTTGTTTTTGTATTTTAAATTTTTTTATAATGAAAATAGACTCTTTTTCTTTGTTTTCATCCATTTTCATTACCCTGGCCAATTGTTTTCATAGTTTAATTACTAAAATGAATGGGGTGCCATTCATTTTAGTAATTAAAAAACAAAAAGGAATTGCATACCCCTCCCCAAAACATTAATCTCCTTTCCTTAGATCTGGACTCAATTCAATTGTTTTTAATGTAGCAAAGCTGTCATTAAAACAGGTCTCCCTGGACACCTGCAGCATGCCGAGCACCGAGTCTCTGATATAAAGGAGAATGATGGGCCGACACACACTTCTCTTCACCGTAGCACATTTCCCTGGGTTTAACTCAGTAGCTCCATATTTTTCCAGCAAATTGTAAAGCAATGTTCAGGAATTCCTCTGTGTTCCACAATGGAAACTCCCATGCAAGGTATGGCTGTTTAGAACTTTGTCTGAAAGACAAATTCAGAGAATGAATCAGAGGAAGTAATGGGCGTGAAAGTGATACTGGGGAACAGAGGATATACCAGTAAGTAAAGCATGTGTCAACTAATGGTTAAATATTGGGGGGGGAATCCTGTGAGAACAGTTGAGCAATGGAATAGGTTGCTTGTGTAAACTTCTTTATAGGATTGTTTCAAAAACACACTGGACAAACGTATCTTTATGATGCTGTAGGGTTAGGGCATTCCATCTTGGAGCAGGGTTTTCAATTAGACGATCCTTTAGGTCCCACCTAACTAGAGTTGAAATAGTATCCACCATTATACGGCACTAAGACAGATACTGTGGTATTCACCATTATTCAGTATGCTAACCAGTTAGAATTTGACAGTTAATCTGGTTAACCAGGTTACCAATTCACTGCAATACCATGCATTACCATTTATACCATATTACTGGATACCAAATTATTGTTTGCCCTAGGGATGGACGGACAGAACCGAGTTCGGAAATTCGGTTCGGTTTGGTTCAGAAATTCGGTTCGGTCGACCGAACTATTCGAGTTCGGTCCAAAGTCCGAACTTCTGAACAAAGTTCGGAAATTCAAACCCCATTGAACTAAATAGAATATTATCTTTTAGGGATGGGCAAAGAGAGCCGAGTTCAGAAATTCGGTTTAGTTCAAAAATCAAGTTCAGTTTGGAAGTTCAGTTCGGTCGATCGAACTGGTCGAGTTCGGTCTGAACTCCGAAATTCCGAACCGCATTTGGCCATCCCTAGTTTGCCCATATATATCCTTCCTCCCTCCTGACCCAGGTTTAGAGTAGTATGGTCCATTTGGATATGTAGTAATACCATAATGCAGTAAATGGTAATGGGATAAGCTGGTTAATGTTCACGGTATTATCAGGGAATCTGTTTTGGCAATTAACCTTTGAAGTAACCACTTAGTTATTGAGTAACTGCCAACCTAACTTGAATACCATGTATTAATCACAGATAATTGTTTTTCTATCTGTCTCACACAACTCCCAACCCTGTGATTCTGTGTTTTATTCACACAACACCCTCCGCCCCCTCCCACAAGGAGGAGGGTGTTGGAAGGAGGCTGGCTTCTCGTTCAGTCCTACTTAAAATTGTATAATTTGTGACAAGCCACACAGAAGCAGACTTCCTGGCCATAACTTAATCTGTGTCTGCCTCATCCAGTAGCAACCCATTTTCACAGGGAGTCTTTAGATGTCAATAGGTGTCTAAATGTATATTCTGATCTCAACATGAACACTGGCTTGGCCACGAGTTCACCAAGCGGCACTACTTAGATGCACATCGCATCTCGGTGAGAATTGGTGTTTTGCTCACCACCCTATCTCAGCATGCAGGCACAGTAGCTGAGAGTTTTCTAGGTGGTATCCTTACCTATCATGCAATGCCACCACCTCATTCCCTGTGTTGTACTTGCAAACATGCCATGCAATATTATTAGTTGCAATGTTGGCGACATGTTCAGCTGGAACACGTGGATTGTCCTTGCAATGCAAGGGTAACTATTCACATTGCAGGTTCAACGGGTGGCCAAATTAGTGTTGGGATTGTTATGGTGTTTACATGGAATAGCTAAACACATGCTTAGGGGTTTTGACACCTGATCTTTGTTACAGCTAAAGATGCACACAGCTCCCTGCATTTCAGGATTCCACAGGTGGCAGATAACTCAAGATAATCAAGGAGCACAGAAGGGTTGAAGATTTCACACAACTTTCAGAATATGAGTATAGACAATCACAATAATATACGTTAGGAGACTGATGTGTGAATTAGCCCAATGATTTGAAGTCAAGTGTGGGAACCCTGAGGCCCCTGGGGGCCAAATGTGTCATGTGGCAAGTTTTTATATGGCCCCTTTTAAGGATCTGCCTCCTGGATCCAGTTCCTACCTCCAATCACTGAAAAACTGAGCTCAGGGTAAGGAAACAAATAGGAAGACATGCACGCAGGAGAGGGGGAAGATTCATGGCACAGATCCATGATCTGGACCGTACTCTTCTTGAGTACACCCGTTAAGCATCATCATCCCTGATTTGTATGTGGCCCCTATATCTTGTTTTAATTTTCAAAGTGGCCCCCGAGACAGAAAGATTCCCCACCCCTGTTCTAAGTGTTATTGCCTTGCACAGCGGTCTGAAAGTGAAAACCAATCTTATTTGCATTGATTAGCTCTGCTTGCATAGATCCCTAAAGAAGTATGAGATAAGGGAGAAGTCAGTGGCATAGCAATGCTATTACAGGCCCGGGTTCACATATTATACCCCCACCCCCAGGGCAAGGGTTGGGTTTTCCTTAAATGGCAGCCCTTCCAAGTAGGATCCTGACCATCCTCAGTCATCCACCACAAAGGTGGGGAAACCATCCTGATTTCCAGAGTGCCCTCACTCCCTTGCACTGGCAGCTCCCCCAAGAGGAAGGAAGTATTAAGAGTGGGTGTGGGCAGCACCAGCACTCCATGGTGTGTGGAATCTCCACCCCTGCCCACTCTGAAAACTTCCTTCTTGGCTGGGCTCTTTGTAGATGGCCTGAGATCGAGCTGCTAGAAAATGTTCAAAGTGAGCAGGGGAGGGAGCGAGGCCAACACTCTGCCCCTGCCCACTCTGATAATCCAGGATATGGACTTGGCTGAGCACCTTCGCTACATAGCAGCCCTCATCCATAAATGCAGGGTAATTTCTTACCCCAGGTGTGCATTTTTTAAAATAATTCAAATGTTACTGGACCTAGGACTTTGTCCTTTTAGAATATTGTCACTGGTACCCATGTGCACCTTTATGGAAAATGTCATTAATTTACCATTACCCATTTGCTTTCTGTGTGCACAAACTCCCCACCCCACCCCTCACCCGCCCCAGGCTAACCTGGGTGTGCATTTTTTAAAAAATCATCAAAAGTTACTGGCCCTAGGAGTTTGTCCTTATGGGATATTATTTTCCCCAATATTCCACAGAAAGCAAAGCCCACAGCTTTTTGCCCAAAGAAAGCAAATGGTTAATGGTAAATGAATTTCATTAATTTACTAGGGATGGGACTTTCATTTCCAGTTTAAACTGAGAGTGACCGAAAATGCCACTCTCAGTTTAAAACCAAGAGATCTGAGAATTGGGCCATCTTGGCGCACAATTATCGAATCTCAGATCTTCCATTGACTTCAATGGGAAGAGCCGTTAGCCACAGGGAAGCCACAGACATTGGCACTCACCCCACTCCTGGCCTCTGAGGGTTGGCATCAATTACCCCTAACACCCCCACCTGCCGAGGCCCAGGGTGTTAGACTCCTAACACCCTTCCCCCCTCCCTGGGGCCCCTAAAGAGTCAAGACTGCAGTCCCGGGTCCCAGCAGAGGGTGGGGGGTGATGGCCACCTCCGGCTGGGGTGCCGGCTCCGCTCCTGGTGGCTGGGTCTCCTCCGTTGCTGGTGAGAGGTGGCTCCGCTGCCAGGCCTGACTGCCCGGTGGCAGATCCAGCTCCCGCCGGCAGCAGAGCCGGCTCCTCTGTTGGGCAGCCAGGTCTTCTCTTTCTTTCTTCTTTTCTTCTGATCTTCTAATCTTTCATCTTTTTTCTTCTTGGTCCCACGCTGGTCCCAGAACTCTGAATACTTCTTCTGGCATCTTCACTGCCCATGCGCAAAATGACTGTCTAGGCCATTCTGTGCATGTGCAGCCCTCTTCCAAAATGGCACCAGTGTGTTGACTCCATCTTTGAAGGGGTTAGTAATTCTGCGCATGCATCCATGCATCTGGACAAAAACATCTGGCAAAAACAAAAACACTCTGGGGTAACTCTGTACCTCAGATAGAATGGGTTTTCCCATTGGGATACAAACCCATTTTATCAGTTGTGGTAAAAAGTTATCCCAATGCAATGTCATGGTTTACTGTTACTCCAATTAGCTTTGTCTTACCACATAAGTGAAACTAAATCAATGTCGCATAACCTGTTTGACTGCCAGGTTTCAGGTTCACAGATGACACTTTGTCCCAGGGGAAAAAGAAACCAAGAGTATTTTCAGACGCTACGAGATCACAGTCAACCACAAAGAACCATGGCCAATCCCGTGATGGAGCCAAAGCACCCTGAACATCTGTTCGGCGGCCACCAGATGTTCACCACAGTCAATCCCCACCAGGGGTCAAAATCAACCACGCTTCCGGAGCTCCGGCCTGAACCATCTCTGAAAGCGTAGTCAAAGAGATTCCCAATGGTAAACAATAAAAAGTAACATCTGAACAGCAACCACCAGCCAGAATCAAACAAAACAATTCCCAGCTGGGGACAAAGCACGCAATGTCGCTGCCAGGCAGCCAGCAACAACACAGGCCGCGGAGGGAGATTTAAAGGGCACAAAGCAGCACAGAAACGTGGCAGGATGGAGCAAGGTGGAAGGGAGAGGAGAGTGGTGGGTGAGAGTGCAAGGGAGGAGGAGGAGGTGGTGGAAGCGCAGGTGGAGGAGGAGGTGGCCATACTGCAAATGGAGGAGGTGGAGGGACAGCAGAAGCAGCAGCAGCAGTAGTAGCAGCAGCAGCAGCAGCAGCAACAGCCACAGCAGCAGCTGGAACAGGCCACCCCGGTACCTGCTGCCATCCATGGGGAGGAGGCACCCCAGAAACGGGTAAGGGGACTGAAGGGGAGGGGGCCCGGTGACACAGGGCACCAAGAGGTGTGGGTGCCCGGACGGCCAGCAGGAGGTGGGGAGAGGGTGGCCTGCGGGACAGGGTCAGAGGAAGAACAGCAACCAACCCACCCCCCCTTCATCCCACAGGCACGGAAACAGGCCCGGGAGCCCGAGCCCCCGGAAGAGCCAGGCGCTGCCCAGGAGGAGGAGGAGGAGGAGGAGGAGATGGCCCTACCACAGTGGGGGGCAATGGGGGCTACGGGAGACCCAGGACTTTATATGAATCTGGGGGGCCCTGGAACATCAACTGGAGCTTGCGCTCAATCAGAGAAGTGAGCACGTGTTTTGGGAGATAGTGCAGGAAATGGAGGCAGCAGGGCATCACCGGACCGTGGCATAGTGCCTCTCGAAGGCCAAAGACCTAAAGAGGGGGTACAAGGCTATTAGGGACAACAACCAGCAGTCTGGACATGGAGCCTGGACTGCCCCCTTCTATGATGCCCTGGACTGCATCCTGCATATGAAGGGATCGATAATCGTTGCCCCACACCTTGTGGTGAGCACTGTGGTCCAGGACAGGGAACGGGCCGAGGTACCACCTCCTCTCACTGCCCCCCAGGAAGGCACTGTGTCCAGGGCCCCAGACCCCCGGGAGGAACACCCTGGGACCTCAGAGACCAGCAGCCCCCCTCGGACGCCAGACTGGAGAGGCCCCCCCCTGGCTGGACAGGTGGAGTCTGAGGCCAGCAGACTCATCACCTTCAGCCAGTGGTTGTAGGGGGAGCACAGCAACATGGAGGGGCCAGCCTCGGAGGGATGGGAGAAGGACATCGAGAGTAAGCTATCAGGTGGAAGGGGACGCAGACCAGGGGCAAGGGGGCTGGTGGGGGGAGCCCCAGCTAGGGGGCAAGCCCCCCCACCCCAGACACCACAGGACAGGGGCCTGGGGGGCCACCCGGGCAATCCAACATCCCTCCACCAACCCCCCATACCCCCACAGGGCACGGAACACCCCAGCACCAGAGACAGGCGGCTGAGGAGTCCAGCGCAGAGCAGCCCGGGCAGCAGGTGGAGGACCCAGGTGAGGCACACCGGCAAGGGGAGGGCGGGGAGGGCAAGAGGAGGACACGGGACATAGGGGCTGGTGGGGGGGCCAGGGCACCAGGGACCAGCCGGGGGGGTTTACCTGGCACCAACCCGGGAGGGGACAGAGACCCCCAATCCTCTCCCAGACCCCTGGGCGGGCTGCCGTGATGGCAAATGACTTAACTCTGTGTACCCTACAGAGTAGCCAGAGGGGCCCCAGAAACCCGTGCCCGTGCCCCCTGCACAGCAGATGAGGGAACACCGGGCAAGGGTATGGGACCGGAGGGAGGACCAAGCGGAGGACATCATCCGGACCACAACAGAACAGGGGTAGTGGATGATTGCAGCCATGGACTTCATGGAGGTGGCCACAGAGAACTCCCTCCTGTGGGTGGAGGCATGGGACCGGAGGCTCCAAGCAGATGTGCACCTGGAATGGAGGTGGGAGCGCTGGGAGCACAACAAGTAGATAGAGGCATTCGGCGGCTGGAACAGACCATCATGGGGATGGTACGGGAGCATTCAGCCAAAATGGACAGGTCCCATGACATCGGGACCTCCCTGCTCCTGCACGCTGGCACTATGAGTGCTTATGTGATGGCAGCCGCCCTGCCGGGCACCCTGCCTGCCCAAGTTCCAATGCCGGGCCCTTCGGTGTCCCCCCCTCCCCCCAACCCCCCAGAGCCACCTCCACCTCATGGGCCCTGTAGGCTCTGGAGGGAGAAGCCACCCAGGAGGGCCCATTGGGCCTCCCTCCCACCTCTGCCTGTCCCTATGGACACCAAGGCCTCCCAGGACACCATTGGGGACATGGACAGTGGAGAGAAGGGGAGCTCCCAGAGCTCTGCGATGCCCACAGGGTGGTTGAGGGGGCAGCCCCGGAGACGCGGGGGGATGGGGGGAAGGTGGTGGTCTGAGGAGGGGCACACCAACGTGGTGGGTGGTGGTGGTGGTTGGGGTGTTGGAGACACTTATAATCGGGTTTACAAATAAATGTAGGGACAACAGTGGCGCTTCCTTTGGTCTGCTCATGGGCCCAGGGGTGGGTGGGTGGAACAGGCGCCCGTAGAGGGGCTCATCCAGGGAGGCCCTAGGGGTGGGTTTGGGGTTGAGCGCCCTTATTCTTCTGCCTCCCGGCTGATACGCCTGGCTAGGGCAGCACGGATGTGCTTGGCGTACTAGTACTCCCTCGGGTTGTACATGTTCACATAAAGAGACACCGGACAGGAGGGCGACGTGGTACAGGGTATTTGAGGGCTGCCCCATTGGTCTCTCACATGTTGTGTAGGACACAGCAGGCACCTATCACCAAGGCTGAGGTCTCCATCGTGTAGTCCAGCCAGCCAGCGAAGCTACTCCAGTGCTGATTGAGGGCACCGAATGCCCGCTCAACCACGGTCCGGCTTGCACACAGGCGGGAATTATACAGCACCTCCACCGGGGTCCGGGTGACCCGGTACACCTTCATCATCCACCGGGTGAGGGGATAGGCCGGGTTCCCCAGGATACAGGGGGACATCAGCACCCCCTTAATCTGGGTCATCCCCATGTCCACAAAGTCCCTGCGGTACATCGGGCATCATCCGGGCATCATGGCTGCACCCAGAGTTGCCCGTAAAGATGTCAATGAACCACCCCTGGTGGTCCACGACAGACTGCGGCTGCAGGGAATGATACCCATGCCTGTTGACATACTCCACGGCCTCCCAAGCTGAGGGGTGGAGGATCTCTATGTGGGTGCCGTCCACGGCACCCATGCAGTTGGGGAACCCTCCAGCTGCGAAGCCGGCCATCACGGCCACCTGGTCCACCAGCTGGATGCTCGTTCCAGGAGCACACCCTCTACAGCCTCACAGACATTCTGGAGGATACAGGCAATGGTGCTCACCTCGACATCGAAGTGCTGGGAGATGGACCGACAGGAGTTGCTAGGGCTAGGGTTCAGACCCCAATGGCCACATGCTGGACCATGGGGATAGGGGTCCTCATTGGAGTGTGCTGCCGCTCCAGCCAGGGCGTGAGCAGCTCCACAAGTCGCAGTAGGGTGAGCTTGTCCATCCGAAAGTGCGCCATCCAGGTGTCCTCATCCCACTGAACCAGCGCCCAGGACCACCACCCCTGTGGCAGCTGCAGTCCTTCTTTCATCACCTCCCACCTTTCTCTGTTTGGCAACATTGTGTCCTTGCTGGCCTGATTAGTGTGTCATCTGTCCTTCGGGGAATGTGGGCCCCCCCGTCCATGCTCTTAGTCTCCCTGGCTGGCTGGACCATGGCTGGCTGTGCTTACACCTGGGCTCCTGGCCCCCATGGGGCCCCCCATATGTGAACATTCCATGAGACCATGGCCCTGTGTGACCTGTGGCATATCCCGGCCGTGCAACTGCTCCTGAGCTGCCCGGACAGCCTGTCGGGTGCCTATGCAAGCCTCAGCTCTGGCTTTTTTTACTTTGACTATGAGGCAGGTGCCCGGGATTGCTGGCTGCATGCTGAAACGCTGGGGCTGCGTCCCTTCCCTGATGGGTGCATCCCGGAGATGAAGTGCTCGCATGCGGGTTGGTCTGCGGCGGAGACCATTTCTGCCCTCTCTGTGTGCAGCCTGGCCACCTACATGGTCTGTCTGGTGGAGGGGGGCCCTGCCTTGGCCATGTCCTACTTTGGCTGCATTCACGGGGCCCGTGGGTACCAGCGTTCTCGTGGGGAGGTCTATCACTGGCTGTTGGAGCTGGGTCATCTTCCATGGCCCCCTGATGCAGACTACTGCGCGTCTGAGCCTACCGTGGTGGAGCTGGCCGTGCTTTCTGGTGTGTGGTCCTGTTCCGATGTGAAGTTGGGGTTCTCCATGCAGGATCCATTTGAGGTGTACTACCTGGTCACCCACCACATGTCCGTGCTGGGGTACCACCAGGCCATGCTTCATTGGCCCCACTTTGTTCACCTGGTGGGGCACCCACCCCCTGGCCCCTTCGTAGCCCCAAGAATCTCGCTGTGAGTCTCCCAGTGCCTTCCAGGCCCCATCTTCTGGCCCCCCTGTGGGTTCCCACCTCTGCCCATCTGCCGTGGTCTGCTGCCTGCTTCCTCCTTGATGTCCTGGTCGTGCTGCTGTGCTGGCTGCTTCCCAGGGTGCTGCTGCCCCTGACTGGGCTGCGGGCCCCCTCCGCCCCCTCCATCTGCCTCTGTACCCAGTGTTCCCCTCTGTGGCTGCCTTCTCCAGTGTCTGAGTCCGGCTCTCTGCATGCCCCCCCAGCTCCCCTGGATGCAGCTGACCATCCTCATTTGCCTGCTCTCTCTCCTGCACCCCTGCACCCCCATGGGTGCCTGTGTGACCTCGGGGTTCTGGGGCCCCCAGACTGCACCTCCCACCTTCCTCCCGGGGTGGGTGGGTATGTGGTCTTGGACCTGCTTCATGGCCCCGGATCTCCTGGCTCCCCTTCATCACACCCTCGCCTGTGCTTGGGTTCCATGTGTGCCTCCTGGACCATTCTCGGGCCACTCCCTGTTCTGTGTGCCTGTGCCCTGACCTTCCGCCCCCCCCATTCCATGACTGCCTGTGTTGCTGTGGGGGTGTCTGTGCTGACTGTGCTGTTGTGGGGGTTCTGGCTGCCATTGCCTGTGTCCAGCCCTGCCCCATGGCCATTTCCCCCCCTCTTCCCTGTCCCGTGCCCCTTTCCCCCCCGTGCCTATTTTGCCGTGTGTGTTGTCTGTCCCGCTGTGTCCCCCCTTCCCTTCCTTTCCCATCTGGGTGTGTGCGAGCCCAGGCATATGTTTGAGCTGTGTGTTCCACTGTGCCCTCGTTGTCTCTGTGCCTGTTGTATGTGGTACCTCAGCGGCTCTTCTCCCTCTTCCCCCTCCCTTCCTGTTTCCCTTGTGTGGGCATTCCCTTTTGTCCCTTCTGGCTTCATTTGCCCTCAGGTGGCCATGTCTGTGTCCCACCCCTCCCGCCTTGTGGGTGTTTTGACCACGGCCGGGAATCGGCATCACATCTGTTGCGCTGCCCCGGTCCTTTGTCTGGTGGACCGATTCCCTGCCATGGTTCCGATCCCATCATGTCTGTTCAGGGCTTTCCTTGACTACGGGGGGTGGTTGTTCGGTTCACCACCGCTGGGAAGCCACTGTGGTGTATCAGTTCTGTGTAACGTCTGAAATCACCCCAAAAGTGAGGGGCGGAGGAGAAGCTTTTTCTAAGAAACAGTACCACAAACTCCATTGTGTACATGGGTTGTTGTTTTTGCATGGGAAGGGCTGTGGGTGTGTATTGGGACCCATACTGACTTCTGCGGTCACATGGAATTAAATCATTTTTATCCCACAAAATGGTTCCGGGGTACAAAGTTACCCCACATTTCAAAGAAGTCTTTATTTTTTAATATTGTATGCGGGGTAGTTAGACCCCTGAGATAACTCATCAAAAGGAGACAGAGAACCAATATTGAGTGGACTCACTTCCTGAGTTTCCCCCTTAATAATAAATGACCCAGGAAGACTTGATGCCCAGCAGAATTGGATACACTGAATATGTTCTTGAAAAGATCATTACAGCCCCCAAGACTTCTGTTAAGCCTCTGGTTTTGTTTTGTGTTTTTTGTTAACTGACTTATAACCAATATCAATATTTATCATCAACTCAGAATGCATTGTGCTGCTAGCAATTTGAACATTCTATTTCCCTTTCATTATGAATGGGGCAATTGCTAATGAGCATAGTTTCACAATGAATGAATGCAACATCAATCTCCCCATTGTCCATGTCCCCCATGGGGTTGCCTACACTATTAACACTTGCGTGGGGTTCAAAGGCTGAAAATCTGGCAATAAAGTATTTAAGTTCCATCATTTGTCATCTACCCTGTCATTTAATGGAGGTGATCAAAGGACCCAGAATCCAATATCCTAGGAGGTGAATTCTGAGCAGTAGGGGTGTGCATTTGTTTATTTACTGAAACAAATGAATCCCCATTCATTTTAGTAATTAAAATATGAAAATGGATGAATAAACTATTATCCTTTGCTTTCCATCATTTTCATTTTTTAGATTGATAATAATAATAATAATAATTAATAATTAATAATTAGACCCCTTGTCTCTCCCTCTGTTGCCCTTCCTATGTCTCTACCCCAGCTCCTGTCTCTCAGATTGTAAGCCCTAGGGGCAGGGACTGTGTCTATTTTATTACTTTGTAAAGTGCCAGGTACACTGCTGGCGCTATATAAATGTTTATTAATAATAATAATAAATAAACTGCATGTGGAAAATGGCCACTGGACCATTCTGTGCATGTGCAACCCTTTTCCAAAATGTTACTGATGCTGTCAGCACCATTTTGGAAAAGATCTGTGCATGCACAGAATGGTTTGATGGCCATTTTCTGCACGTGTGGTGATTTAATTTTTTTTTTCTTTAAATAAAATCAATGAAAAAAATCAACTACACGAAAACAGTGGTGTCATTTATGAAAACCCCTGAAAATGAAGAGGTCTTTGTAAACAAAAACTAAAATTAAAATGGTTGGGGTCTCATGCCCATTTTCCTTTGACTTCAGCTGCACCTCCCTAGAAATACTGAACACTTGAACAGCTTAAAAGGGAAGGTTGATTGGGGTGTTAGGATGCTGCCCTTGTGCTTAGAAAAATCTGTGTTCAACCCTTGACTCTGACATTCCACCAGGGGTGGTCTAGGATGGTGTTTCTTGATCAGTGGATCAGGACCCTCTGGTGGGTCCTAAGAGTGTTTTGGTGGGGGTCCAGGTGTAGTTCAAGGTGGCCTACAGGTTGATGACCCCTAGTGCAGCTGCATTGCATACCCAGTTACATTCCCTGATGCCACTCATTCTGGCTGCCTGTGCCACTGAGGGTCAGTTGTGGGATTAGAAAAGGAGGGACACGTGTACCCAAACTTCCTTGCCTCTATGGCACTTCCGACCTGCTGCCTCCACCCACCTCATGCCGACTCTCCACTGTCAGGATCAGGCACCCTCTGCTGCTGCCATCTAGCCACTCCTGGTCCTGGATTTTCTTCAGGTGGATCCTGAAAAATGTTTGTGGGCTTTGACAACAAAAAATTGATAATCATTAATTTGGGTGTGTCATTTAACCTCTCTGAGACTCTTGTTTTCCAGCTATAAAATGCAGATAGCAACACTTCATTTGTCTCTCATGTAAGATCACTGAGACAGAGACAATCTCTTACTATGTACATTTATAGTTCCTAATGCAGCACGGCCTCTGGGTCGTATTATATTAGGTATGCTAATAATAATAATATTAATTAATTAATAATAATCTGCATGATAAGGACCTGATGGACAAATGAGTTTGTATTGGACAACAATGGGGCCAATCCCATGCCCCACGAACTGGCGCACGTGTGCACCCCCAGCACACTGACTGCACATGTGGGGCATTGGATTGGCCTCACTGACCCTTAATCTTTGCTCAACTCTCAAACCTAAACCTAGTTTTATCTTTCTCTGTATTTAATCTTACTTATCGTTTCTATGGAACTTTCAGTGTCACTTCCTTTACAATCGTTATCTAATTCAAGAAGAGTAGCTGTGTTAGTCTATAGGGCTGATGCGGCAGCAGCTGTTACCGTGCCGCGATTCCATTCCACCATTTCGGAATTGCCCGCGCCACACCGCGACTTTTCTGCGGATATTCCGCTAATTCCGCCGGAATTCTGCAAATCGCGGAAAAATTGCGGAAATTGCGGAAAACCGCTATTCCGCTATTTTGTGGCCGCTGGCGGAATTGCGGAAGTAGCGAAAATGTCATGTTTCCATGATTCCACTAAGTAGCGGAATTAAATAAGTGGAACCGCGGAACCGCGGAATGAAACTAGCGGAATGAAAGCCTCTGCCATGCCGTTCCACTAATTGCGGAAACACTGTTTCCGCCAGAAATAGCTACCGCTGCGATATTCCGCTACAGCCCTA
>QEPC01000975.1:29160-58872 GCA_003113815.1 Sphenodon punctatus | reverse complement strand
CGAAAAGGGATGGTGATTCGGCAGACTGGCTGCTACTCCAAGTCTCTCCACCCCTGGTGCCTGGAAGTCTGCTCCTCAGCTGACTCCCCCTCTCTGTCACGTTTGACCTTCCAGTGACACTTTTTTTTGCCACCCGAACTCACCCAAACGCGATCCGAACTGACTGAACTGTTCAGTCATTTCGACGTTCAGATCTAGTTCAGTTCGGTCAGTTTGTGTTCGAATTCGGGTTCGGTTGTTCGAACAGACCGAGTTCGGTCCAAACTCTGAACTTTCAAACTGTGTTCACCGATCCCTACTCATCTGAAGAAGTCAGCTCTTGCTGATGAAAGCTCATGCCAAAATAAATACGTTTTCTTGTTAGTCTTCTCACTACAACCTGCCTCACAAGCCTTCCTGCATTGGCCCGTCCTCAGGAGTGACTCCTGGCATTAAATTCTTGGCAACGTCTCCTGGTCATGTTTAATCTCTGTTCCATCAAGAATCACCTCAGATCCTGATCCTGCTAGGTGCTCATTTCTGTCCTAGGCTGTGCATGTCATGGCAGCCCTTACACCAGAAATAGGTTGGAAAAGTACTAGCACTCCCCTCCCTGGGCCTGCACAGGGCAAATTCTTCTCCTTCATCCCTGTTCACCTTGTTGATTTGCCTCTGACCTTCACACCAACCCTATAGAGAAGCTGGGGAGAGGAGGCCATCCAGCTCAGCAGCAACCACCTACTTAGACAGTGTGCAGCTAGACTGGAATGGGCCCTGGTTCAGAATATGGAATTGGCACTGCCTTGTCCTTTGTCCTGGTGGCAGGGGGCGCAGCTGAACCAGGTGTGTGGGCTGCACAGGCTAATGGGCCTGGTTAGAGCTGAAATGAGTACCTGTAAAAACAGTTAAATCCATCAAATTTCTGGTACCCAGCTCACCTCCTTTGTCTACTAATTGGTACTGATTAGTACCTGATGTTCCAATTTTTTGACTTCTGGAACCAATATGAGTTTTCCTCCCCATTTCTCATTTCCATCCTATTTTCCTGGACTAATTTACTGATCAACAATTGGGTGGGAGGTTAACACCAGCGCACATCTCCCTCCCTCCAGACCCTCCTCTGTTTTTTTTGGATGCTCCGTGGGTGGGTGATGGTTGTGGATGTGCACAGGAGTGTGCACGCATGTGCATGTACACCCCACCCAGCTGTGGTACGGTTCACACGTCTACGCTAGTGCCATTGTTAATATTGATGCCTGTATTTTTCATTATTTCCTGTCAATTTCATCACTTTCCAGCATTTTCCATCATTTTGAACAATCACTTTCTGGGATTTTTCCTGCATTTTTGTCATTTTCATCATTTTCTGTCATTTTCATCAGTTTCTGGAACTTTTCAGGACATTTACCGAAGTTTTACAGTACTTTTACAACAATTTCCAGCACTTCTCTAGACATTAGCTGACATTTTTGCGTCTTGACAAGGCACACACGGAGCACAGCATTGGTCCTGTAGCAGCTCTGTTCAACTCACAAAACGTAACAAAAAATGGTGGGAACTTCAGAAAAGCTGGTAAGATTTTGCGTCACACAAATGAAGGCAAATGACTTGTTGCTGACAAAAACAGCATTCACCATGATTTGCCATTTCAGGCCTACTAATGAGGATTTCAGCCATGTCACTGTACACATGACAGAGCATTGGCTTTGCAATTACTCCCTTTCCGCTCCTATACCTAATGCCAAATTCCATTTGTCAGAACCTTTAGTGTTTGTTTTTTGCTATTTTCTCCACCTAGTCTGTTATTCTTCATGGAAACAGCTAGGTGTATACTACACAACTGTGGGCTGACTAAGCTTGCTTACATACTTGTATCTACTGAACAGCCACTCCCTATGAACACTTCAATTGAACCACAGCACTGTAGAAACTAGGGCTGAAACGAGCAGCTAAATTTCTTCTCATGATAAAGTTTGCCATATCAGAAATGGATATCGATTTCCCGATCATTTCCCAATATCAACGTGATTTTCTCAATTCTTGCAATTCTATGACTGTTTTTACATGGACGCCGCAGCAGCACCAATGGGTGGAGATGGGTGGGTGAGCACACCCAGAGAACACCTGGGAGTGCCGAGCAGGGAGATGGTTACACGTACAGTGCTGCGGGGGGTAGTGGGATGGAAAGGGGAGGGGCTGGAAAACACCCAGTGGCCAAACACCCACCCTGGGAAGCACCCAGCAAACACCCGAGACAGTTACATGGACAGCAGAGACTGTGACTGGTGGGGAAGCCCCGCACAGCACAGCGACGGCACAACATGTCCAACTGAGGGCAAACAAAGCTGCACAATGCAGCCCCGCCCCAGAGCCACCAGAACCCGCATGTGCAGGGCAGGAGGGAGCAGGGATGACAGCAGCTACAAAGTAGCTGGTCCCTCCCAGCCCCAGCACAGATGCAGACAGCCCGGCGCCACAGAGTCCCCCCACACAGCCAAGCACCCCACACGCAGCAGCCGACACAAGCACACAGGGACGGGCCCATGACCCACGGGGGGCTGGGGGGGGACAGCAGCCCCACCAACCAGGCAAATGCTCAGCACCCCCCCACAGGTGCCCATACGAGGGCAGAGGAAAGCATGACACACATCTGGGGAAGGAACGCAACACACTTTAATGAAACGCAACAGGGGACAACAGGAAGGGGCATGTGTAAGGGTCAACAGAAGGGAAGGGGGAGCATCGGCAGCAGCAAGGCTGGGGAAATAGGGCCAGTGACCCCGCACCCAGAGCCAGTGATCTGTCTGCGTGTGGTCCAGCCTGTGCAACCACTCCAGGATGTGCAGGAGGAGGTCCACCACCTCCCCCTGCTCCCATGTCCACTCCACAATCACCACCTGCACTGGAAGGAACAGAGGGAGAAGGGAAGGCCATCAGAACCGGCCACAGGCCCCAAAGAACTGCACCCCTACAGAGACACACAGGGACAAAGCCCAGCAAACTCACGAATGGCATCGTAGAGCCGGCTGGCCACTCACAGGTCCCAGGCTGCCTGCTCCAGCTGCCAGACCATCGCTGCCAGCCGCAGGATGACCAGGAACATGACCACACTAGCTGCAGGGGAGAGGGGACAGGGAGATGGGGAACGGGTGAACCAACAGGGCACGGGAGGTCAGGGGGCACCAACAAGACAGGGAACACACCCCACTCATGCCAAGCAGCTACCCTGTACAGCACCCCATGTCCCTGAAGGAAGGGGGGCCAGAGGGGAGCACCCCTGGGGCCCACAAACCCCTAACTCATACTCAGATGCCCAACTCATGCTCAGCTGCCCAATGTACCTGCTGCTGCGGCCCATCCATCATCACAAGCAAATACGGAGTGCACCAAAAGGGGGCAACAGCACAGCTGAGGGGCGAGACAGGGCCAGGGCCACACCAACTGATAAGGGAGCCCCGGGGATGACCCAGTCAGGTGCCCGCCTCCAATACCACCACCAGCACATGGACAGGGGGACGGACCAAGTAGGGGAGGCCCCAGGGGTACACACAACACACAACCTGGTAGCACCACACAGCCACAGTGACCATGGGTACACACCAAGCACACCCCCAGCACACAACCACACATACAGGGGCAGGAGGCTTCCGTGAGAGGGGCGCCCCGGGGGCTCTGGTGGCACAGAAACAAGGCAGGAATGACCATCAAGGAAACATACTTTATTAGAGATGGGGAAAGGGGTCCCTCCCCAAGATTGGCAGGGGATGGGGTGCACACAGACCCACAGTCGGTCATGCGCAGCCGAATGCCAGGGCACAGGTACACTCACAGCAGGAGGGCCAGGGCATAACAGAAACCCCTGCATGATGGAGCTGTGGGCACAAAGAGGAGGCAATGTGGTCAGGCAGCCGAGGTAGCCAGCAACAGGGATGCAGATGACAGAGCAGTGGCTGTGAAGCAACATGGGGGGGGCAGGCAGTGGACAATCATGGCCAATAGGGTGGCAGGGAGTGAGTGGCAGGGAGGCACAGCTCAGGGACGGTCCGGTGGGTGCTCCCGGAATGAAGACCCCTGCGCAAGGCCATCTCAAGCAAACAGGCCCCTGTGGAACCCCCAGGAACACATATGTGCATCAACCAGGAAGCTGGGAAAGAATTGATTGGCAGTGGAGACTGCAGCCCTCACAACTGGTAGGTCCCTCACCGATCGAAGGGCAGTGATCTCCACAGCGGTAGGGCTGCCGGTCAGAAAGGGTCCACCAACATCGGGGGGCAGCAAGGCCAGGTCCCAAAGAAGGACCCACACATCCGAGGCCACTTGCGGGACACCACAGGCACGCAGGAGGGCGCCGGTGAAGTCAGAAGAAATGGTGGGACCCCCGGACAGCAAGGCAAGCCCGTACTCGAGTTGCACCACCACCAGGCAAATGGCCGTGATCTCCTCAGCGGTCCACGGCATGACAACGGTGGATAGGTGCCCCCACAGTGGTTGCCGCAGGAGGGTGAAGTCACCCCTGGCAAGCTGAGGACCCAACCTGATGTCCCGTCATCCAAACGTACCATGACAGGAGCTGAAAGCCATCCGCCACCGACAGGGGGTCGCCCACCAACAGCTGCACATCAGGGCTCTGCCATAGCGTCCCCAACAGCATGTCCACACAGGGCAACCACCCCTCCTTGCCCCCATCCCTGCCCGAGGGCCCCACACAACGACCAGCCATGATAGTAGCAAGGCCCCCTCAGTAAAAGTAACAGGCATGAGACGGAGGACTGCAGTGACGGGGCCAAGCAATGGGAATAGCTGCTCCCCGTGCCCACGAGTGACCTTGCATGCCAGAGATAGACTGGCCTGCTGGGGCCGGGACTCCACAACCCACACACCGGACTGATGAGAGACAGCACAGGTGATGACAGATAAGAGAGGCCACGTCTGGGCAGAGCCCCAGGCCAATCATCCAAGCTAGGCATCGTATCCCCACCGATCCCAGCTGCAGCACACTATGGCATCCCATGGCGGGAATGGATGCTTAGCAATTGCGGATGCAGCGGTACCCTGGGGTGCATGGGGATGGCCCACGGGCAATGGGGCAGGGGCCGGTGTCCACAGACAACCCGGACCCCCCGCGGTCCCATTCCTCCCGGTGGGCAGGCAGCAGGCACATTCTGGGGGATGATCCGCAGGACCAGGGACCTGGTAAAAGCACTCACCACACCCCTGATCTGGCACCAATCATTGCCCAACTAACACGGGGCTACACAGTACATAAGTGACCCTATGCAGGTGGTCGGGCAAGGCATGTACAGTGAGGTGCATGGGGTTGAGTGGCGCACTGAGCACAGGAACACAGAGCAGGGAGGACACAGAGGTGGATCAGGAATACTGGGGGTGTGCGGGCTGGCGGCACGGGCCACACAGTGGTGCACTGAGAGGCCAGGGCACAGGTGGATGCCATCAGGTACAGCAGCGGCCAGTCACAGCAGTGCAGGCTGAGGCGGGTCAGTAGCGCACACCCAGAGGAGCGGGGCCCACACTGTGGTGCTGCCACCCCATTGACATCGGAGGGTTCCCGGGAGTGGGGATCTGTGGAACCATGCTGCCGGAGGATGAGCCCCTTCAGGTCACAGCCATGCTGTTGAGCATCCTAAGCACTGGTTACATGCTGCTGTGCATGTTGCTCCAGCAGATGGCCAAGCTCCTCCTGCCAGGGCACAGCTACTTCAATCAGGGGGAATGGCGTCGGAGGGAAGCGAACCTGCGGAGGATGGCGACGGTGCGATGGGTGCGGTGGACAGCTGCTCATTGCCATGCCATGTTGGGCACCACGGTGTCCCAGCAAGCCCAGCTCATTCTGACCTGGTGGCCCCTGAATGTGTACAGGCACCGCATGACCCTTCCGATCCTGCGACGGCACTGGATGCATTCCCAGACCAACGACTGTTGGGAGAACATGCTGGCCACCTGGACGGATGAGGAATGGATGCACCACTTCCGTATGACCCGCTCCCTCCTGACCTGGTTGGGGCAGCTCCTGAACCCGCATCTACAGAGGCGGGAGACCAACATGTGCTACTCGCTGACACCAGGGATGCGAGCGACCATGGTGGTGTGATGGCTGGCCACCCCTGATTCATGCAGGAGCATGAGGGAGCAGTTTGGGGTGGGGACGGCCACTGTGAACAGGGTCCTCCATGATGTGTGTGACCTGATCGTGGAGCTCCTCCTCGAGCGGGTCATCCAGCTCTGCAATCCCAAGGAGGTGATACGCGGCTTTGAGGAGCTGGGGTTCCCCCATTGCATTGGGGTGATCCACACCCCCATCATATGGCCCCCACACGCAAAGATCAACTACATGAACAGGAAGCAGATCTTCTCCATCAATTTACAGGCCATTGTGGATCACAGGGGCCTCTTTATTGATGTGTACATGGGCCAGTCAAGGCGGAGCCATGATGCACGTATACTGTGTGTGTCCCCGTTCTACGCTCGCATGTTCGACGGGGAGATCATCCCAAACATGTACCGCATGATAGAGGGTGTTCCCATGGCCCCTGTTGTGATAGGGGACCCCACCTACCTGCTCAGTCCATGGTTCATGAGGGCCCACCCAGTGGCGCACAACCCTGACCACCGCCTGTTCAATGAGCGTCTGTCATCAGCACGCAGCATGAACAGTGCATGGACTCAGCATGGATGCAGGACGTTCGACATTACTGGTACTACTAGATCTCTCGGCCGTGTTTGATACAGTGGACCATGGGCTGCTGTTGAGACAGTTGTGTGATGTGGGGGGTCTGGATGGGACCACCCTTGGCTGGTTCCAGTCATTTCTCTCGGGGAGGACCCAGCGGGTTGTCTTGGGAGCCGAAACATCTAGCCCCTGGGCCCTGGACTGTGGCATTCCGCAAGGTTCAATCTTGTCTCCTTTATTATTTAATATATATATGCAGCCCTTGGGGGAGATCGTGAGAGGGTTTGGTGTGCGTTGCCACCAATACACTGATGATACCCAGCTTTACCTCTCTTTTTCAGCTGACCCAGGCCCTACCGTCTCCGTGCTATCTCAGTGTTTGGAGGCCGTGGCAAGTTGGTTATGACAGAGCAGACTGAAGCTCAATCCCGATAAGATGGAGATGATGGTGGTGGGTCAGGCGGGGGAGGTGGTGCCCCCTCTTGTGGAGGGGGTGCGCCCCTCCATGGCTCAGCAGGTTTGGAGTCTTGGGGTGTTATTGGACACGGGTCTCCATCTAGATCCGCAGGTGGATGTGATGGCGAAGGCAGCTTTCCGCCAGCTGTATCTGGTGTGGAGGCTGCACCCGTAGATCTCCAGACCCGATCTGGCCACTTTGATCCATGCTTTCATCACCTCGAGGCTGGACTACTGTAATGCGCTCTACGTGGGGCTTCCCTTGACGTTGGCCCAGAGATTGCAGCTAGTGCAGAATGCGGTGGCCCGTCTCCTAACAGGGACAGGCCAATGACAGCACATAACACCGGTGCTCCATGCACTGCACTGGCTGCCTGTAATGTGCCAAGCCAGGTTCAAGGTGTTGGCATTGATCTATAAGGCCCTGTACGGTCTTGGATCTGGATACCTCAGGGACCGCCTCAACCTCCGTGACTCAAGACGGACTCTCCGGTCCACTGGGGGCACCTTCTTGGAGGTCCCCCATGCAAAGCAGGGGGCTACAATGGAGAGGGTGTTCTCAGTGACTGGGCCCCAGCTGTGGAACTCCCTCCCAGAGGAAGCACGACTGACCCCGAGTCTGCTGGCGTTCCATCGGGCCTGCAAGACATGGCTGTTCTCCCAGGCCTTCAGAGGTGGGGAGGGGAGGGTGGGCTAAATTTTTGTATGGGGGGTATTTTAAAGTTATTTTAACTATTTGTGTAGATTTTTATATTTTTAATATATTGTGATAAATTGTTTGTTTTATGTTGGAAGCCGCCTCGAGATGCCGTAGGCATAGGGGGCGGCATATAAATGGAATAAATAAATAAATAATAAATAAGATGCATTGGCACCTCTTGATGAACAGGATCCAGTTCGACCTAGACGACACCCCCATCCTTGTCCTGGCAGCGTGCATCCTGCATAATGTATGCGAGACTGGAGGCGCTGCCCTGCACAACCCACCACCTGTACAGAGGGCAGACCCTGTGCCCCTGTACCAACATGCCCAGGGTGGAGTGTTCTGGCGCATCTCCGAGGAGAACAGGGACACCCTCTGCTGCTGCGTCATTGCCCAGGCAGCAGACGACGGGGCCCTGTCCGACCCACACCCCAGCCCATAAACCTGTGCACTCCATCAATAAAGCTGGGTAGTACCTGTGACAACCACCCTTGCCTCCATGCCTTGTGTGGGGATGGGGATCCCAGGAGCAGGTCCACTGGGTTGCCTGGGTGCAAGAGCCCTCCCCTCGCTGACAGCTGTGGGGTGCTTTGTCTGCACAATGTCCTGCATGCCACCACTTACTGGCCTGCCTGTACAGGGTAATTGTGTACTCGTTTCACTTACCACTACTGGCCGCGGCCTCTGTGGGCAGCTCCCCAGCCCCATCGGCTGGCCCGGTGTTGTACCACACCCTTACCCTGCCAGTGCCCCCCTGCCAGTCCCCCCCCCGCCCACCGGTCCTGAGACAGAGGAAGTGATATGGAGGTACATGTGCAGCTTTTTTTTTTTTTAGGGGAACTGTACATTGTGATGGGGGGGGTCTATCTTCGGGGGCACCCTCGCCCCCGTTTGGCTGCACCACCAGGGCTCGCAGCCCAGTGGGTTCTTGCTGCCACCAAGCGCAGCAATAGCTGACCAGATGGCCCAGGCTCCCTGTCATCCACTGGCTTCTCCAAACCAGCCTTTGGTGCAGGTCCCTGTGAGGAACAACAAACATGGGGTGAGCATTCCACATGTGCACTTGGCTCCTTCCCACACCAGGGCCTGCCCCACTGGGTGTCCCGGGAGTGGCCTATGGGCCCCCTCATCCCCTCCTGGCCCTCCATGGGATAGAGCCCCCCCCAGGGGCAGGGGTGCTGCGGCCTTACCTGAGGGGGTGGGGCAGTGGCCATAGGCGGTTGGTCATCCTGGGGTGCCGGGTCATGGGGTGGGGGTGTAACTTCCCATTGGAGGTAGTTGGGGTTGCAGCTGGGGAGGGTCCAGGAGGGGTGCAGGCTGGAAGGGCAACCCCACCGGCTGCTGCTGTTGCTATTGCTGCCACTGATCCCGCTCCAGTTGCCTCTCCAGATCCCCGCCACTCACCTGTGGGGAAAGACAGTGCCGGGGGTTAGGGGAACCAGAAATCTGGTGAACCTGAACTGGGTGCCCTGGTCTGACCCCCTGACCTGGAAGTTGTTCTGGAGGTGTACTAAAAGGAGCCACCAGCAAGTTCAGCAGCCAGACTTACCTTCTAGCAGCTGGCCAGGACATCTCAAGGACTGCTGCTGTTGCTATTGCTGCCACTGATCCTGCTCCAGTTGCCGCTCCAGATCCCCGCCACTCAACTGTGGGGAAAGACAATGCCGGGGGTTAGGGGAACCAGAAATCCAGTGCACTTGGGCTGGGTGCCTGGCCTGACCCCCTGACCCGGAAGCTGTACCGGGGGGTACTAAAAGGAGCTGCCTACAAGCTCAGCAGCCAGACTTACCTTGTAGCAGTTGGCCGGGACACCTCAAGGGCTGCTGCCATTGCTATTGCTGCTGCTGAGCCTGCTCCAGGTGCTGCTCCAGATCCCCACCACTCACCTGCAGGGAAAGACAGTGCCGGGGGTTAGGGGAACCAGAAATTCAGCGCACCTGGGCTGGGTGCCCTGGCCTGACCCCCTGACCCAGAAGCTGTACCAGGGCGGTACTAAAAGGAGCCACCAGCGGCTCCACCGCAGGCATGGGTCATAGACCAAAGGGCCTTGGCCAAATGGTGCAGCCCTTAGCTTCGGGGACTGCAGGGGGATCGGGGATGGTGGTGGGTAATACTGATTTGGTGAGTCGGATTTGACTGGTTTTAAAAAGTAAAGGGGGATTGGGATGTGAAGGGTGGATAGGGAGGAAGGGGAGGTAATTTGTGGTATTTAATGGCAGGTGAGGGATGGGGAGGGGTAGGGAGGGTTTCCCCTAGCAACTACCCCTGGTGGCAGCAGGAGGTGAGGCTGAGGGGAGGGCCACCTGGTGGCAGTAGGTTGAATGGTGAAGGGGAGTTGCCTCTGATACCAGCCCCTGGTGGCAGCAGGTGGGTTGGTCAGAGGGGGGTTTTGGTGGGGTGAGGGAGGGGGGGATATGTGAGAGGAGCAGAGGGGAGGGGAGGGGTGGGGGAGTGGGGCGGGATGGATTGGAGTGGACAAATTGGGGAGGGNTCATAGACCAAAGGGCCTTGGCCAAATGGTGCAGCCCTTAGCTTCGGGGACTGCAGGGGGATCGGGGATGGTGGTGGGTAATACTGATTTGGTGAGTCGGATTTGACTGGTTTTGGTGGGGTGAGGGAGGGGGGGATATGTGAGAGGAGCAGAGGGGAGGGGAGGGGTGGGGGAGTGGGGCGGGATGGATTGGAGTGGACAAATTGGGGAGGGAGTGGGATTGGGTTGGTGAGGGGGTATGGTGAGGGGGAAAGGGGATAAATGGGCGGGAAGGTTTTGGAAGGCCATGGGCAGGTGACCAGTGAAAGGGGGCCAGGACGGAGTGGATGGAAAGAGAGGAGTGGCCATTGGGGTGATTATGGAGTGCGAACGGTATGGTCTAAGGGGGCAGGTAGCTCAGACTCCTAGGGGACCGAGGTTCCTGTTGGAGGTTAAGAGAGCCACCCCCTCACTGAGGGTGAGGGAAGAGCAGGATCTAAGGTCCACCTGTACAGGGCTGATGCTGCTAAATGTGAGGTCCGTGGCAAATAAGGCTCCAGTAATTCAGGATTTGGTCCTGGATGGGGCTGTGGGCCTCGCATGTATTATGGAAACCTGGTTGTATGAGGAGGTGGGACCAATTCTGGATGACCTCATTCCAGCCGGGTATGCCATCCAGCACCAGCCCTGCATGGGGGGCCAGGGGTGGTGGTGGTGTAGCCATTATTTTTAAAGAGGAGTGGCCAGTTAGGAGATATCCAGTCCGGGAAATTCCAGGTATTGAGGCCCTCCATGTGGTGTTTGATTTGGCTGGGGGCAATCTTGGGGTGCTGCTGGTGTATCGGGCCCCTTCCTACTCAGCGGCATCCCTTGCCACTCTAGCAGAGCTGGCCTCGGAGATGACATTGAACTCCTCCAGGAACTTGGTCTTGGGAGACTTCAACGCCAATGTCGATGCCGGCCTTGTAGGAGCAGAGCATAAGTTCATGGCCTCCATGGCAACCATGTAGTTGTCCCAAGTAGTCAATTGCCCAACCCATGTTGGGGGACACACCCTCGACCTGGTCTTCTGTTCTGGCCTTGAGGCGGGGGATCCGTTAGTGGGGGGTGTGAGGGTCACACCCTTGTCATGGACGGATCGTTATCTCCTACAGGCCAGTCTCTCAGTGCACCAGCTCCAGAAGGGGAGGGGACCAGTTAGGTTGGTCCTCCTTCAGAGGCTGATGGAACCACAGCAGGTCCAGGAGGCCCCGAGGGAGTTAACCTGACAGTCACTCTGTCGATGACCTTGTCCAAGATTGGAACATCTTGTTAGGGGAGGCTATTGACAGAGTGGCTCTGAGATGTCCCCTGCCTCTTTTTCATCACCACAGGGCCCCTTGGTTTACTGAGGGGCTGCGGTGTATGAAGCAGGTAGGCAGACGACTAGAGTGATGCTGGCGTCGGACTGAGTCTGAATCCGACCGACTTCTCCATAGGGCCCACTTGTGGTCCTATGTTGAAGCTGTGAGTACAGCAAAGAAAGAGTTCTTTGCTGCCCTTGATGCATCTGCAAAGTTGCGTCCAACGGAGCTGTTCCGGGTGGTGCAGGGGCTGGTCAGTCCAGCTTCCCTCCACCTGGACAGGGACTTGGCCCAGGCCCGCTGTGAGGAGTTTGCCATCTACTTTGCAGATAAGATCGCTCGAATCCAGAGTAACTTTGACACCGGATTAAGGGCAGTAGGGGAGGAGTGCGAGGTTATGGAGGCTCCATCTGGTCCATCTTTCTGGGATGAGTTTCAGGAAGTGACGCCACCCGATGCTGTGGATGTCCTGGGGTCCTTTAGAGCCACTAGTTGTGAACTAGATCCATGCCCATCCTGGTTGGTGAAAGCCTCCAGGGAGACCTTGGGGACGGTGCTGGCAAGGGTAATCAACGCGTCCCTCTGGCAGGGGAGATTGTCGCCCGGTCTCAAGGAGGCCATGGTGTACCCCCTGCTGAAGAAACCATCTTTGGATGTGGATGCAGTCACCAGTTACCAACCGGTCTCTAATCGTCCCTTTTTAGGGAAGGTTATTGAACGGGCAGTGGCACTGCAGCTCCAGGCGCATCTGGACAGTGTTGGTTTCCTTGACCCTTTTCAGTCTGGGTTCCACCCTGGCTATGGTACAGAGATGGTGTTGGTGGCCTTAGATGATCTCCACTGGGAGATGGACACAGGACGTTCAATATTTCTGATCCTGCTAGATTTCTTGGCCACTTTTGATACAGTGGACCATGGGCTGCTATTGAGACGATTGTAAGTCCTGGGGGGTCTGGGCTGGACTGTCCTTGGATGGTTCCGCTCATTCCTCTTGGGAAGAAGCCAGTGGGTGGTCCTGGGGGAAGAAACGTCTAGCCCCTGGGCCTGAACCTGTGGCGTTCCGCAAGGTTCGATCTTCTCTTCATTATTGTTTAACGTGTATACGCAGCCCTTGGGGGAGATCGTGAGAGGATTCAGGGTGCGTTGTCACCAATATGCTGATGATACTCAGCTGTACCTCTCTTTTTCAACTGACCCAGGTCCTGCTGGCTCAGTGCTGTCCCAGTGTTTGGAGGCCGTGGTGGATTGGATGCAGCAGAGCAGACTGAAGCTCAATCCCAATAAGACGGAAGTAATGGTGGTGGGTAGGGCGAAGGAGGTGTTGGCTCCCCTTGTAGAGGGGGTCTGCCCTCCCGTAGGTCAGCAGGTTCGGAGTCTGGGAGTGTTCTCAGACCTCCGCCTGGATCGACAGTCTTCCGCCAGCTGTATTTGTTGTGGAGGCTGTGTCCATTCATTTCCAGACCTGACCTGGCCACCCTCATTCATGCCTTTATCACCTCGAGGCTAGACTACTGCAGCACGCTCTACATGGGGCTTCCCATGACGCTGGTCCAGCAGGGGGATTCTGTGGTGGCCCTCCATCTGCCCCTGGTGAAGGTGCTGCGGTGTGCGGGAGGCCACGATGTCACCATCCATGCAGAGGAACTTGTCCAGCTCCTCCTGGAACTCGACTGTGTGCATGGCATGGCCGGACTTGAGATTGTTGTCCTTGATATGTTTATATCCAGACCTCAAGTCCTTTGTCTGCTGCATGCACTGGGTGACATCCCTATTGTACCCCTGCCACTGCATCTCCTGGGCGATGACTTCATAGACCTGTCTGGTATTGTAGCTGCGCACCAGGTCATGCTGGATCCTTTCAGACTCCCACACTCGTATGAAGTCCCTGGTCTCCTGCCCTGACCAGGGCTCCCCATTTTGGGACCTGTGCGGAGGGGGGGGGGCATCTGATTTGGCAGCATGGGGCCTGCCTGGTGGCCTTGGTAGCAATGGAGATGGTCGTCTCCTGTAGGGGGTATTGCATAGGGGTTACTCTCTGTCCCGCTGCCCCCTCTGCCTACCCATGGGGCCTCCCTTCCCCCCCCCCGGGGTGACCTTCTGCTTACCTGACTGTCAGGGGGGGCCTCCTTGACCATCTCCCCGGTGGTGTAGTGCTCCATTGTCTGGGTGCTGTCCTGGGGGGACCGGGACACAGGTTAGCCAGATGCTGCCTGCCCTTTGTTCACTTGGATGCAGGGCTGGGGCGTGGCCCTCCCGTCCCTGGTTTGGGGGAGTTCCCTCGCTCTCCTCTTGCTGTCACTGCTGCTCCTCTGGCCGGGCCCTGTGGCCATGCTGTGCTGGGGTTCAATGGCCGGTGCTGTAGCTACTGTGTGTCCTTAGCCCTGTGCTGGGAGACATGTGCTGTGGTTAGCCGTGCCATGTTCCCCCCCTGCACCGGCTAGCCTCCCCCCCCCGGGGCGCTCCTGGGTCTCTGTGCTCACCTGGTCTCATCCCATGTGTGAGGCAACGTTTGCTCCCTTGGTCTTGTCGAGGGCTTTCCTCCTGGTCATTGTGGTAGCCGGCGCACCTGTGTCATGTTTCCGTCCTCCTTTATGGGCTCCCAACTAGATGTCCAGTGTCGCTCCCGGTGGGCGTGTCTGCACGGGGGCACGTGCGTGACCTCTCGTGCCTGCACAGTGTGGTCCTGCCGGTTCTGTCCCTGTGGGTGTTTCGGCTGTTACATGAACGGTCGGGTTTTGGACACCCATCTCCACCCACGGAGCATGCCGGTTCCCTGGGTGCTCCGTGGGTGTCGGTGTGTGGGACGCGCACCCACCCACTCGTGGACATTTACACTGACGTTCCCCCACCCATCCGCTGGGTGTTCGTGGGTGGGTGGCATCTGTGTAAAAGTGGCCTAAGTTATGTCATCCCGATGTACCGACTTTTTGATAACTGTTTATCTCATACCATTATTTTACCACTTACTAAATTTTCAAGGGTACCATTTTACATCTGGATTTGTTTTTTCCACATTTCTGAGAAAATCACTATGCAAATACCCCCCTTAACCCCTCCATGCCCTTTAACCGTCACTCCAGGGCCTCCAATCAGAGTTGTTGTTTTAATAAACTCAATATGAATTAAGTCCGGGTCTGGAGCCTTGTGATTTTTAAAGGCATCTACCAAAAGCTCAACTTCAGCTCCTGACACTGTCAGCCAAAGAGGGGAATCCTCCCAAGTGCTGCCGGGGGAATAGTCAAGATGGTCCCTGAGCAGCCTACCAAAAATTGTCTGAAAATATTCAACCCATGTGTGCGCAGGAATAGGGAAGAGCTCCTGACTAACCCTGCTATTCATTGACCCATTGATGATTTTCCAAAACCGCCACAAATCTTTCAATTCTGCTGCCCTTAAGAGAGCACTCCACCTTTCCTCACTGTGTTCAGCTTTCTTCCGTTTGATCAGGTTTTTATACTGGGCCTTAGTATGAAAGTACTCTGGAGGGAGCCTATGCTGTCCCTCCCTTCTATATGCATGATAGAGAGATTTGAGTTTAGCTCTAACCAAATGGCAGTCCTTATCAAACCATCTCTTATTCCTCCTATTGCCCGAAGCAGCCGTATCATGTACTAAGGCCAGGATATACTGACCCAAGGCTGAGCTAAGAAGTTCAAATGACACCACAATCTCCTCGTCCTTGTCTAAATACAACAACTGGTCTCTTGGTTGGAAAAAATATGGTCATGAGATAAGATCAGTCAGACGCTCCGCCAATTTATCATCCCATTTCAGTGCCCTCAGTCTATTCAACTCTTTGGTCTCCAGCTGTCTATCTAGCCCCAGCACCGGACCAGGCTGGCCAAGTTCCAAGATAAGAGGCAAATGATCACCCAGCAACTTGATCCCCACTACAAAATCTGAGACCAGGGGGAGAATAGCAGGGGAAACCAGGATATAGTCTATTACACTAGACCCCCCCCCCCCNAAGTAATGGTGGTGGGTAGGGCGAAGGAGGTGTTGGCTCCCCTTGTAGAGGGGGTCTGCCCTCCCGTAGGTCAGCAGGTTCGGAGTCTGGGAGTGTTCTCAGACCTCCGCCTGGATCGACAGTCTTCCGCCAGCTGTATTTGTTGTGGAGGCTGTGTCCATTCATTTCCAGACCTGACCTGGCCACCCTCATTCATGCCTTTATCACCTCGAGGCTAGACTACTGCAGCACGCTCTACATGGGGCTTCCCATGACGCTGGTCCAGCAGGGGGATTCTGTGGTGGCCCTCCATCTGCCCCTGGTGAAGGTGCTGCGGTGTGCGGGAGGCCACGATGTCACCATCCATGCAGAGGAACTTGTCCAGCTCCTCCTGGAACTCGACTGTGTGCATGGCATGGCCGGACTTGAGATTGTTGTCCTTGATATGTTTATATCCAGACCTCAAGTCCTTTGTCTGCTGCATGCACTGGGTGACATCCCTATTGTACCCCTGCCACTGCATCTCCTGGGCGATGACTTCATAGACCTGTCTGGTTTTGTAGCTGCGCACCAGGTCATGCTGGATCCTTTCAGACTCCCACACTCGTATGAAGTCCCTGGTCTCCTGCCCTGACCAGGGCTCCCCATTTTGGGACCTGTGCGGAGGGGGGGGGGCATCTGATTTGGCAGCATGGGGCCTGCCTGGTGGCCTTGGTAGCAATGGAGATGGTCGTCTCCTGTAGGGGGTATTGCATAGGGGTTACTCTCTGTCCCGCTGCCCCCTCTGCCTACCCATGGGGCCTCCCTTCCCCCCCCCCGGGGTGACCTTCTGCTTACCTGACTGTCAGGGGGGGCCTCCTTGACCATCTCCCCGGTGGTGTAGTGCTCCATTGTCTGGGTGCTGTCCTGGGGGGACCGGGACACAGGTTAGCCAGATGCTGCCTGCCCTTTGTTCACTTGGATGCAGGGCTGGGGCGTGGCCCTCCCGTCCCTGGTTTGGGGGAGTTCCCTCGCTCTCCTCTTGCTGTCACTGCTGCTCCTCTGGCCGGGCCCTGTGGCCATGCTGTGCTGGGGTTCAATGGCCGGTGCTGTAGCTACTGTGTGTCCTTAGCCCTGTGCTGGGAGACATGTGCTGTGGTTAGCCGTGCCATGTTCCCCCCCTGCACCGGCTAGCCTCCCCCCCCCGGGGCGCTCCTGGGTCTCTGTGCTCACCTGGTCTCATCCCATGTGTGAGGCAACGTTTGCTCCCTTGGTCTTGTCGAGGGCTTTCCTCCTGGTCATTGTGGTAGCCGGCGCACCTGTGTCATGTTTCCGTCCTCCTTTATGGGCTCCCAACTAGATGTCCAGTGTCGCTCCCGGTGGGCGTGTCTGCACGGGGGCACGTGCGTGACCTCTCGTGCCTGCACAGTGTGGTCCTGCCGGTTCTGTCCCTGTGGGTGTTTCGGCTGTTACATGAACGGTCGGGTTTTGGACACCCATCTCCACCCACGGAGCATGCCGGTTCCCTGGGTGCTCCGTGGGTGTCGGTGTGTGGGACGCGCACCCACCCACTCGTGGACATTTACACTGACGTTCCCCCACCCATCCGCTGGGTGTTCGTGGGTGGGTGGCATCTGTGTAAAAGTGGCCTAAGTTATGTCATCCCGATGTACCGACTTTTTGATAACTGTTTATCTCATACCATTATTTTACCACTTACTAAATTTTCAAGGGTACCATTTTACATCTGGATTTGTTTTTTCCACATTTCTGAGAAAATCACTATGCAAATACCCCCCTTAACCCCTCCATGCCCTTTAACCGTCACTCCAGGGCCTCCAATCAGAGTTGTTGTTTTAATAAACTCAATATGAATTAAGTCCGGGTCTGGAGCCTTGTGATTTTTAAAGGCATCTACCAAAAGCTCAACTTCAGCTCCTGACACTGTCAGCCAAAGAGGGGAATCCTCCCAAGTGCTGCCGGGGGAATAGTCAAGATGGTCCCTGAGCAGCCTACCAAAAATTGTCTGAAAATATTCAACCCATGTGTGCGCAGGAATAGGGAAGAGCTCCTGACTAACCCTGCTATTCATTGACCCATTGATGATTTTCCAAAACCGCCACAAATCTTTCAATTCTGCTGCCCTTAAGAGAGCACTCCACCTTTCCTCACTGTGTTCAGCTTTCTTCCGTTTGATCAGGTTTTTATACTGGGCCTTAGTATGAAAGTACTCTGGAGGGAGCCTATGCTGTCCCTCCCTTCTATATGCATGATAGAGAGATTTGAGTTTAGCTCTAACCAAATGGCAGTCCTTATCAAACCATCTCTTATTCCTCCTATTGCCCGAAGCAGCCGTATCATGTACTAAGGCCAGGATATACTGACCCAAGGCTGAGCTAAGAAGTTCAAATGACACCACAATCTCCTCGTCCTTGTCTAAATACAACAACTGGTCTCTTGGTTGGAAAAAATATGGTCATGAGATAAGATCAGTCAGACGCTCCGCCAATTTATCATCCCATTTCAGTGCCCTCAGTCTATTCAACTCTTTGGTCTCCAGCTGTCTATCTAGCCCCAGCACCGGACCAGGCTGGCCAAGTTCCAAGATAAGAGGCAAATGATCACCCAGCAACTTGATCCCCACTGCAAAATCTGAGACCAGGGGGAGAATAGCAGGGGAAACCAGGATATAGTCTATTACACTAGACCCCCCGGCGCCCACATAGGTGAACTCCCCCTGCGAGTCTCCAAAACCCGACCCATTAAGAATGGACAGATTATTGCCTATCATGAAGTTTGCCAACTTAAGGCCATGTGCGTTAATATGCCCATCCTTAGATCTTCTACAGTCCAGAACCTCGGGTGCATTATCCTGTATCAGCTCACAGTATGGCAACAATGCATTATCATTGGCACCCAGTCTGGCATTGAAATCACCTGTTATAACAAATAAACCCCCAGGGTAAACAGAACTGAGTGAGTTCATAAATTCCTCCAGCCTGTCCCACATAACGTCCCTATAATATCGACCATTCCTCGGAGGGATATATACTGTAAAACAAATTAAGGTAAACTCCTCAACTTTTGCAACAAAACCCAGGGCCAACTGGGGAGAAAGAACCACCACCAAATCCTTTAGCTCTGCCTCCTGAGCAATAAAACAGGCAAGACCTCCACAAGCCCTTCCTCTATCACAATAATTGGTAGCCAGGAGATGAAACATTTAGGGATTGGTGGATCCCCCTGCTTGCAGCCTTATTTATGGCCATTAATAACAGTGGAGTGTTCCCTGAGCAATGGGAGAAGGCAATTGTAATCCCTATTTTTAAAAAGGGGTTGAGAATGGACCCGGGCAATTATCGGCCCATTAGTCTGTTGTTGGTGATTGGGAAGATGTACGATAAGTACTTGCAGAACCGGCTTGTGGAATGGATGTCTGACTCCAAAATATTAGCTGTGGAGCAGGCAGGGTCCCAGAAGGGCCGTTCAACAATCAAGCAGTGCTACATCTTGTACCTTCCAATAGCCAAATATAGATTTAAGAATGAGGTTCTCTATGTGACTTTCCTGGATTTAAAGGCAGCTTTTTACACCGTGGATAGGGAGTTATTGTGGACCAAGCTTTTGGGCTCCTCGGTGGATAGAAGGCTTGTTGGGCTAATCTCTTCCCTGCATTGCCATTCTTCTTTGGTGGTTAGGGTGGATTCTGTAGGCCATGTCACCGCCCCTATAGCCACCAAGGTAGGCGTTAGGCAGGGATGCGTGCTGGTGACATTGCTTTTCAACTTGTACATTAGTGAGGTGTTCAGTCAAATGGCGGAAGAGAGATTCTTTCCACCTAGATTGGGCTCCCGTCCTATTGGCTGTTTGGGGTATGCGGATGATATGGCCCTGCTGTCACAGACCCAAGTTGGGCTTGTCTGGCAGATGAATGCTTTTGTCGACTTCTGTGCAACTAATAAGCTAACTCTGAACTATCAAAAATCTAAAATCATGGTCTTTTCAACTAAGAAGAAAATCCACATTTGGAATATAGGGGGCCAACTGATACAACAGTTATCTTCCTTCCCTTACTTGGGTCTTCTTTTTCATAGGACTGGTTCTTGGAAGGGTCACATTGATAGAGCCATTGCTATGGCGCGTGGGACTTCCCAGACTATTCTCAGGCTCTTCAGGAGCCAGGGTAGAGCACCTATAAACTTGCCAATCCAGGTACTCAACGCCAAGGTAAAGGCACAGCTTCTATATGGGGCAGAGCTGTGGGCCCCATTTCTTGCGCCCATGGTGAATGGGGTGCAAGCTAGATTCCTAATGGGAATTCTGGGGAATACTAAAAGCACCCCACATGTAGTTGCCTGGGTTGAATTGGGCCAGATTAGTGGGCAGCAGGTTACTATGGACCTAGCTTTGAAATTTTGGATTAAACTGCTTTAAAGCTGTGGCTCAGTCTTATTGAAAGAAGTGTATTCTGACCTCTATACTGACCCTTGGTTGAAGAAGGTGGAGATTTTCCTTTTGGAATCAGAGATTCCTAGGGAATATCTACTCCACAAATCCATGGGCATGATCAGGAAGGAAATTTTGTTAAGGTCGACTGATATTGGAAGGCAGACTCAGTTGGGACTTATCAACTCCTCAGCACATTTGTGTGTGTATCTCGATTGGGCACCAGATCTGGGGCAAATGGCGCATTACTTAGCTTGCCCCATTTCGCAGGAAGCTAAGGGCTTATTTTTTAGGGCTCGAGCTAACTCATTCCCCTCTAGTGTTCTGGAGGGTCGTTTCCAGGGTATTCCCTTTATGGAAAGGTTGTACCCGTTTGACCAGGGGGCAGTTGACACGGTGGAGCACATTGTTCTCTCTTGCCATATGTATGATGATATCAGAGCCCGGTTTATTGCACCCCATGTTGCCAGATTCCCCGGTATATCAGCAGGTGCCCTTTTGGGGTTACTTATTGATAGTGCGGATCCCCTAACTATCAAGGATGTTGCCTCTTTTCTACTGCAAGCAGTGTCTTATAAGGTAAAATTTCTGGAATTTAAAGCTATCCAATTTAGCCCACTAATGTCATCCCTTAATTACATAGGGAATTGGGTTACTGGAATTCTGAGTTTGGCAGTGGTTCCCTATTTCAGCAAAATGGTTTTGCTTATATCCCATGGATATGTGTCTTTTGACATTTTGCTACAATTTGCTATATTTTAATCTTGTATGAATTTTGTTTTATTGTGTATGTTGTATGTTCTTTTTGTTTCTGGATGAATGGTCTTTGGTCACGCTTAATAAATTGAACTGGACTGAACTGAGTTGTTGTTCTATGTTGTTCCCTTTGCTTTGATCAATCTGCAAGTGAATTGCAGATTAGTAAGAGCATCTGTGTACCATCCAATAAGTGACAATGTATTACAAAGGGAAACCGAGTACAAGAAATATGGTTTTGCATTGCTATTACCTCTCGGGAATGAAATGGGCAATAAAGTGGTAAATGAGATCCCAGTAAGTGAAAAGTTGGCAAATCAAGAAACAAAATGTCAGTCAAGACATTAATGAATACTAGCAGGTTCTCAATTCGATCAAGTTGGTATTCAGGAAATGAGATTGCAACGAGATTTCCCATTTTTGAAAAAAATTATTCCAGCCCTAGTAGAGACCCTTGGGTTGCATTTTAGTTAACTACACCAATGTAATTCCATCTTAACAAATTAATCTGTTCTGTGCTGGCCTGCTGGCTTACTTCCTTTCTTGGGAGGGAGACAAGGAATCAGAAGAAGGAATTCCCAGCCTTAAATTGTCCTCTTGAATTAATTACAACTGTAATCAAGAGAAATTGGTTATAAAATTAGTTGCTATGTCCTTCCTCTGGGGAGGAAGGGTTTGGAGGAAGAGATTATGAGAATTACTCCATTTATTAATTGCCACAAACTAACTTTGTGGGAGAATGTATCTCCCTCCACTCCCAGGCCATTTAAAAAACCTTCACTTTAAAAAAATATTTGGTTTGTTCTCTGTGTCCGTCTCTCTTGTCCTATCAGCTTTGTTAGTTGCTGGGCTACGTTGTAGAGGAACCTGGAAATAAAGGGTTTCCAGAAACTATCAATCTGTGAGTATCACCCTATGCTTTCCCTTCAGATGGAGACAGTAATGTCCTTGCATGAACCATATCTGGTAAAATGAGTTTGGTCTGGTACTGGGCAAATATGATAGAATCAATATTGGAACCTATGACTGTATGTTGTATACACAGACCTTCCATATCATAAGAGCAGGCAATATGATGGTCCAAGAAGCTATTGTCTAAGTAGGGTCAGATGGGACTTTTGTTTGGCTGACTTACCTCATAGCAAAGTAGTATATCGACCAAACTTGATATGGGAAAAATACTTATTCAATCAGTGTATCTTCTCCTTAATGGAAGGCTCATATGCCTTCCATACAGGCATATGTAACATTGGATCTCACAAGACAATTTCAGCTAAATTAGGTGGAGGGATCGAAGGTCCAAAGATAAGTAAGGAAACCAAGTTTTGTAACAATATTTACCTTGGATGTGTAACAGAACCCGATGTGTTCTTGGCCTGTCCAGTGGCCTCATTTCAGACTCAATGGAACCATTGACTCCTGTGAACAGATTTGGCCTTGGTTATCTGGTTTTGACCCCAGTTGACTATAGGTTCTTCAATTTTGATTGGGCTCTTGTTTTATTAGCCTTTGACCTTCCATCTTTTTACCCAATTACAGTTCTTGACTGCCAGTTTCTAAACTCTGAGCCTTGACTTCAACCCAGATCCCTGATAGCATGTATGTATGTACTGACTGTTGTTACGATTCCTTGTGTTCCTTTCTCTGTGAGGAAATAGGTTATCTTCCTTGTCTTCCATTCTCCTTTCTTATTTGCTTATCTATCTACTTCTCCTTTATTCCATACAGCCTTCCCTCTTGCCTTTTCACATACTGGTACTCTTTGTTTTGTGTCTTTTCCCACCGTACTTGCCCCCACCCCCACACACTTGTCCTTTATGTCCTTGGTTTTTACGTCAGGAAACCTTTCCTACTCCAGGCCACTTTGAAAATGTAAGACAAGTTCTGTAGGCCACATAGGAGTTGGAAGTGGGGTACTTTCCTTCCTCAATATTGACAAAAGAAGGGGAGTCTCCAGATCATGGATCTATACTATGGATCTATCGCCTTTTCTTGAGTGCATGACCTCAGATCTTCTCTCTTCTCCTGAGCTCACTCATTCAGATAAAATTAAATTTTATTTGTTGGCTATTCACCATCAAGTTCACTCCTTCAGTGCCTGAAGGTAGGGACTGGATCCACAGGTTAGGTCCAGAAATCAGAGAAGGACCAAATAAAAAACAGCTGTGGGTAATATTTGACCTACAGGCTAGAGGGTCTCCATCGCTGGATTTCATGTTCCTGTTCCTACACCCTTGGTTTTGTTTGTGAGATGTCCTGGACTTAAGCTTCAGGAAAGCTGGTAGTTTAAAACTAGCCCGCTGTCACTAATGCTTAGAAAAATGCCACAGACAGATCACGGAGAAGTAAGGAGGGATGGTTTGTTTCATGGCTAAGGGCAGCCGATGATGTTCTGGTTGCACAATGGCTCCTCCCCCTGTAGAGGGGAGAAGCATTATGTTTCAGCCTTGTAATAAACAGAACAGAGGGGATTTGCTAAAGAATGGTACACAAAGTGGCATTTTGGAAGCTGCCATGGGAACAAGGAAAACAAAGATTTGGATGGAAATGGTGACCAAGGAGCCAATTAGTCAATTACTCCCCTGTTGGGAATGGGACAGTTGAGCCTCATGAGTGATATAATTTAGACAACATGGTTCAAATCAGACCTTAGCATTGAAAGAAAGAAAGAACTCCTTAATTTTGAAGCAAACTAAAGGTTCTGATTTGAATCAATGGGTAGAAATTTGGTCTTATTATTGCAATTCACCAGATGGGACCTATTTTTTGGTTCTGGTTTGCATGTGACTGAATTCTCTTTCAAGCCAATTGTTTGCATGTGATATTTGCCCCAAGATGAATCATAGGATTAGAAAAGGTCTCAAGGGTCACTTAGTTAGAGTCTGAACTTTGACCCATTCATTCATTGGCCTGAAAATCTGGCCCAAGAGGGTCCCAAGCCTAACAGAAGTGGTTCCAGCCCAACCCAAGTGTAAACCTCCTGGGGTCAGGCTCATCCACTCCCTGCCCAGCTTTACCCTTCTACAGATGAGGCTCACTACAGAGTGCCTTGATGACACAATGCTCTGAAAAATGTGGGGTTATTCTTCAAAGGGGTAAAGCAAAGAGACTGTCCCTCCCGAACCCTTAACAACATCGCCTCATCCCTATGAAGTGCAGTGATGTCAGGGAGAAGGTTTCACCAGTGCAAACTCAAGGAGCTTTGAAAGAAAGTGCATTTCATGGGGCTAGCTGGATTGGTCCCATCGGGGTCAAGTCAAACAATAGACCACTATGTCTAGTCCAGTCTTTTGTTCCAAAGCCAGAAATCCTATACCTACAAGATCACAAACAGATGCTTGTCCAGTCAGGAGTGGTGCAAGGATTTTTGTTGCCCTAGGTGCCCTAGGTGCCCTAGGCATGCCCTGCATCCCTCCTGTCCTCGATCCAGCCACAGAGCTTACCAGTGGCATGGAAGTGGCAGTGGAAGCAGCTGAAGACAGTTCTGGTGGCAGCAACTGGATCAGGGGCAGGGCTGCCTATGGCAGCAAGTTGAGTGGAGTGCCTCTCCTGTTCCCGATCCAGCACAAAGATTATTGGTGGTGGTTGCGGCGGCAGCTGTATTGGGGGGTGGAAGAACCGCTCCACCTCTGCTGCCTTTATGGTAGCGCCGGCCTTGTGTCCAGTGACAATCCTTTAAGGAAACAACTACAAATCACTATTAGCTTCCCACTTCACTTGTGAGATAACTTTGAATATTTCTTATGGTATTTTTGTGTTTGGCATTTCGGTCTGTTTGCTATTTTGTAGGGCTGAAAGTTTGTTCTTGGTTTTTTTGGGTCTTGGCAAGAATACCAGTTCTTGGTTCATTCTGGGAATCGAGAATGAACCAAGACACAGCGGCATCTTGGCTTAATTCTCAATGAGTGGTGGTGGTGGTGGTGGTGGTGGTGGTGGGGATAACTGCAGATGCACAAAATGGCTGCTGGGCTATTCTGTGCATGAACAGCCCATTCCCAAAATGGTGGTAGGTATGTGTATGGCAGCATTGCTGCCATTTTGGGAAAGGACAGCTGGTCTGGGCGTATGCATTTTTATAATGTTTGTTTGTTTTTGTTTTACACTGGGAAATATTGAGAATCCGCACCGTCACTGAGACAGTCCCAGTTCTCAGATTCTTGCTGTTTCTCACAAGAAGCTAAAAAGGTTCTCATTTCAGCCCTAGTACTTTGGTTGCTTGATATTCAATACTTTGTTCACTTCAGCGGCATTATTGGAGTAGAGATGAAAAAAATACTTGGAACAAATATATTATTGGTCATTGATGGCTTCAAAACAAATCCAATGAAGTGGATATTCACACCACTTCATTCTGATATCTGCTTCAGATAATTTGGTTTCTGTATGCTTGGTTTATTTGGTTTATTGCAATTCACGCACACATTAGCACTCAATAGTGCCGAAATAAAATAACCAAATAGCTAAATCAAATAAGTGAAATAAAAGGACATGAGAAGATATGTTTTGGATGTGAATATAACCCCACCTATTTGTTTCAACTGGAACTGCATCTAATACTAAAATTAGTACCTGTGGGTAATGCCTGCATCTACAGGCACCCCATTGGGCACCCGGTGGGCTACCCAAGGACCAATCAGGTGCCCAATGCCTGGAAATGTGAGTATCGCCCAGAGAAACTGATATGCCCCAACCAAGAGTGCTGCAGAGCTTGGCTCCACAGAGCTCCAGCTGGGGATGGTCAATTTCAAAGACCAGAAAGTGCTTCCTTCCTCACAGTGCCTCTCGGGTGAGAGGCACTGCGGGGGGAAGCAGACTTTGAAAGTGACAGGCCCTGGCTGGGACCACTGTGGAGCCCGGCTCTGTAACGGTTCCAGCTGGGGCCTGTCATTTTCAAAGGCCAGTCAGCACCTTCAAGGAGCCCAGTGGGTCCCACTCACATCTCGATGGTGCTCGAATAGGGCCTGGTCGATTCAGGCATCCCATATTTGTTGGTTGTGCCCGAATCTTCAGGTACCTGGTTGTAACTCTAGTTTCAGCATGAGTTGGAAGTGGGTTTTTTCTTTCTTTCTTTTTTTCCTTTGAATTCTTGAAAGTTAATATTATTGTGTTTGGCCCCAAAAGAAGCAATAACTGATTAAAAGTCACAATTGTACTGTCAGAGTGAAAGAAATATTGAATAGCAAAATGCCGATGTCAATGAAATTTTGAAGTGAAGATAGCGGAGAAACAAATATACAAGTTACACAATATTTGTTTGTGGGAATTAATATGTCAATTATTTTCAATATAAAATGACATATTTATGTCATCTCTATACTGCGCACAACAAAAGTATTATTTTCCTTTGCTATGGAGATGCAAGTTGCAGGAAGGGAAATTTAGATTAAAGCTCATGGGAAAATTCCTAACTGTAAGGACAGTGAAGCAATGGAACAGGCTACCAAGAGAAACTTTGAATTTTACATCATTGTAGATTTTGAAGAAGAGGCTGCATGAACTATATATGAGATGGGATGATGTAGGCACGGCAAATCCTGCACTAAGAAGCAAACTGGAAGACTATTGTGTTCCCTTCCAGCTCTCTCTCTTTGAGTCAATGATTCCAAAATGAATTTCTACTCTAACTTAGAGCAGAAAGTAAAAAAACTGGAAAAAAGATTTCACCAAATGAAAAATTTCAAAGAGTTGGGATTTTGAAATGAGAATGAGAAACCCTGATGCTTTTGAAATAGAAAATGCTATCCTAAAATCAGTGTACCAATATTGCCATTTCATTTTTCCTTTCAACGAGAAAAAAAGAGAAATGGGATTTTAAGTCAAAAAGAAGCAAACGTCATTTTGTTTTGAAATGCTGTTTCAAAATCAACATTTGCTTTGACATTTCTTGGGCAGTCACCTCCCTCTCCACCCCCTAGTGGAAGTAAAATGCTCATGAAAAGTTGCAGTTGAAACAAGAATGTGTTTTCTGCATAAAGAATTGTTCTGCAAAAAAGATCAGTTCTCCTGCTACTAATAACAATAATAATGAATGAACTGAAGTGCTACTAAAGTACAGCACTGCTTTCTCTCAGACTAATCCATCTGGTTGTATGGGCCTCATTCTTCCTTTTCTTACACCACAAAGCCAGGAATAGCTAAAATGAGGTCAGTAAGAAATAACTATAATGAGGATTATCAATACAGAATGGTAGCTTTTTCTTGATTTCTTGGTCTGTGATTGCTATTGGTAAAGTTATTTGTCTGGATATTAATTCCTATAATGGACACGTCTATAGATTCTAAAGGAGTGTGTCTTGGTGATATGGGGGCAAGGTTCATATCTCTGTGGGTGTTAAAGACCCCAAATCCCATGTATGCTGAGCAAGGGAGGCATTCCGTAGGTAAACTGGATATGTTCTTAGAGGATAGGTCCATTGAAACAGGGCAGAGTCCCTGTGGGCTGCTTCCCCTTTAAGAAGAGCTAGCACCAGCATGGTGACAGTGCTAGCAAGGATACAGGCACTGTCAGTAGCAGTAGTTAGAACCTGAGTGAAAGCAGCTGTGTGAGTAGGTTATGTGGAGAATTAGGCCTCATTCACACCTTACAGCAGCACAGCGGCGGTACTCCCGCAAGGAAAAGATGCAGCGGGGGAAGGAGGCAGACACCATCACAACTATGAACGGGGTTCACCATCACACCATAGTTCATAGAACGGGGTTCACCATCACACGTATGAACGGGGTTCTGCCACAACAATATGTACAAATGACAGGGCTCAAAATCCAGTTGTGACCACTTCCGCTGTGTCACCGTAAGGTGTGAATGCGGTACGATGACTAGAGACTGATTAAAAGAGACTGTGGCCACTTTTACACATGACAAAAATGGGTTCTTATAAGTGCTCGAGATAATACCAAGAGTTATAAATACTGGAGTTTTGTCATGTGTGCCTGTAATGTGTGAACACACTATTCTCCATTTATGCAGTAAGATCTTGCAGCCTAAAGCCACTTTTAGACGTGCACAGTCTCGACATCAAGGTATTTAATTAGCGGCTTTAAAAGAACGCGTAAACAGCTTTAACGCGTGAAATGTCACATCTAAATTCCACACGTGGGATATTTACACGCAGCGTGGTTTTATGCAGCATGCTTGCCACACACATCTAAAAGCAGTCTCAGTCACATCGGGTGGGTCTTACAAGGCTGTGAGGTTGCTTTCATGCATTACAAAATGGGCTATTGTAATAACTTGAGATAATACGGAGTATTATAATTCTACATTTTTTTGTAATGTGTGAATGCAGTATTCTGCTTCTGCAAGATCTTGGGTCATTGTAAAAGTGGCTTTTACAACGAACCAAGATCTTGCAGCATAAAAGGGGAATAGTGCGAATGCAAAACACATTACAAAACTCCAGCACTTATAACACTGGTATTATCTTGAGCACTTATAAGAACCAATTTTTGTCATGTGTAAAAGCGGCCCATGATTCCCCAGATCATTGGATCCTGATCTTGCCAAGACTCAACCCCAGACAAGTCCATCCCTGCCACACCCGTAAATGACTAGTAGTCAAACTGGTCAGGGGATGAGACCCTGACTGTCAGAAACTCAGAGTACAGTTTGTGATAAAGATCAGGAAATCCACATACATAACACACATGAAAAATACATGTATATGATATGAGCACTGCATGTTAATATTTTGTAGCCATGTTTGGTGTAATACCACTCAGAATTAAGAGAAGAATGTAAACATGATGAAATATTGTATGAAAAATCTATGTAATGAGAATAAATTCAATGTCAGTTATTTAACAAGAATAAATCCAAAACCAAGACTGGGAGAATAAACAGCCTGTCTGGGACAGTTAGCACAACAATGTTGGTGTTAAGACATGCAAATGAAGGCTACCTGGCCTACATGTAGGATGAGGGAGACATGCAAGATAAGACACAAAGGCTATGGAAGGGAAACTGGAGAACTGAGAAAGGTATTTAAGGGCACAGAGCGAGCAGCCAGTGCCCTGAGCCGGCAGGGAGGTGCAGGGAGCACATGGTGGGGCTGTCATCCATGACACCAAAGACACAGGGGGTCTCACAGCCAGCTGCAGGGGGTCACGAAGGGGGATGGGACCGGTTGGCCCACCAGATGCACATAGTGGGGGCACTGAAGGATGCCCCGGTGCTAGCCCAGCCCCGCCATGTGGTGGGCAATGAGATAGTAAGCCTCAAATGGATCCAGCACGACGAGGCCCACCTGAACATCAGCACTGGACCACACAACAGTCAGTGCCGCCAACTCCGGTCCGGTGGGCTTCAACAAGGTCAACAATAGTCAGCAGCAGGGCAGATGTCCAAGCTCCAACAGGTGGTAATACGCCGCCCCATGCTACCGCTGGTAGCCACAGGCCCCGTAGATGCAGCAGAAGAAGGAAATGGCCAGGGCAGGACCCCCCTCCTCCAGACAGGTCATGAATCCAGCCAGGCCACAAACCGAGAGGGCGGACATGATTTCTGCTGCAGACCATGCCGTATTTGAGCACCTCATCTCTGGAATGCACCCATCAGGAAAGGGACGGAGGCCAAGAGCCTCTGCATGGAGCTTGCACACGCTACCACTCGCCTCATAGTCGAAGTAGTGAAGGCTAGAGCTCAGACTCGGGCACCGGAGAGGGTATCCAGGAAGCACAGGAGCACTTGCATGGCCGGGGTATGCCACAGGTCACACAGGGCCATGGTCTCCCAGAAGGTCCAGCTTAGGGCTGTAGCGGAATATCGCAGCGGTAGCTATTTCCGGCAGAAACAGTGTTTCCGCAATTAGTGGAATGGCATGGCAGAGGCTTTCATTCCGCGGTTTCATTCCGCGGTTCCGCGGTTCCGCTTATTTAATTCCGCAACTTAGTGGAATCGTGGAAACATGACATTTTCGCTATTTCCGCAATTCCGCCAGCGCCAAAAAA
>QEPC01000975.1:1522-12614 GCA_003113815.1 Sphenodon punctatus | reverse complement strand
TCCCTGTCAAAAAGCACTAAAAGTAGGGGACGCTCCATGAAACTGACTGGTCGCAGATTTAAAACAAATAAAGTATTTTTTCACTCAATGCACAATTAGCTTGTGGAATTTGTTGCCAGAGGATGTGGTCAAGACCAGTAGTATAGCTGGGTTTTAAAAAGGGTTAGGTAAGTTCTTGGACAGTAGGTCCATTAATGGCTATTAGCCAAGTACGTTTAGGGGACGTAATGTCTTAGTACTGGGAGCTTGGAATGAGCAACAGGGAATGGATTACCCATTTTGACCTGTTGGGTACTTCTTCCAAGCAACTGAGATTGGTGGAGGCAGAATGCTGGACTCAATGAACCATTGGTCTGATCCAGTATCATACTTCTTATGGTCTTATTTGAAAATTGTGAACATGTCCCCCCCACAGATGAAATCATAACATAATAAAGCACAAAAGCTGGGTTTAATCCCACACAGGGGACCCAGTACAATCAGAACAAAACAACCCACCCCTCTACAATACCCCTCTACAATATCACCTCATGACATCACAACTCCTGGAGAAGGAGCATGGTCATGTCAGAAAGGGGTGGAGTTTGCCTTGTTCCCAACTCTTTCCAATGTGGTCACACCCCTTTCTGAGAATTGTGATGTCAGAGCACCTTAAGAGGGGGATTGGCCATGTCACGTAGGTGTGGGGAAGCCCCTTCACCTCTGCCCTGTTCAAATGTGACTCTGCCCCCTGTCTGAAAGGCTCAGAAGGGGCTGTGTCAGAGGCTGGAAGTGAAGCCCTTTGCAGCCTCTGTCTGGTACCCATCCTTGTAATGGAGCCCTAGCATGCACCCTCAGTTCGCCTTCCTTCACTACTAACACAATCCCCCTTCACTCAAAGATAGGGTCTGGATCAGGAGCCATGTATATGAACTGGAAAGGGGCCAACTAAAATAGAAGCATGGGCCAGATGTGGCCCATGGGTGGGGTCCCCATCCCTGATCTAAGCCAACCAGCAAAATGCAAATACCACTGAATATTAATATACTTGTAATTATGATGGTAATGGTGTAATTTCAAATTCATCCCTGAATGCAGTGTGCTGGAAAAAAAAAGTCACATCCAAACCTCATTCATGGTTTGTCCCAGCCTTACAGCATGCCTGGGATTCAGCTTATTCCTTCAGTGACACAATTAATCAGTCACAGATGCTTTTTCCATGTTAACCTTAAGAGTTCCCCTTTCATGCACAATGAAAAAGCTGCCTTAGTTGCCATCCTAGTGTTCAGAATGGACAGGGAAGGGAGGACAGGTCCATATGAATCAACAGCCTGCCACCTTCTGGAAAATCCCGAGTACTGCAGCTTCCATGCATTAAAAAATCTAGAGCTGTAAAATTCATTTTTTAAAAATAGATCCCTGTCCCAAAAGCAAAGAAATGTATTCCTGGATAGGATATAGCTCTGTGGGGATCAGAGAGTGGAAAGTCCTAGGTCAGGGGTGGGAAATTCCAGGCGCAAGTTTCACTTCCAGCATAGTCAGTCCTTCCACTCAGTCCATCATGGTTTCCTCTGCCTCGCCTTTAATGAAGCCTGCCTTCCCATTTTTGCCTGGTCCCCAGAATGGATGCAGGCAATCTCTCCAATGTGTTGCAGTAAAGTATTTTGGCAGTCCCAGCGGACCCCATACAGCACTCTAGCAGTTCCTATTCCCATCACAGAGCAGTCTACATTCCCATTCCTCGGCAGAGTGCCCAGTACCCCCACCCACCTGTAGACTACTCTGACCTGAGGAGCTTGTACACATTTTTGGTTAGATGACTGGATTAAAAGAAAAAAGAGACCGGACAGGCATCTGTTGGAGAAGCTACAGCTGTAGTAGATCTGAAATAATGAGTACCACAAAAATTGGTATACACATCAGATTTCTGATACCTGAATCAACCCGAAGATTTTGGGTGCTAATCAGTACCCACTTAGTGCCTAATTCAGGTACTTGATGTCCTGGAATACTGATGTCTGGTCACGAAATATCGATTTATGGTCCTGGAATACTGATTTTTAGTCACAATTGTTTTAGTTTCCATCCCAATTCTTTGACTTTTTATCCCGATTTAAAAATCAGTAACTGGAAAACATAATGAAAATTATTGATTTTTCTCAGATTCGGGAATGCAATTGGTGAATGAGAAGCCCATTTGGTAACCTACACGGTTACCAAACAGCAGGTATTGCCTGTGGGTACTAAATTAAATACCCAATTCAACTCTAAGCTGTAGACATCCTGCATCCAAATGGGGTTTTGGAATAGATGACTCTCAAGATCCCTTCCAACTCTGTGTTTCTATGGCTCTATAATTCTATGGATTAATTTGACTGGAAAAATTGAAAAAGCAAAACCAAAGATTTGTGTGTATTGATCTAAAAACAAGTGAAGCATTTGACAATGCTCACTGGGAATCAATGGAATTTACTGGCTACTAATTGAGATTTTAGATACCTATTTACCTTTGGGCATTCTCTCTTTCTACCAAACTGGGTTGAAATTAACATACAAGATCAAAAGTTATTAGGAAGTAGGTCTGAAACGAGAATGGGATTTGATTCTCAAGAGATATCTTGTGGGGAAGGAGGGAGCTAGAAAGTTGAAACCCTGTCTCCCTCCATCCCCAGTTTGAAGTGAGTAGACCCCCCCCCAACGGTGACTCCTCTCAGTCAGTGTTGTCTGGGGGAGGGGGCTTTGTCCCTGCCCCCACTAAAGAAAAAATCAAACTGTGGGCTGTACTGCATCAGGAGCTAGACTGCCCTGGTTGCCATGGAACAAACTTTGGGCATGAAGGGGCATCACAAGATCTGCGGATACCATCTTGTGAATAGGGCTTGGAGAGGCAGTCAGTCCTGGAAGCGGTGGGAGATAGAAGCACCCACCCGCCCTATAATACAACACTGTGGGCCAAGCTGGTCACTCTTCAAGGGAGCTGGGAAGGATTTTTTTCAGCCACACCTAGATTGGCTGAAGGTGTGGTTGTTTTTCACCTTCCTCACAGTGCCTGTTTAGAAATTGGCTGATATATGGGCAGTAATCGTTATATGTCATTGTCACTCTCTTTGGCAGGGGTCCAGTTAGTTAGTTTCAAAGTTGTTCTTGAATTGTAAGGATGATGTCTCCAAAAGAGCCTGGGCTAAGGGCAAACCAAGAACAGGGGCAGCCAGGTTAGCCCAAGGTCCAGGAGGGAGGGATGAGCAATCCAACCAAGGGCAGGCGCGGTCCTGGCTGGGGCCATCGTCTCCTCTCCTGCTTTGGGTGGCTACAAGGCAAAGAGGCCTTCTAAACCAGCTGGACAGCTGGGGTGAGAGTGACCTAGTACAAATAATTAACAATAGGACTGGTACTGAGGGTACACCAGGCCACCCTTATAATAGTTCATTATTGTTGATCCTGGACCCTGGAAGTTGAAACCTCCTCTGAATAAATTGTAATTTGAATAAAGAGTGAGGCCTTTCAAAACCCATACTCCGTGTGTGCTTGTCGTCTTCTGGTGTGTGGGGACAAGAGCCACTGGAACTGTGACCGGTGAGTGTTGGGTCCCTCTGCTCTCCTTCCCTACCCGTGTTTGGACCCCACCCCATTCCCTGTCCCTGTTTGAACCCCTCTGCTTCCCTTTCCTGCCCCTGTTTTGACCCTTTCACCCTCTGTTCCCCTTCCCTGCCCCCATTTGGACCCCTCCACACCTCTGATCCCCTGCTCTGCCTGCCTCCCTCCCCTTCATCTTCTTTGTCCCCTCGGTCCCCATCCCTGACTTCATTCAGTCCTTTCTTCCTTTGCCTCCTCACTTTACCCTTTCCCCCCAGTTTGGCTCCCTCTCTCCCTCTGCCTCTGCCCCTCATTTGCCCTCTCTCTCTTTTCTTCCTCTGTTGGGCTCAGAATGCTTAAGGGGTAAGCTCAGAAAGAGGAGGGACCAAAACACAGAACCATTCCCTATCCTTGTGTGAGCATGCCCCTGTCTATGCTCCATTACCCTGAGGTCACACTTTCAGTACTTGGGAGTAAGAACTGGATCCCAGTAGCCAAATAAAAACTATCCGCAGGTTACATTTGGCCCCTGGGCCTGAAGTTACCCATTCCTGATCTATGGACTCTCCCTGTGATGAGGGAGAAGGCCTTGTGCACCTCAGACAAGTCAATACCTGCTCCTGGAACTTCACCCTGATGACTATCTTTACTCATAAACTACCTACTGTTTGGGGAATCGATCCTGTTATCACATCTTAAGTCTGCAGGTGATTGGGTCTTTGCTGTGGCAGGTCCCTTAGTGTGGAATTTGCTTCCCTCAGATGCACGTTTCAGTTCCTCGTTCTTCACCTTTAAAACCACATAAACACTTTTAAAAATTCACCTCTTTTTCATAACAAGCGAAGTTTGAAAAACATTTCTTGTTTTGTTGAATATTAAATGATGTTTAAATTGGTTGGGATATTTTCTGGACTCAATCTGTGTAGTGGAAAAAATAGCGACAGAACTAAGGTTTTCCCAGAAGATTTATTCGCTGGCTTTTTAAATTTTTTTAGCTTTGCATTATTTTACAGTGTTTCTGAAAGGGGGAAATAGTGGTGCTCTTTTTTGTTGTGGTAGCCCCATTGAATTTTGCCCCTTCTCAAGTGATGTTATGCTTAGAAAAACTTTTTGGGTGAAAACAGACTTGCATGTAACTCCACTTTAACACTGCTTTAACATTTCTTATGCATGTTGCAGGGCTATTTTGGCTCCCAAAGCAGCCCTGAAATATGCATAAGAAGAGTTAAAGTGGAGTTACGTACATATATTTTCCTTCCCTTTGTTGAACTTTGAATCAGGTTTATATTGATTGGGGTCATTTTTAAGTTCACTTGAGTGCAGTAGAAAAAAATGCAGGAAAAATAGAAAGTATTTCCAAAGGATTTACTTTCTGACTTGTTATATTCAATATTTCTGCTGCTGCAGTGTGAAAACTTGTGTAGTTTTCTAGTGTCTCTGAAAGGGAAAAATACAGGTAACCCCTTTGAATTTTGTCCCTCACTTCCTGAATGGCCTCATGTTATTGGGAGACTCATTATTTTAAGGATTTTTCAATCCTTTTTTCCTGTATTTGTTGGTTTCTGTACTGGGGGTTAAGCTCACCCTGTAGCATTCCTGGTGAGGGCACATATAAGGTTTCTCTCCTGTGTGGATTTCCTAATGTATATTGAGTATCCCCAACTTGCATCACACTTTCTTGTAAAGAAATCAAACATACATGTAATGTCTCCTTACCTGCAGCTTTCCTTGCACTCCTGGCATGTAAAGCATTTCTCTCTTGTCTGCTTTCTCATTTTTAAACAGTAAATTTTAAAAGGGAAAGAAATCACAAATACATGTAATGTCTCCTTACCTAATAGACTTGAATGTTTTCTTTTCCACCACATTGCCTACAGGAGCAACTGCTGGTTTTCCCTTTTCCCTTTTTGACTTGCTCACAGAGCTTTGAATTTTGCTCAGATTGTATGCCACCAAGACCATTAGATCAGTTTTCACTGTGAATTTTTAAAAATATTATTTATTGCTTATTCCATAGTAATATGTGAAATTTCAAGGGTGAACCCACCTCAAGTGTTTTGCATTTTGCCCAGTATTTCATGCCACCAAGATTGTGTAGTATTCATTATGGATTTTTTAAAATTAATTGCTTATTCCATAGAATGTGTGAAATTGTGAGGCTGGCTCCACCTCAAGGGGATCCATGCACGGCTCTACTGAACTAAATGTTCATAAGCCACCACTGGTTGAATCTAAATACTCTGTTACCCTTTGAAAATTGATTCTGTATTTTTGATCAGGTTGTGGATATCCAATGCAGAGTCTTGAACACCCCACCCCAAACCTTGGAAATCTATTCTGACTGATTTCCCTCCACTGCCGTTGTGCCATTTTGCACATGCACACACTACGGAAAATATTTTTTGCACATGTGCAAAATCGTATATCCAGACGAAGGAGGTCAGGAACTGCTGACTCAGGTCTCTATCAGAATGAGGACAGGATCATGGCTGGTTCACATTCTGATGGACCCAGAGTGAATCTGCAGGTTCCAACAGAAATGGAATCCATGGTGAAAATTATTTTAACCTTACAAGTAATCACATATAGCTCAATTTCTCAAAGCTCTTCACCAGCACAAGTCCTGGTAAAATGAATAATGCTGACACTGCTGCAGCACAGTGAGAATCAGAGCCTAAACTTCTGTTCCTTGGAATGTTAGAGGAACCCTTGAAATACTGAGTGAAACCTGAAAGACTAACATTAGAGTTGAAACATGTAATTGCCAAAATGTGCCGATCCCAACAACTCTGAATGATCCCATTTTCACCTTTTTGTGTTATTCATGCATTTTGTTTATATTTTCATTTGTTTGTTCAGGCCAAATTTTTACCACACACACCTTTTCATTTTTACTGACAGAAACAAATGAAATAACAGAAATTGCAAACATTTGGTTGCTCGATTGTTGTGACAAATGTCATTCAAGTCAACCACAACATACCTGAAATCATGATAAAACCCAGCAAACATTTATTCCTCTCCTCTCTTCAGCTCTCCTTAGAATCCTTAAGGAAAACAGAGCTCCACATATCTCTAAACGTCCTGAAATAGCTCCATCTAGTGAAACCTAGTAATTTCACAGAGATATTTATCGTTGGGCTGATTACAATGATGTTTTGCTGTGTTTTCATGACAATGGAGCTGATCCCATGTTATGCTCATGGCATGCACAAATGTGTGTGTGTTAGGGGTGGGACACTCAAAAAACTAGATTTCACCCGGTATACCCGTAGCGGATTTATTCCATTGATTTTAATGGGGAACTGTCCCCATTGAAATCAGTGGAATAAAAAAAAAATCCTCCCCCCTCCCCCTCCCAGGCTGTGCGGGTGGAAGGGGGGCACCCCCCACCCACCCTGCCCAGCCTGGATTTAAAAAACAACTTTTTTTTCCTTTCACCGGAAGGCCTAGTAGCGCTGAAGCCGGCAGCCACATCCAGCGCTGAAGCCGCCGGAGCCGGACCGCCACCACCGCCCAGAGCACAAGGTAGGCAATCCCTGGGTGGGGAGGTAGGGTGATCCCTAGGGTGGGGGGTCTGTTAAACCACCTCCCAACCCAAGGATCACCCTAGTACTGGTACTTACTTACCTGCTGCTGGATGCTGGTGCAGGCTCCGGGTCGCCGGTGATGGTCCGGAGCCCGCACTTGGGACTTAAAGGAAAAAAAAGTTTTTTAAATCCAGGCTGGGCAGGGTGGGTAGGGGGTGTCCCCCCTTCCACCCGCGCATCCTGGACTCAGGGAGGGAAAGTGTTTGGGGGGGGTTGTTTTTTTTTTTAACATTGCGGCCATTCATTTGAATGGCCGCAATGTAAAAAACCAGTACGGGGGGGAATCTGGAAAATGTGCTGGATTACCGGGTTAATCCGATACTGCTGGTACACAATAATACTGGCAGTATCGGATACCAGATGATCTGGTAGTCCCACCCCTAGTGTGTATCCCACACAGGAATCATGAACATCACCCATTATTGAGGATTGTGCTGCGTGGGACCCGCATATTGCTCGCAGCAGGGTTTGGGATTGCAGCCAATGTCTTTGCACTAATACAGGAGCTTGCTGCTGATGGGTCTATATTAGAATTTAGGTCCTTCAGGTTCCCAACCAGGAGCTGGTGCCACTTGTCATCACCCTGGAGCAGCATAGACCACCTTCCCCTAATAGGAGCTGCCTTGCACAGGATCTTGACTGGACAAGAGAATCCTGCCTCCTGACTGGTGAAAGGATCCTATATTTACCTCCTCTGTTTCTGCACTGGATCCCTCTCCACCTTTTCATCCATCACAAACTCCTTGTCTTCACGTTCAAGGCTCTTTATAACCTCACTGTTCCCTATCCTTTTGCCTCCGTTTCTCACTGCATTCCTACTCATTAGCTCAAACTCTGCCACCACCTCACCTGCTCCAGAGTTTTCTACTTCCTAAGTTGTCTTTGCCCCTTCTCCCATGTTCCCCCCTGGCACTCCATCCCTAAACACATAAGCAATTCTCCCTCCTAATTTTCAAATGCCCCCTAAAAACCTATCTTTTGTGTCAAGCTTTCCCTAGCTCCTCGTTCTCACAGCCTATTCAAAGATGCTCTCTCTTGTCTTATTCAGGGTCCCATTCTCCCCTGTAACTAAGCTAAGCAATTAACCTGCAGTACCTGCAATTTCTCATACTTAGTTATAAACAGACCTAAATGAAAAATCTCAGGTAGTGCTGCTTCCACTGGAAGCAGGGTATTCACCAAGAGTAGCACAACATGGAATCTTACTGACTTTCCTGCTGTTTTTGCCATTTCCTGATATTTTTTGCACACTGAACGGAGCTACCATGGGCCATTCCCAATAGGGATGGGCGAACAGAATGCCGTTCGGACGTTCGGTCATTCGGTTCAAAACCCGAGTTCAGGTTTGGCTGTTCGGTTCGGCGGAGTTTGGTTCAGCCAAAGTGCTATTGGTACCAAAACTGAATTTTTTTCAGTATTGGTATTTTTGGCCTTGAAACCAACCCTGGTGTCCACCCCTGGTGCCAGGAGGTCTGCTCCTCAGCTGCCTCCCCCCTCCAGTTACATTTTTCCCACCCAAAGTCACATTTTTCCCATCCCTGAACTCATCCAAACTCATCCGAGCTTTTCCGAACTGTTCGAAAGTTTGAGCATTTGGTTTGGAAGTTTGGCTCAGTCATCCGAACAGGCTGAGTTCAGGCCAAACTCCGAACTTCCGAACCATGTTCGCACATCCATAATTCCCAAGCCGTGTGTGTGTGCACCAATGCATGTCCCAGGGTTGTGGAGATGAAAACCTGCTGTCTAAGCACCGAGGAAGTGCTGGAAATTGCGAAAAGTGCTGTAAAACTGCTGTAAAAAATTTGTAAAATTTCTAGAAAGTGACCAAAAAGGCCCGGAAAGTGATGGAAGTGATGGGAAAATGGTGGAAGTGCATAATCCCCAGAAACTGATGAAGTACCAATCAACACTTGCAAGCACTCCTGAAAGTTCAGAGTTTCCCTTCAGAATGGGAACACTTGCTCCCTTCTCAGCCCTACTTGTGAATGTATCTCTGTCTCTCCCTATATTTCCCTCTTTCTTGTCCATTCTAAATTGTAAATCCCCTGGGTCAGAGACCTGTCTCTAATGAATGATTTTTCAGTACCAAGCACATTGCTGGTGTTTTATAAATAATTAAAAATAACAATACTTCCTAGGTCAGGCTCAGTCTTTTGTCCTGAGCATCAGAATAGATATGCAGCCTGTATGTGCTTTGCTTTGCCTTGATTCGCTTCTGTTCCCTGCTGCCTGTCTCATTTTACACCTCCTAGTTAATCTGTGTTTGCCTTCTCCAGTAGGAACGCACTCACACCAGGTCTGAATCAAATAATAAGTGTGAATGCTGAATTTGGTATATTTGTTTCATTTCCAACAAAGAATTGATATTTTCTTTCCTCTTCATTTGCCAGAACAAATACCCATTTAAAGTTCATTTTTATATTTCATCCATTTCAATTTTTGTTGATTTCGGCTTTTGGGGGCGGGCGGGTGATATTTAGCATATTTGCACACTAAATCACTGCACAAAAGTGCTAATTTGGTAATAACTATAATACATAAACACAACAGCACTCCTGTGCAATGTATTTGCACAATACATTGGATTTACCCAATATTTGTTTCATTTTTAAATATAACCAAACAAATATTGAAACACTAACACCATTGAAATGAACATATCGAACTGAAAAACAAAATGAATGAAATGAAAAGGATATGTTTATGAATATTGCACATTGTGGTGAAGACAGAGCATTCAGATTTTTAGTGGTGCATCTGAAAATACAAATCATTTGTACACAAGCAGATCACAACTAGAGATGAAACAACAACCCACAAAAACAGGTATGCTTGTTGAATTTCCGGTACCTGAGTAGAACTGAATATTATGAGTACTTTCTGGTACCTGAACCGGTTTTCAATTGGGTATCAAAAATACTGACAAACCAACAACCAGTATGCCGAAATACTGAAATACCAACAACCAATATACTGAAATACTGATTTTGTCCTGGATTTGGGGAGATTTCAGGAAAATTCACAATTTCAGTATACCAGTTGTTGGTATTTAAGTATATTGGTTGTTGGTATTTTGGTTTTTCAGGTACTTGATTGGTATTCGATTCAGGTACTGATTAGGATACCCAAAATGTACCCGAAATTGCACATATTACCCATGGGTACCAAATAAGGCACCCAGTTCAGTTCTAGCTACAACAAATAGTGAATTTGCTATTCACAGACCTTACATTGCACATATGCAACAGTTGAAACAAAGTAACCAAAATACCAAAATGATTTTTAAAAAACTGAAACAAAAACTGAAATAAATGAAATAACCAAAACAGGTAGCCAGCGAAACAGAAACAAATAGCTGCCATTATTGTATTTGTCGGAAGCATAATGAACAGGACAAATGTAATGAAAATATTTGTTTGGATGAAAACTCATGTCAGCTGCAAAGACCAGTGCAAGTTTGTTTCAGTCTCAGTTCCCACAACTGTTAAGTTCCCTGCATTTCAATGGTCTACCCCTCACATCAGGTGGCAGAGAATAAGGTTTTTTAAGAAGTGGTAATAATAACTTCACACAACACTCATAAAGTGAGATTGTGCCACTTTATAAAATCGTTGTGTGAATAAGCCCTTGGCACTGGGTGGGAAGGAACAAGGCTCCATCTAAGCATACAGGAAGTGGTAATGATTGTATATTTCACACATCACTCAAAATGTGGGCTTGTACCACTACCCACTCTAAACAAGTATTGTGTGAATGATCCCTAGGATCTTACACTCTCAGTCAACACAGCTGAAGTCAATTCTTCCCCAGGCTCGATGGCAGCAACGGCTCTAAATGTTTAGGTCTGCTCTGCAGCTGAGTCCACTGATGTCATCTCCCTAGCAAAGATGGGGGCCAGAAGGATTTGTAAACCCAGACAAGTCTGTAGCCATGAAGCAGGCTGCTTCACC
>QEPC01000972.1:39907-52277 GCA_003113815.1 Sphenodon punctatus | reverse complement strand
GGGGGCCACAATGGAGAGGGCATTCTCGGTGGCTGGGCCGCGCCTTTGGAACTCCCTTCCGGAGGAAGCTCGCCTGGCCCCTAGCCTGTTGACATTCCGGCGAAGTTGCAAAACCTGGTTGTTCACCCAGGCCTTTGGGGAGGGTGGGAGGGGAGGGTGAGGGGTCTTTTAGCTCCCCCACCTATCTACTATTTATTATCTTATCTGTTTTTTATCCCTGTTTTAATATTATCATATTCGGTGTTTTAAACTGTTTTTATTATCTTTTTATTGTTGTAAGTCGCCCCAGGCTGCTTTGCAGGAGGGGCGGGGTATAAATCCTTGAAATAAATAAATAAATAAATAAACCAGCCAAGCAACATAGCCAAACCAAACACAAACAGCCAAAACACACGAACTGAACAACCACCCAGCCAAACACACACGCTCTCACCACACAGCTCCACATGCACTCAATTTTCCAGTTTCCAGTGTGATCATGCATTCTCGTGATACTTTTTCCGAATGCCCGAAGCGAACTGAACACGACCGCATAGAACAGCTGAACCAGAACTTGGCGAACGACCCGAATACCCAAACCAAATGCCCGAACCAAACGCCCGAACCCAAATCGAAACCTGTTTGCACATCCCTAGCTGGCATTCTGATCAATAAAGTACTGTTCCCAATAAGACAGTATTACAACTGGTGGCAGCGGCTTCAAGATGGCTAAAACACTTTTGCGGGAGAAGAAATTTACTGGCCATGCAAATGAACCTGGGATCAGTGTGTACCTGGCAGAGTTTGAGCTTTTACTCTCAGTGAATGAGTGGAGTCATTAGAAGGCAGTACAGTTCTTAGCAGTATCTGGATGGGGATGCTAAAGCCTTTTACCAGCAGCTTCCCCACTCAGATTGTGCATCTTACAAAGAACTGAGCAAACACGTGATCACTTTGCAGGGGTGGGGGGTGGAGGCTGTCCCTTCTGAAATACAGGAAGGAGTGGCAAGCCAGGAAGAGGCAGGAAGGGGAGCCTCTGCATAGCTATTTGTGTGCTTTAAGGAGACGATTTGACAGAACGCTCCCTGCACGCCTTGCCTAAGGGAGGTGCTTGAGTGAAACAGAATCTGCTGTAGCAAATATGGAGCTGGCAGTGCAAAAAGGGGCCTATGCCCAGTGGCAAGGCATGAAAGAGGCCTGTGTTAAAAGCCAGTTTATAAATGGCCTGACTGGGGAAATTCATAATCTGCTGGTGAAGGAAGATAGAATACTAGCTAAAGCAATGGGCTACATTATAAGCACATTTCAGAATGAAGAAACAGACATATTGGTACTTCCTTAAGGGTATATCTGTTGTTAATTCCCAGACCTAGAGTGACTCTAACATGCCAGATGCTGCACTCCAAGAAGGATTTCTAGTGACTGAACAACTGGAGTGGCTAAACAACTGGAGAAAGAGCAAGTACAAGTTGTTCAGAAGCGTTTTATGGATCAGAAAAGAGAAACTGTTTCCAGAGCAGGACCCAGGCCTGATGACATTTGCAGGCAGTGTGGGGTTAAAGGCTACTGGAAGTGGAATTGCCCAAGTTGATGGAAGCCACACCAGGGAAACTAGAAGTTGCTGATGTCACAGGGCCGCCATCAATAACTATTAGAAGGGCCCACGTCAGTAGGTCCCCAAATGCCTGTTACTATGCGTTGGGAGACATTAGTGGCTGGAAAACCACAATGCTGCTAGATTCAGGATTTGAAATAAGTCTACTTCATGCTGACCATCCAGTGCTGAAAGGAGAAAGAATGTCTAGTGTTGGTGTTCATTTGATGACTATTAATCATCAGCCAGTGCATGCAAAAAGAAAAATCCAGCTGGAACTGAAGTTGGGATCTCTGCACACTAAATGGACATTTGTTGTGGTAACCAGTATTTCTAACGCTGTTGTTTTGGGTGCAGATTTTCATCAGAGGGCACCACAAGAACTCCTGTGGAGTCAACAAAACACACTCCTGGACAAGATTCAGGTACCCCTGCTAAAGGAAGTTAGTAGGGGGTGTTGTCCTGGTCAAGTCACTCTTGGAGCTATGGAGGTGCCCGTGTCAAGACAGCAAGGTATCAAAGAGGGAATGTTCCCAGTAGTGGCTCAAAATAAAGTGGTGAGTCCATACATCATGCAATCAAACTCTAAGGGTAAAGGACTGAGGCAGTGAATCTGTAGGATTGTTTGACCCTACTAGTATCCAGTCAGGATTGCTGTTTGGCCGAACTCTGTTTCAAGCTGGACCAAAGGGAGAGTTTTGGGTGAGAGCAATTAATGTGACTGACCAGGAAGGGAATCTAGTTAAGAACCAGAACATAGAAGCAGTGTAACTGAGGTTTCAGAGCCTCTCACAGGGACAGGAATGAAGAGCTGTGAAGCTGCCCATTGAGTAAAAGATCTGAGGGTTGATTTGACAGAAGCATCCATACAAGAGGATGAAATAAAGCAACTAGAATAGCTTCTCTTATGATAACTTCTCCTGGAAAAATGAGGAGATTGGGTGATACGATAGACTGCAACACCAGATTGTACTTAAGCCAGGAAGTACTCCAGTGCCACAGCCTGTACGCTGAATTCCCCTGGCATATCAGACTGCAGTGAAGGAGAAACTCGATCATATGTAGGCCTGAAGCGGAAGCGGCGTTTGCCATTTCACTGTTTACTGTCAACATTTCAATAGTCTTACTGCCGCTCCAACAACATTTGCCATCAATTTACAGCACTATCCAACACTTTGCGACAGTTCCAGGTATTCTGCAACACTTAAGATAATAGTGACAATTTCTGACAGTTCTTAAAGTTCCAACAGTTTCCCCAACATTTCCAACAGTTTTTCTGACAATTTGTGGCATTTTCGGACACCTTATGGGACTTGCGAAAGTTTCTGACAACTTCTCCGCTGCTGAGAAATAGTAACAGGCAATAGCAGAAAGTGGCAGCAAGCATCGCAACAAGTATGGGGATGCCGTGTCTATGCCATTTTGGGAAAATAAATGGCAATGGATGGTAGGGCTGATGCGGCAGGAGCTGTTACCATGCCATGATTCCATTCCGCCATTTCGGAATTGCCCGCACCATACCGTGGCTTTTCTGCAGACATTCCACTAATTCTGCAGCCATTCTGCAAATTGCGGAATTGCAGAAAAATTGCGGAAACTGTCGGAAAACCACTGTTCCACTATTTTGTGGTGCTGGCGGAATGACGGAAGTAGCGAAAATGTCATGTTTCCGTTATTTTGCGAAGCCTGTGGAAGTAGAGGAATGAAATTAGCGAAACTGCAGAAGTAACAGAATGAAACTAGCAGAATGAAAGCCTCTGCCATGCCGTACCACTAATTCCGGATACGCTGTTTCTGGCGGAAATAGCTACCGCTGCGACATTCCACTACAGCCCTAATGGATGGGAGCTTTCCGACAGAATTGTTGGACACTGACGCATGTCATTTCAGGCCTAAACGCATGTTGGAGGATGGCCTGTTTGAGCAATCTGCATCACCTTGGGCATCCCCATCACAACTGTAATTGTGAAAAAGACCAGTGGAGACTTGAGAATATGTGTTGACTATAGGACACTATATGCACAGACAGTTCAAGATAGCTACCCACTTCTCCACATACACATACAAAATACACTGGATAAAATGGCAGAAGCCAAATCTTTTAGCAGTTTAGATGGTAATTGGGCACAGCTGATCACACGGGGGGGGGGGTCGAAAACCACAGGATGTTGTTTGGACTTACGAATGAGCCAGGGACATTTCAGAGGGTGGTAAACAACCTCACCCAAGTTTTGAGGACAGAGGACATCCTTACGTATCTAGATGATTTAATTTGTTTCCATAAAACCATCTGATAGAGGTGGAAAGGATTCTTAAACTTTTTAAGAAATCTGGTTTAAAACTTGCAGGAACCAAGTGCCATTTCCCAAGGAATTGCACTGTTTTCTTAGGACATATAGTCAGTGAAGATGGTCTAAAGCCACGACCACAGACACTGAAAGTTATAAAAGAGTGGCCTGTCCCTACTACCTCTATACATACTACAAAAAATTGTTACCAAATTTTTCCAAAAGAGCAGTACCATTGTATTAGATTAAAAATATCAACTTTGTATGGAGTAAGCAACATAAAAAAGCATTTGAATACACGGAAGGAGGGAATTTTAAACTATGTGGTTCTCAAGTTCCCAGATCCTTCCCATCCACTTATTGTAACTTGTGATGCATCAAAAATTGCTGTTGGGTTTGCATTGGAACAAATGGATGAATATGGTCAGTACAGACCGGTGGCTTTTGGAAGTCGCAAGCTCAACAAGACAGAGGTTAATTATCCAGCAACAGAACTGGAGTATCTGGCTATCGTGGAGGCCCTCAATGCTTACCGTCCCTATTTACTAGGAACAGAATTTACAGTCTACACTGACCACAGGGTCCTGAAATGACCTCTTACAAAGCACAATCCAGCAGGTCGCTTGTGGAGATGGATACATAAACTGTCTGAGTTTATATTCACAACGCATCATAAGCCAGGCAAGAAAAATGTGGTTACAGATGCTCTCAGCAACAGTGAGAATTGATACAGCCTGGTCTTATGAAGACATTTTATGAAGAACCACCTAAGGACCCTGAGCTAAGTTCAGTGCGCCAACAGATTTACCAAAGGAGACCCAGACTGGGACAGTTTAGTGCAATGCAGAACCAATTAGCTATTGACCCACCTACCAACATGTTGGTGTACGACTGTAAAAAGATTGTCTTGTCAGCAAGGTTACAGAGAACAGTACTGGAATGTCTTCATGATGATAATGAAGCTTCTGGGCACCTAGGATATAAAAAGACACTACACCATGTAGCAGAGAGGTTTTTTTGGGCTGAACGTGGCAAGGAATTGGGTATATTCTTGTCTCATCTGTCAAGAGAAGAAAGCAGCAACCAGAAAAGGCAGAACTCCAATAGGAGAAATGCCCAACCAAGTAAGCCATATGAGTTCATACAAGTTGATTTGAAAGGCCCACTCCCAGAAACACCAGCTGGAAATCATTATTTTCTGGTAGTGTATTACACCTCCTCAAAGTTTGTGGTAGCACAACCACTGAAGGATAAAAGGACAAGCAATTACAGATGTATTCACAAAAAATGTGGTGTTTACATTTTGGCCCACCAAATTGTATCTGCAGTGACCAGGGGAAGGAAGACTCATGGATGCTGCATGACCTTTGTCAAGAACTTTATATTACCAAGGTGAAAGCCCTGCAAATAATGGGGGTGTGGAGAGAATAAACCACACCATAGGCTCTTAGAGGTGTGCACCAGGGACACATTTTGTTTTTTGTTTTCATTTTTTATTTTTGTTATTTAAATCTTTCATTTTTGTTTTCATAAATATCAAAATTTTGTTTTTGTTTTCATTGTTGATTTCCATTGGTTTCAATGGAAAACACATTTTTGGCTGTACAGTTTTTGTTTTTCATTATATTTGGATGATACTTGGAAGGATAGTACCTACAATGTAAGGCATTAAGTGTGCCATATTTCAGAAAGACTGGATAAAGGAATCCGATTTGATGAGCAGTTGCATTTTCTTATTTTGCAAAAATCTGCATATACATTTGTGGCAGTAACTTCTTTGTCTCTCACCTAATGTGGATGAAACATGGCAGTTTTATACCCCTCCCCTTGTTTACTATCTATGACAACTTTCAGAAATATTGGATAAACGGTCCTGGTGGTATAAGTAATGAACTTATAAATGTATGTCTGCTTTTACATCTTTTTAGTCCAACCAGTGCACATGGGATTTGGCAGAGCTGTAACTCACACCTTCAGGATAATTTCTACCCAATATTAGAAAGATGTGATAAAGGGTCCCAATTTTATAAGCCTGCACAGCATTTTCAGAGAATGAGCCTATGCCAGGGATTCTCTCACGTGTCACTGTAGTATAAGATCTGTTTGTGATGTCAATTGGCCAGAATAAATGTCAACCAAATATCCTCATTCTGTGCTGTGACCATCCCAACTTCTCTCCCTCACTTGTTACTGGGAAGTTGGAAGCATCTCTTTAGGAAAGATTGTTATTGTTATTGTTTATTTGATGGCACTGGCTCTCGCCATGGCCCCAAAACACAAAACATACAAACAAATAATAAAACGGATACACAGTATAAACAAAATAAAGCAATCATCATATACATAAAATTACTTGGAATAAACTAAACAACCAGTGACAAGTCTAAATATCATAAATGATATTAATTCAAAATAAAGGCCATGCCTACTAATAACCAATATCCTCCACATATCCAATCGTTACACATTAACATCTGCTTTGGTAATAGTGGTCAATACTAATTTATTGAATATATTATTTATCCGGCCAGCATTTGCCACTGCCACAAAATCTCAGAAGTTCTTAATAAACATACTAACAATATGGTAACAACCATATAGAGTATAAAAAGATTAATACAACCTCCTCCTCTATGCCCTAATGTAGGGCAACCTCAATTTAAAAATTCCTTACTCTTCCACGGGGGTTACTGCGGCAGAGCTTGGCCCCTGACTGCAGGGAAAAAAAACAAAAAACAACAATATATTTTCCCCTGCTTTGTTACCCAAGCCTAGGCACTGGCTTTCATCATAGCCAGAACAAGGGAAACAGAATGTCTATATACAAAAGAAAAGAAAATTAAATAAATAACTAAAATTAAATAAAACAGTATAAAAAAAAGCAAATTAACAAAATTCTTAGAGGATAAGGAGTCAATGGAGATTCTCTTCTGTCTTCTGTCACAGTGCTGCAGGATGTGCAGCACTGACAGAAGACAGAAGTGCTGCAGTGCTGCAGGATGCGATTGTGATGATAATTGGCCAGCCTGGATGTATAAGCCATGTCTCCTGATTGCTGGGATGCTATCCCCAAAGTCCCAGTTATGTCCCTTCTATGTCCGCCTCAGGGCCACCCCCTATAGCTGCCTCGAAGCCACCACCCATTGGTCCTGTAAAGCTGGAAGCATGTAGTAAGTTACTGGCCAGTGAAGGTGTCTGTCAGTCTGCTGGGTTGCTCCCCATCCTCCCTCCCCATGGCATTCCAGGTGCCTGCCCTCTAACTGGCACTGCATGTGCTGCTATTTATCTGAATAATGGTCTTCAAGGGGACAACTTCAATTGCTTATAAAATTTGAACCCTTCATCAAATTGTCCTGTAGTTTGACAGAGATGACAAGGAAGGTGTGGGATATATTCCTACCAAATATCTTGTAAACAGGATGGAATATAAAAATGTTACAGCTAAAAATGAATTTTCAAGTTAATGGCTTATAACATCAGGACCCGTTATCCAATCTTTCTGAATTTGGCAGGATTGATAACCTTGTGGAGGGACATAATATTACCAGGTTTCATGCAAATTGAACAGAAGATAAAGAGTTATAGCCAAGATTGTGCATGGAGCTTTTCTTAAAATCACAACATTCAACTGTTTCTAAAATCGGTTCCCTTTACCCATTCTTTCCAAATTTTGGTACACATAGTGCCCTCTGTTGGGGGTACAATCTCCCCATGCTTCATCAGAATTGAAGAAGCAGCAAAAAAGTTATAGCTAGAAATACATTTTTCCAGTTTTTCCATTATTTCAAAAAACAAAAAATTGTTTTTGTTTCTGTTTTCATTATTATTTGTCATTTTCATTACCACAATAACAAAAAAGAAAATAAAAAAATCATTTTCATTATCATAATAACAAAAATGAATTGCACACCCCTAGGCTCTATGCTTTGAGTCCTTGTCGGTGAAGACCAGAGAGATTGGGACACAAAGGCATCTTTTGTGTTTTTTGCATATATCACGGCCTTCGTGGATCCTCCCCTGTCCAGACCAGGGATGCTGGCACAGGGGTATGCTCCCACCTGACCCTGCCAGCTTGCTAGGGCTTAGACACTCCCAGAGACAGCTGCCCACCCACAGATCTGGAGATGAAACGTCAGGGCAGTCTAGGGCCAGGGTTCCCATTGCCTCACACTTGTGGCATACCTGCTACACTAGACTGTGGCCAGCTGCAGACTCTTTGCTCTTTCCCTTGGCTTATCTCCCCTCCCTGGGAGGCACCCACCCTTGCTGGGCAAGCCCCTGGAAGTGTATCCACACAGTGGGTGGGTTGTCCCTTCAGGTAGCAGGCACTGATTGTGAGAGGTCACTCGTTCCCTAGGCACAAATCCGCTAAAGCAATAACTCAGACCAACCTGGGACAGCTTAAACAAACACACTTTACTAAGGGAAGAGAATTCCAGAGGACAGTCTAGGCATAGAGAAACACAAGGCAGGTCACACAACGAGGCTTACAGTTTTCAGTCTCTGGGTGGGTGGCTCCCCGTTCTTCCCAGTGTTCTCAGCTCACCTGGCAAAGAGTCCATTCCAGGGCTCGTACAGCTCCCCCAAGCTGTACACCAGCCTTCTCTTCCAGTCTCTGACCCCAGCTGCCTCGCATCAGCTAACCCTGCTTCAGCTGCCCAACAGTTTTCTCAGCCCAAGTCTAAAACCTGTTGAATGGGTTTTGACCACGTCCCAAAGGCCAAATCAGAGGGCTCCCTCCTTCCAGACAAAAGAGAAGTTAACGAGTCAGACTCCTGGATCGGCTTTGCCCAGGTGTGTGAGGAGGCACCCAACCATCACAGCATACAACACTATCCGGCACTTAACTATCCAGTACTCTTCTTACTGGATAGTTAAGTGCCGGTGTAGGTGGGTGGGTCCTCCCGCGCAAAACCCATCTCCACCCCACTCTCCCACGGAGTAATCAGCAGTGGTGTTCATTGCTCCATGGGTAGGTGGTGGGTGGAGATGAGTGTTGCGCAGGAGCACACACCCACCTACACCCTCCACAAGTGGTGTTTACACAGACGCCTCCACCCATCTCCACCCAGAGAAACTGGGTGGAGGAATCTTGTGTGAAAAAAGGGCCCTTGTTGATTGGTTGCAGTGTCACCCTGCAACATGTATAATAAAATGTAACACCCATTTTATCTGTGTTAGAGTGTCTGTATAAAATTGGCCAAAAATGAGCATGCCAGGCACAAGATGCCATCAAAAAAGGACTGTATCTGTCTACCCAGGAGGGAGAGAAAGTGTGGCAAAGCTACTGGAAAAAGCAGCCTGGGGAAAATCCAAAGCTTGCTCCATTTTGAGGGGACCTTATACAGTGATAAAGAAACTCAGTAACTTATCCTTGCTAATACAAAAAGGAACATTCACTCCTTTGTAGTGCACAGGTTCATTGAAAGAAAAGGAGAGGCGAGTGTTCAAGAGGCTCAGGAACCTTCTCACCTGGATGCAGAAGATGATGGGGAGGAATCCCAGAAAGATCCTCTGGCTCCTATTGGGAGACCAGTTGTGGAAGAAGATTTACATGGAAATTATAAAGACTTGCAGGTGCTACCATTATCAACAGCTGTTTTGCCCTCAGCAGATAGTCCCAACCTACAGGACACAAACTCTGCTCTTATGAACAATCCAAATCCCACTACGAGTGTGCGGCCGGTATTTCCAGTGACAACTGGTGCACCAGTAAGAGAAAACAAGACTGAAGTAGGCAGAATAATATAATCACCTGTGTGGATGGCAGACTACCTGGACTATTACAATTCTTTATTATGGGGGAGGGTTGTAACGATAGTAAGCACCTCCACCAGCAGTTGGGGCTGCACCATTCATTGTGTTAGACTCCTATGCTGTTTACTCTTGTGTTGATCTGACCTAGGGGTTTACAGGGAGCTCAGCCATGTTGCAAGTCTGTGCTAAGTGTGGCTGGTGTTCTGATCAATAAAGTACTGTTCCCAATAAACCAGTATTACAATATTACAGATCAATAAATTTCATATAACCATCTATTACACCTTCTACCAATGTGCTTGATAACTTTGTGTCTGTAAAAATCTTCATTGATCGTTTTAAACTATTTTTAACTGAATTTAAATGCAACAGGAAATAAGGCGTGTACACAATGCATCTGGCAATAAGTACTGTGCAGACCATCAGTTGGGTATGGATCACAGCTTAGAAATCACTACCTATTTTCATGGAGAACCTTGGGTTTAACACTTATTAATAGGATTTGGTGTAAATAAGTAGGGATTCTGTTATGAGCCCTGGGTCCCCTGGAGGGTTGAATAACTGAGATTCCTAACAGACAACTCACATAAGGAAAAGGAAATTAGGAAATAAAGACTACAACGTGCAGGAAAAAGCCAATGTTGTGAGTCACTTTCCAAGCCATTGGCTTTTGTGCTGGAGAAGAGAGAATCTCCTGGTACAATCTGAGGTTTTCAAATGTACGCTCCATGGATGTGTAGCCCCCTTCAAGACAAAAAAGGTTATGTGTCCTGCTCTGTACCTAATCCACAGAGTGTGCATGAGTCTGTTTTCAACTCTGCTACGGAGCCTTGGCTTTATAGCTCAAGCTGTAACTCAGGCTTGTTAGATCTGGAGGTCTCTTGTTCAGTCCATAGTGTAAGTGTGGGAGATGGCAGCCTGGTGGCAGCCATCACAGATGCATCCTTGTTCAGTTGTGTTAACTATACCAGTCTCCCCTTTTAAATACAAGTCTGTCTGACAAATATGTTTCACTGGTGTGCCTGAATGTGCTGGGTGATACAAATGCCCTAGTCAAGAACTTCTCATTCTCAACTAATTGGCCATGGGAGAAGGCCTGCTTGGCTGCACCAGCTAATTGATAACCACAGAATAAAGTTTAAGTCTGCTTTCTTAATGTACACACAGTAGGATGACCATACCTCCCCTTTAAAAGAGGATGCTTATGGAAAATAAGTGGGAAAATATTGGTTCCAATGCAGCCCTGCACCATGTATTTTTAATAAGTGTTCTCTTTTAAAGGGGAGGTATGGCCACCCTAACACACAGGAAGAGCTTCCTGACTGGATCAAATTATATTAATCAAATCTCTGTATCTTCTTTAGGGTGGAGGGGAGTGAGCAGTAGGAACGAGTTGCAGTGGCAGCAGGTGAACCAGCGGACAGAAGTGAGGCAGCGGGGAGAGAGCCAGGCACCAAACGGAGGCTGAGCGGGGCTATTTAAAAGTACGCCCGCTGGAGGCGGCGCCTAAGAGCGTGAGCCAAGGGGGCCATTACGCTCTGAATTATCGGAATCCGCTCACTACACCTCGGCCCGGTGAACTATGGAGGTAAATCCAAAAACCGGTATAGGCGGACAAAAGGTGGGGCTTCCGCCAATGAAGCAAAGGAAGCTGGAGGCTTTCTTCTGCCAACCTGAGGTACAGAGTGTGTGGTGGATTTTCACCACCAAGAAGCGCCGGACATCCCTCTAGCTAATAAATTTGTCCCATTGTCAGCGGACCAGATGGAGGGGGAAGCTAGTGAACTTGTGGTGGTAGGTAGAGGAGCACGGAAGTGCCAGCTGATGGGGAGTGAGGAATCCTACCCCCTGCCCATGACCCCAGGGAGGTCATTACCTTCACAGGGGATGGGTGGATGTGCAAGACTGCCACAGGGGGGCAATTTTGATTGGGCGCATATCCTAGCGGACCAGACTTTGCTGATAGGGAAAACCCTCCAGCATATTTTTGCCCAACTCTGTATCCTCACTCGCATAGTGGAGGAGAATAACAGGGGGATCATTGCGGGTTTGGGGAAGGAGGGGGGTAAAGGGAGAAATGTGAATGGAGGGGAAATATTGCATAATGCACCCCAGAGAGGGAAGAATCAAGGGTCCCCCCCTGCAGAGCCTAAGGCCAGTGGAACCTGCGAGATGGGCGATCCACCCTGTGGGGTGAAGGCAGGGACCCAAGAGTTTATTTGGTGTTCAGCAGCGGTAGTGGTATTGGCAAACCATCTTCCATCAGGCTTTTTGCCTCTGTGGGCTATGCCTTTTCTAGTCTTGAAACATTTGCGGGCCCTCTTGGCAGTCTCGTGTCACCCACAAGAGATTAAGGAAATTAGGATCTTGAGGTGGGACCAAACTATTTTTAAAGCTGTAATTTCATTCAGACGAAGTGACTGGGTATTATTATTATTATTATTATTATTATCAAACATTTATATAGCGCCAGCAGTGTACCTGGCACTTTACAAAGTAATAAAATAGACACGGTCCCTGCCCCTAGGGCTTAAAATCTAGAGACAGGAGCTGGGGAAGAGACTTAGGAAGGGGAACAGAGGGAGAGACGAGGGGTCTAACATTCATGAAGATGCGAGGTCTCAAGTGCACGTACTTGGCTTGGTTACGATGAGAATGACAGCAGGCAGGTCCATGTTGCAAGGATAAGGGTAAACCGATCGTAGGTATAGGAATAGTGGCTCAGCAGGATAAAGAGTCAGACAGAGCAGAG
>QEPC01000972.1:15680-27714 GCA_003113815.1 Sphenodon punctatus | reverse complement strand
TACTACTACTACTACTACTACTACTAATAATAATAATAATAATAATAATAATAAAAACATCTGTATAGCACCCGCCATGTACCTGGTGCTTTACAGAGCAAAGATAAAGACTCAGTCCCTGCCTACGGATCACAATCTAAAAAGACAAGGAGGGGGCGACAAAAAGAGGGGACAAAGGGAAGACAAGGGAGAAGCAAACAAACATGCAAGCGGCTGCGAAGTCTAAGGTGCGCATACTTGGCTTGGTTACAGTTAGGCAGGAGTCTGCAGAGGAGGGCAGACAGTAAGTATTTGGGGAAAAACAACTAGCAGGCATTGGGAAAGGTGGCACGGAAGAAGTGGGTCTTGAGGAGGGATTTGAAGGTGCGGAGGGAGGAGGCGAGGTGGATGTGGGTAGGGAGGGAGTTCCAGGCTTGGGGTGCAGCGAGGGAGAATGGACGAAGGCGGTTAGGGGAGCATAGGAGATGGGGGAGTGTGAGGGAGGGGACAGAGGAGGAGCGGACGGTGTGTGCAGGAGTGCGTAAGGAGATTAGAATTGAGAGATAGGGTGGAGCTTGGCTGTGAAGTGGTTTATAGGTGAATACCAGGAGTTTAAACTGGATACGTTCGGGAAGGGGGAGCCAGTGGAGAGAGGAGAGGAAAGACTACACGTGGTCAAAGCGACGGGCTGAGTGGATGACCTTGGCAGCGGAGTTTTGGATGGTAATAAGGGGGGACAGGTGAGAGCGAGGGAGGCCAGTGAGGAGAAGGTTGCAGTAGTCGAGGCAAGAAATGACCATGGCATGAACAAGGGTTTTGGCAGAGGAAATAAAGAGAAAGGGGCAGATCTGAGCGATGTTATGGAGGGCGAAGCGGCAGGACTTGGCAACAGAGTCAATGTAAGGCTTAAAGGAAAGGTGAGTGTCAAAGATGAAACCCAAGCTATGGGCTTGGGGAACAGGATGGATGGTGGCTCTATTGATGCGGATGGACAGGGAAGCGGAAGAGGAAGAGGAGGGAGGAAAAATAATGAGTTCAGTCTTGGTCATGTTGAGCTTGAGCTGGTGTTGGGACATTCAGGCGGAGATGTCAGTGAGACAGTTGACGAGGTGTGAGTGGACAGAAGGGGAGAGAGAAGGGGTAGAGAAGTAGCGCTGAGTGTCGTCAGCGTAGAGATGATATTGGAAGCCGTAGGAGGCAATGAGTTTGCAAAGGGAAAGGGTGTATATAGAGAAGAGGAGAGGGCCAAGGACAGAGCCTTGGGGAACCCCAACTGAAAGGGGGAGGGAGGAGAAGCTGGAATTGGGAAGAGATATATTAAAGGAGCGGTCAGAGAGGTAGGAGGAGAACCTGTCAAGGGCAGAGCCGCAGAAGCCCAAGGAGCAAAGTGAGTCCAGTAGGAATGAGTGGTCGACAGTGTCGAAGGCAGCAGAGAGATCAAGGAGGACAAGAATGGAGTAGAGGCGCTTGGATTTCGCGACAAGTAGATCATTGGTGATCTTGGCAAGGACAGTTTTGGTGGAGTGAAGGGAATGGAAGCCAGATTGGAGAGGGTCCAGGGAGGAATTGGCAGAGAGGAGGTCCAGGCAGCAGGAGTAGACAACACGTTCCAGAAGCTTAGAGGCAAAGGGAAGGAGGGAGACCGACTGGTAACTAGAGGGGTCAGATGGGTCCAGGGTGGGCTTTTTGAGGATGGGAGAAACAGTGGCATGCTTGAAAGTGAAGGGGAAGGAGCCAGTGGAGAGNACAACTGCAATGGTGAGGCACCTGAAGTCATGCCACAGTGCTCTGCTGCTAAACGGGAAGGCAGGGGAAGTGGATGCCAGCAGGTTCCTGACTGCAGCAGCCAGTCGTCCACCTCCTTCAGTGGCCAAGCGTCCTTCACCAACTGCTGCCTCTACCAGCAGAAGCGAGGTGGAAGAACAGCAGCAGGAGCCTCGCCAGCAGCGTCAGTCCATCATGGAGGAGCTGGGGTGGGGGAAGCTGCCAAGGCCATAAGCAGCAGGGCGGTGCCAAGTGCCTGTTGGCCGAAATGATTGTGCTGGATGGGCAGCCCTTCTCAATTGTAGAGGACAAGGGGCTCCAGAGGAGGCTGGACAAGATTCTCGGAGGGCGGGCAGTGGCTGATTTGGTTCCTGGCCCCCCAGTTTAAGCTTCTGTGCCGCACCACCCTCAGTTGGACTGCGGTGCCAGACCTTTACAGGGCTTTGAAGGAGCGGGTGAGGGAGCAGCTGGCAGGGGCTGGGGGGGACCACGGTCCACTTCACCATGGACCTGTGGTCCAGCAGGAACGCCCAGCATGCGTACCTGGCGGTAACGGCGCACTGGTGGCAGGACCCGGAGGCAGCTTTTGAGAGTGGCAGGACCGGTCCCGATGCAGGGTATAGATGTGCCCCACTTCAGGCACAACTCTTGGACAGCCCTCACACCTCCAGGAACATCCAGGTAGCCCTGTCCACCATGGTGAGGGAATGGGTTACACCAGGCACGGCCTTCACCAAGGGGTGTGTGGTGACGGACAACACCACAAATGTACTAAAGGCAGTCCATGAGGGGGGCTTCACCAACAACCCTTGCGCTGCACACACCCTTCAGCTGGTGGTCAGGGCACCCTTAGCTCCCTGATAGAGCAGGGGAGGAAGCTGGCGGGGTTCTTCAACCGGAGCGTGAAGGGCAGTGAGCTGCTCCGGGAGAAGCAGGCCGAGGAAGGCTCCCCAGGGAACCAGCTGGTCCAGGATGTGGCCACATGGTGGAATTCCACCCTCCTGATGCTCGAGTGGTTTCTTGAGCAGAAAGTCGCCTTGCATCAGGTTCAACTGGAGATGGACTGCGTGGCACTGGAAGGGTTTAATGGGGTGGAATGGGAGTTCTTAGCTCAAATGGTCTTTGTACTGAGACCGTTCTTGACCGTGACAGAGACTGTGTGCAGTTTAATTCGGCTCAATCCCAAACCCCGCACACTGTACAAACAGCGCACATGCAGCTTGCATGCAAGTTGTGCATGGATCATGCGTGCATCTGTGCAGGTAAGACTATGACCCACACGAATTTTCTGACAAAGTTTTTCTGTCAGAAATATTCTTGGTTCAAGCCCAAGTACATGGTGCTCCATAGAGCTGTTGCAAAAATGGCCATTCCAGAATCAACATGAACTTTCATGTTTTAAGCAACCTTGCTGAACATTTGTGCTGTTTTTCACATTCGGGATTCTCTTCACCCCTTCACTCCTTTTGGTGTTTCTATCACTGAGTTTCTGTCACTTTCGTCATTCTTGGTACTTTTGTCACTGTGATGGGGTTCTGCTCTCTTGCCTGAGGGGCAGCCCTCCTTAGCTTCTTTGGGGAATTAGCTTACCCCCTGCCATATGCCAAGCAACCATGGGACCTTATTCAGCCTACTGGTATCAGTATTACCTCCTCGGAGGTGCTTTGTGAAATTTGGAAGGGGGCCTTATAAATCCCATTATAGCCCACCTCAAATCCTCCAGGTTGGGGCCCCTCCTGTTTAAGACCAGGTCCTCTCTAGTTCAGACTGAGATGCCTGTACCACACAATTCAATCCTACCTGGATTCCTCAGTTGTGTCTGCTGAAAGGATCCTCATTTGCAGTGTTGTCTAAGTATACTCCTGCTTGCTGTGTGGATGTTCCTGCCTCTCTCTGTTGAGGCTCTCAACAGGTAGTTAGATTCCTGAGAGCTCCTTCTAGAGCTCCTTCTAACACTCACCCCTCTCATTCTGATGCCTTCTGGTTATATAGCCATAGCCAGTTGCCCCTGTCAGCTGACTTCCCTTAGCTTGGTTTCTTAAAGGGGGCATGACCTAAATCCCTTCCACAGAGTCTAATTTGGGTTGAAGTCCCTGTGACTATCACAGTTACTGTCGGCACTTCCAGGTTGACTAAAATATCAAAGGAAAACCTGAACAAGGTTGGCCTGGGTTTCAGCCCCAATATTTTCCCCAGAGTCCAGAATCCTGCACCCCTTTGCCTGATCAGCATCTTTTTTGGGTGTCTCTGCACCCCTCCTGGGCTCTGAGAGCCATTTTGTGCATGAAAGGAAGGAGGAGAAGGAGGGAGGCACAGTGGGAAAAGCTGTTAGTTGGTTTATTTTTGAAAAAATAGCAACTCATGATTTATATGCCAAACGGCTTGATTTTCAAGTTTGTTTCTTGATTTATGAGATGGTGAGTTTGACAACACTGCGGTTCCTACCCACCCCTACTCCACCTCCTCTGAGCGCCACTCTTCCTCACATACCCAAAGCTATCCCTGCTCTCAGACACTAGCTCCCTCTTCCTTCCTTCCTTCCTTCCTTCCTTCCTCTTCCAATCCCCATGCTGACACATACCCAAGTCCTCCCGCCGCCAAGCCATCCCATAAGCTCCAACCTTCACTCTCCAATCCTGTATTCACACCCCCACCCCCAACACATACACCACCTCCCCATACATTTAGCAACACAATTCTCAGGGCACACAGGAGATGGGGCTGCTAGGGCGACAGCTGGGGTGTGGAGGGCAACCACAGCATAATCTGATTTCAGCCCCCACCCTCCAATGTAACAGTCAAATGACACCCATGCTGAATAAGGCAATATTCCAGGCTGAGCCAGGCAGCACCAGTGGATAAAAAACAGACACAACAGTTACCCGCTTTGGCCCAGACCTCACCTAAAAATTTGTGCAGGTACCGCCATATGTTGACCCAAGACTGACCCAGGCCATGTTGGCAGCCAAGCTGTAACCTCAGAAAACCTCCCAAGGTCACAGCCCAGGCTAAGGCCCACCCAACTAGGCCAAAGTGGGCCACAGTGGGCTTTCACCTCTGTTCATGCACCACCAACCCAGCCCAGGTTCAGGCTTCCATGTCTGGCAGCCATGGCTTCCTGTCATTGGCCACCATGGCTGCCCGAGGCAGGGGGCAGGTCACTGGGCACAGCGTGGGGGTGGTGCCAGCTGGCCACATATTCATGTTTCTCTCTGCCCTCCCCAGCGCCCCAACCACATGCACATTTGTTCAGCAGCCCAGCCTAGACCATGTCTGATGACTGATGCAATTTTCCTCCCCAGGCTGAGTTGGGCTGCCACTGCTGAGTTGGACTTGGCGCTGCTGCGGAAGCCCTGGAGATACAGGTTCAAGACCTGGATCCTGACACTAGCAGGTTCCTCTTTTATGTGGTTTTCATTCCCTCCCAGCTTGATCATGTGATTTTCTAGGTAGCTACCAGACTCTAAACTCCTGTTCTTAAAGGATCCTGTTCTTAGAACAAGATAGGTTGCACCTCGGCTGTCCTTGCCCCACTGCACAGCAATTCATACTGATGACATTTTTTGGTCATTATTCAGTAAAACACCACTTTGTTTCATAAGTAAACCATTAGATTGGCCTTCTTCTTATCCAAGGTATCTCCCATATAGCATTTGCCAGAGAAGGATGACATTTCCATTCTGCATTGCATCATTCAGTGTATCCAGCTTGCTACCAAACACCAATAGGCAAGAAAATCCATAGTTTTTAAACCTCGCTTTTTGGGTCTTCCTCTACATTTCAGCTCAAATTGTCTTGTACTTATCACAATTTTTCACAATGGATTTTGGTATTAGGTTAAAGAGAAATGGATTATGTTCTGGGAAGCATTATTTGTGGATTAACATGACTCTCTTGTTTTCCTGAACTCAGTTGATCTGAGTAACTGTTATGAGAGAACCTTCCAATAATCCCTTTGAAAAGCAACCTCTTTGAATTGCTTCAGCATCCTCTATTTTGATTAAGTATGTGTCAGCTTATTGTTCATGTGGCAGAGAGATATGAGGCTGTTATTTTCCTTTTGCTGTTATACAAACAAGCCAGTGGTGAGTCATGCACAGTATGTGCAGTTACTTTAGTCCATGTTTCAGATAATAAGGAACAAATAATGGTTTAAAACAAAACAAATGAAGAAGAAAAAAAAAAAACTTCCACCATACAATCTGCAATATTCATAAGATTGCCCTGCAGAGAATTCAGATACTTCAAATTTAAAATCCAAATCCTTTTCTCCTATCAGCATTTAGCAGTTTCACCTTCTGAAAATTTTATTGCATTCTTTATAAATATATTTCATAGTGGGATTTAAGGAACAGAAGTCATGGGTGTAATAGTTTCCTTCATCCAGTCCTTTATCTCATCCTGACTCTGGCATCTCCTGGCAACTTTGCAGCCAGCTGCTTAAATTTAACATGGTCCACATTTAGCTCCTGATACTTCCCCCCACAAAAGCCCTCTCCTCTCTTTTCTCTTCCTGACATGCTTTCACAACCACCCTCTGTTATACTGGTTCCTCACAATATGCAGGTCCAATCTGAGTAAGTGCTGTCTCTAGACTCAACTATTTAGACCCTGCCTATATTTTGTTGCTACCTCCCACAACATCTGAAGCCTGAGCTCTAGCTTTTTTATTTGTCCCCACTATCCCAAAACTCATGCTTCAAGTTCTACTGGCATCTATTTTATTACAACTTTCTCCTCTGTGGCCTGCCTTGCCTACTAAAAGCTTTCTCCTGTTAACTCCGAATCAAACACTAGTTTCCAAGAACAATGAAGGAGGAAATGAAAAAGGAGAGTATTCCCCTCCTCCTGATTTCCTGAGGGAAGGATTTCTTCCTCTCAAATTTAGGGCCAAGACTGCCACCAAATCCTCCTCTGACCCACAGCTGTGGTTTTTCTAAAATGGTCGCTGTCATGATTCTGAGGGTTAATAAACAAGATGTTAGCCTGCTGCAGTCCAGGTTCAATATATATGTTCAGGGTCCAAGAACCATTCCTGAGTGTTAAGGCTGGCCCGAGGACCCTCAGATAATACTAGGGCAATTTCTGGGGGCAAGAAGGGTGCCAGAGGAAGCCTGGGAAGGAATGGGCCTAGAAAGAGGGGTTACAGACCTAGCAGAGGATCAGAGGTAGAGTACTCACTCTCTGGAGGGGTCCAGTGACACATGGCTTCCTCTGAGGTTGGGTAAATTTTAAAAAAGAAAGGGGGAAAAAAACTGGGCATGCCCAGAAGGACCAAATGGCCCCTTCTGAGCATGCTCAAACCTTTCCAAGATGGCGCTGTCTGCATCAGCACACTGCGGGCGCCATATTGGAAGGGTCTGAGCATACTCAGAAGGGACATTTGACCCTTCTGAGTCTAGTTGTTTTGTTTTTTTAAACTTACCCGGCCCTGGAGGAAGCCACAAGTTGCTGGACCCCTTCCAGAGGTCATGTACTCTACCCCTGAGCCCCCACCCCCTTAAGCACCCCACTCCTGAACCCCCACCCCCACTTTCCTAGACTCCACTGAACTATTCTATCCCTGGCCAGCGGGGGCCAGGGAACGGGGTGCAGGGGTTTAGTGCCTGCACTCGGCTGCACTTGGACGAGATTTTCCAAGGTCTGAAGTTTTGGGTCCCTATCCTCAGAACTTCATACCTCAGAAAATTGAGATGAACATCCATCTGGTATGGGCTAACATGGGCTACTGTCATATTTGTTAACAGCCTGTGATTCAGCTACCAATCAATCAAAAGGGGCAGAACCACCTCTGTTTTCAAAACCTGGGTGGGAGAACACCATACTGCAGAAGCTAGACGTCCCTTTGCCCACAACAGGTTGCAGCAGCAGGTGTCCTGCGTCTATCATCAGAAAGAAGCAGCAGCAGTGGGGATTCTTATGCTGTCCCTGGTAGGAAGCAGCAATGGGGGACATGGGGTGAAAATAGACCTGACGCTAACTCCACTTTAACACCATTTTAACATTTATTATGTACGGCACATTGCAGGGTTGTATAGGGCACCAATATAGGCCTGCAACCTGCATAAGAAATGTTAAAGCAGTGTTAAAGTGAAGTTAGTGTTATGTCTGTTTTCACCCATGGTGAGCCAATATGATGGTGTAGCATGGAAGTAAAGGAGGCACCAGTGTCATGGGGCAGAGCTTTGGGTAATCTGGGTGGTGTCCCTCATCTGAGCTGGGACACTTGTTACAACCCTCTTTCTGGTTCATCATTCTGACCATTCTGCTGAGTTCTTCACACCATCCACAAGCTTCCTGTCCTTCACTCCAGAGCTTGCAACCTCATGTTCAGAGGGTCCCTATACCTCTGATGGCCAAAAGCTAGGAGTGAACAACAGGACCTATATAGAGCAATTCACAATTTTCTTCCTTATATATTTCTTCCGAAACATGACATTCAGTACTGGTGGCCACTATGAAATCCAGGTTACTGGGCTAGCGAGACCATTGGTCTAACCCAATTTGGCAGTTTTACCTTCTTACGTCTTCTCAGTGATACCATAATGCAAGCAATAATCATGTCTTAGCACTCATAAAATGGACTATAGATAGATACTAAAGACGGCCTCCTCCCTCATGTCCTGTCGTGGCCTCTGAGGTCAGCCAGCAGCACCCTCTTGCAGGTAATATATGCCGGTGAAATGTTTATGGTTATGACACACAGACAGGTGTTCTCGGTGTCTGCCCCATGATTATGAAATTCCCTCCCCTTGGAGGTTCATTTAAGCCCGAGCCTGTTCATCTTGCAGAAACGTCATGAGAACTTTTTATTTGGCCAGGTGTTTGGTAGGCAGGTAAGTTTAAGTGGGAAGTTAGGGGAAGGAGTGGGGGCAAGGGGATTTTTAGAAGTTTTTATTTATTGTAAGCCACCCTGAGCCTTGATGGGGCTCCAGGAGAAGATCCAGAGGAGGGCATATACATTTAAATAAATAAATTTATAAATTAAATTCAGAATTTTAATACTGGCTTCCGTTCAGGTACTTGCAGATTACAGGCTGGATAGAATAACTATTGGGAGGAATTGGTATCTATGGTTAGTATCCTGGGGTTAAGTAACTGAGCACCTGACTATGGCCGTTTTTGCACTGACGAGCCCCCACCCCAGGTGTGCAGTGGGGGGGGCACCCATGCGCATGCTGTGACAGTGGGTGGGGGGGATGGGTGTGTGCCCCTGGAAACACCACAGGTGGTGGGTGGGACTGCATGGGTGCTCCTGGTTGTTATGGAGGGGTAGGAAGAAGGGGTTTTTTCCCCAGGGACCTAGCGCACTCACCCTCCCTTCACTCACACCTTCACGCTCCCAAGGGCTCCACCACACTGGAAAGCTTCCCCTCAGGTTGTAAGGTGGCCGAAAACTCCCTAAAGGGATACGGGCCTTTTCATCACGGGGGTTCCGGTACCGCCACGCCCTGTGTGAAGCCCTTTCACACACCAACACTTGAAACCACACCCACACACCCTTGCTTCCCTCACCCAGTCTCGCCGTGCTAGGGTCCAAGGGGGTGTTTGCCCGTGGGGGAGAGGAGGGGTAGGGCCCAAGGGTAGGCAGGACGGCTAGGGATGGAAGGGGAGACACAGGGAGGTACACAACAGGGTTTCCAGGGAAATAAAGGGGATATCACAGTGTTCAACACAAAAAACAATACACAATGCTTAAGGTCACTCACTCACTCACTCGTATTCACTCTCACACTCACTCTCGCACACCCACAATAACACAGAGTCACTACTTAGCTTTTCCACAAGCCCTCCACACTCCACCACAACGCTCAGGGGCCAGTCTCACAGCACTGCTGATCACCGGCAGTGTGTGAGACTCCTTCCTGGCCCTAAATAGGGGAAGCCCCGCCCCCTTTTCCTTTCAGACGTGCTGAGCGGCGTAATTCTCTTAATTGTTCCCCAGGTTGGTGCTTTTCCTGGCCCCTCCCTGCTATACAGGGGCTATCTACATCCCCACGTTGTTCTGTGCGCACTGGGGGCGGTGCTAGCTCTGGGGGCGTGGCCAGTCCTCTTGAGACTGCTTTTGGCTGCTCTTCCTCGCTTCCTGGGGGTGTGGCCCTCTGCTGCTGCCATGCCTGTTTGCCGCCGCGCTGTTGTTTACTCCAGCTGCGGCGGCGATTCCTGAGACTGGTGCACATCCATCTCCACCCATCACCCACCCACGGAGTCATCCAACAAAATGGAGGAGGCTCTGTGGGTGGAGATGGGTGTGCGCCCATGGGAAAGGGAGCACACCCACCTCCACCCAACGTGGCCACCCCCCATTCCCCACCCAGCAGTGCCATGTAAAAATGGCCTACGTCTGGAAATCTATACATTTTTCCTGCCCATGATATTGTAGATATAACCAAGAAAAGCAGGCTGAGACACTAAGATGTGAATTTGTAATAATGATAGGATGAAGTTGTATTGAAGTACAAATCGCTCCTGTATTTCAAGATGTAGTCTTGGTTGGCTCCAGTCGTGAAATTTAGTTGACAGAACTAAGAGGGATTCCTTTTCAACCATACCTGCCTTCACAAAAGATGGTTCTGGGTTACTGGAGAACCTAACCAGTTCTAACATTGCTAGGCTCTCCCCAACACTTTTAGCAAACAAAGGAAATATGATGGCATGCATAGGTGTTACAAATAAACCATAACATGTAAACCATGCAAGAGACTAAAAATCTACCTTGTTTTTAGATTTATCCATATAAAGTACTTTTTGTTCTTGCACTGTAAATGATTTGACCATGGCAAGCAGTCTAAGATTGTAAACCCGTTGCCAGATATCGGAGTGTATGGAAGAAGAACAGAACAGGAACTTGCAGAGAAAACAACCAGGTGCAGATGGGTCTGAAGGAGAAATATTTGTGACAGATGTTCTTCCTGGCCTTTTGGAGGAGTACTTGCCAGACAGCATCTTCATCATGTCATTTGACATCTCCTGCTAGAGGGAAGCATGAGGTTACAATGATGACTTTTGCAACTGTGTAACACGGCCAAAGGATGTAAAGCTTTGCATCACCTCTGCCTGTAAACACCTTCTACATCGCACAACCTATTGGCAAGGGGATCATAAAGAATGCAAAGGATCTTTAGAGGAAACCTGCACTAGAAGATTAGACTGTTGACTTGTGAAGCTTGGCAACCACCTCGCTTATAAACACTTTCTGCATTGGTCAGCCTATTGCTCAATGGATTGTAAATAATATGAAGAAAGATGCAAAGGTAATTCCACTGAAATTGCAGAGAGGAGAGATGCCCAAGCCCTACAAAAAATTGCTGCTTCTTCTTCTTCTTCTTATTATTATTATTATTATTATTATTATTATTATTATTATTATTAACATTTGTATAGCACCAGCTGTGCACCTGGTGCTTTACAGAACAAAGATAAAGACTCAGTCCCTGCCTACGGCTCACAATCTAAAAAGACAAGTGGGGTGGGGGGGAGACAAGGAGAGGGGACAAAGGGAAGACAAGGGAGAAGCAAACAAACATGCAAGCGGCTGCGAAGTCTCAGGTGCGCATGCTTGGCTTGGTTACAGTTAGGCAGGAGTCTTCAGAGGAGGGCAGACAGTAAGTATTTGGGGAAAAACAACTAGCAGGCATTGGGAAAGGCGGCACGGAAGAAGTGGGTCTTGAGGAGGAATTTGAAGGTGCGGAGGGAGGAGGCGAGGCAGATGTGGGTAGGGAGGGAGTTCAGGCATGGGGGGCAGTGAGGGAGAAGGGACGAAGGCAGTTAGGGGAGCATGGGAGATGGGGGAGAGTGAGGGAGGGGACAGAGGAGTTTATATCACCCCTATATAAAGTGACCTTGCCATCTCTCCAGAGGAATAACATGTTGCACTGCTTTACATTCTACTTAGTGAACTTTTTATTTTTTATTTTATGAGGCTATACATTATAGCACAGAGACCTAAAAGACAAAGAATGGAATGTACTTTACTACTCTTGGCTAGAGTCCTTGCAGTAGGGAACACCCATGGGAAAGTGGCTTCATAGTCAATTGCTTTGCAACTTCACCTGCTTTGTCAAATTGGAATTCTGGAAATGCCACAAAAAATGATATGGGAAATGAGTATATGAAAAGCTCAATGCTTGCTGTTTGCATTTATGCAGTAAGATCACTCAGTTTATTTATTTATTTATTTATTTATTTAAAACTTGTATCCCGCCCCTCCTGCCCAAAGGCAGCTTGGGGCGGCGAACAACACACACAAAAATAAATAAAAGAACAATTTTTAAAACAAATAATAAAACTC
>QEPC01000971.1:224416-241527 GCA_003113815.1 Sphenodon punctatus | reverse complement strand
GGGGGGGGGCATTGTTGGATGGCCTGTACCTTCTTTTGGTCCATCTGAATTCCAGCTGGGCTGATCACAAATCCCAAAAACTCAATAGTGGAACGTGCATTTTTCTTGTTTGCAGTACAAATGATGTTGTTGCAATTGTTGTAGTACTTGTCGGGCATGACCGACGTGCTGTTTGTATGAGGGGTAGAATATGAGGATATCGTCCAGATAGGCGATGACAAAGGTATCCAGGAATTCACGCAAGACGTCGTTTATGAGGTGTTGGAAGGCGGCCGGAGCATTGGCCAGTCTGAATGGCATTACTAAATATTCAAAGTGCCCATATCGAGTACGAAAGGCCATCTTCCATTCATCTCCTTGTCTAACTCGTAATAGATTGTAGGCACCGCGAAGGTCCAACTTCGTAAAGAGCCGTGCTCCTTGGAGCCGATTCAGCAGTTCCGGAATCAAAGGTAAAGGATAGCGATTCTTGATTGTTACACTGTTGAGGCCTCAATAATCTATGCAAGGTTTCAACCCCCCATCTTTTTTGGGCACAAAAAATATGGGTGCCCCTGCTGGTGAAGTGGAGTGACGAATAAACCCGTTGCGCAACGCCTTGTCGAGGTAGGTCTGGAGTTCCACAAGCTCAGACTTTGAAAGGGCGTAGATGCATCCAAAAGAGGGTTCGGCCCCTGGAAGTAAGTCTATGGGGCAGTCATACGAGTGGTGCGGTGGTAACTGCGCTGCCCATACCTTAATAAAGACCTCCTGGAACTCTTGGTATTCCCTGGGGAGAGTAGAGGAGGACGGCGTGGCCACTACGCTAATAGTTGTTGACGCCAGGCCAGGGGGAGTCGGTATTAGGCAGTTTTGGATACAATAGGGGGTCTTAAAGTGCAGCTGTAATTTTGCCCATTGGACTTGGGGCTCATGCAGCATCAGCCAGGGGAGGCCCAGAACAACACGGAACAAGGGGGTGCAGACCACATCAAATGTAAGGAGTTCTTGATGGTGTCCTATAGCACAGGGCAACTGGAGGGTCTGTTGTACGATGGGCCCTGAGATGAGTGGCGAGCCGTCTATAGTGTGGACGGCCTCCGGGCGTTCCTTAGGTTGTACTGGCACAGTGTGGTCGTGGACTAAGTTTGCATCCATAAAGTTTGCAGACGCCCCGGAATCTAATAAGGCCCATACTACCAAGGAACGACGTGGGGCGAGGGACAAGGTGAGTGGTACTCACAGCTGCAGTGGATTCTGGGAAGACAGTGAGGGGGCGACCTTTATGGTCGGGTGGTCCCCTGCTCGTCCCGACCCCTGGCATTTCCCTGTTGATGACGGGAAGGCAGTAGAGCAGGGCATTCTTGAATGAAGTGGCCTGCTTCGCCACAATAGAAACAGGCTCAGGAGCAACAACGGCAGTCCCGCTCTTCTGCTGTCAGGGGTCCCCGCGAGGCCCCTAGTTGCATGGGCTCAGGATCTGATTGGGATGATCCACTGACAGGCAGGCTGGGAAGCGGCCTGGATATTGGTCTACCCGGGAGACCCCTATAGTCCTGTCACTTCTCTTTTCGTCTTTCCATCAAGCGGGCATCAACCTGGAGAGCCAGGGCCGCTACCCCAGTCCATGTTTCTGGAAGTGCCACGTATGCCAGCTGGTCTTTTAAGTCGTCCATAAGGCCTCTCCGGAAATGGGCTCCAAGTGCCCCCTCCGACCATTGTAGTTCCAAGGCCAGCTGTTGAAATAACGTAATATATTCCAGGAGGGGCATGCGCCCTTGACGTAGGGACAGAATGGTTGCTTCGGCATCCCAACGACGGTGAGGGTGGTTGAATAGGAAACAAAATTCCCGAATAAACCCTTCATAGTCAGTCAGGAGGGGGCTCTTACTAGTTAATAAATTAGTGGCCCACTCTAGGGCCACCCCTCCTAAGTTCCCAATGACAAATGCCACTTTCAGGGCCGGAGTATTGTATGTGGCTGGCTGGGTAGTAAAGGTGAGATCGCAAAGGACCAAAAACTCCCGACAAGCCCTCAGGTCTCCCTGAAATTTGTCTATCCGGGGGTCCCGGGGTTCCCGGCGGGCCATGGGTGGTACTGGTGCTGGCAGGGGCGGTGGTGCTGCCACGGCTGCTGCTTCAGCCCCTACTACCACTGGCGCTGGGCCAGGGGGAGTCAACAAAACAGCCGCAGGAGGGGCAGCAGCCTGCTGTTGGGCCACCGTTGCTGCCAAGTCTGTATGCCGGTCCTGCAGGTCCTTGATCTGCATGGCCAAGGACTGCACGGCATGGACCAACTTTTCAATCTCCTGGGCAACTTCCATAGGGAAGAGGTGGGGGTGGCGAGGCCGGTGAATCTGTCAGTGGGAGGGGGAAGGGAAAGGGAGGAAAGCCACCCACACACCCCACTAGCACACAAGGAGCTCTGATCTCGTTCAGCAGGGGGGAAACGGCCCGTCAGGATAGTGTGTGGGTTGGTCTGAGTGCTTGCGCACGTGCAGCTTAGACCCCTATCATCATAGGGTGCAGAGCGGTTAGACAAGGAAGGGAACCCACTCGCTCGGTGCTCACACAGGGGGGGGCAGGCACGGGAATTCTGTGAGGGGGTGTAGGGTCAACAGGGGAAAGGACCCTGGTTCAGGAAGGCAAGGATCATGGGGCTTGTACACATGGGGACAAGGAAGGGGGGACCCCAAGGGGGGAAAGGGGGGGAACACCCACACGAGCCCGCAGGCTCCCTCACTCACCCTTGCACCCAGGGAATCACAGGGGGAGGGAGCACACATGAACTCAAACAGGCTAGGGAACTACAGTCACTCGAGGCAGCACAGGTCAGGATAGGATCAAGGGAGAAGAGGAAATAACACACACCAAGAGGCTCAGTCAATAATAAGCATGAATCAGGCACTTAGCTTGCAAAAGGGGGCCAGTCTCTCCAGGCGTCTCGCTCTGTTCACCGGAGCTGTTGCTTCATCAGCGCCGGCCTTTTAAACCCTAGCCCCGCCCCCTGTGTGCGCCTGGAGGCGCGCAGAGCGTTGCAACGGGGGGCGTGGCTCTGCAAGGTCCCGGGGGTTTTCGGGGCTGCCCGCCGCACTGCCTGCCTCCTTGGAATCCCTGGCAGCTGCGTGCGGGGCTGGCGTCCATGCCTCAGGCCTCTCCCTGGTCCTGGGGGCGGGGCCCTGCCACTCCGGGGGCAGCCGCCGGGCCAAGAAGCGGCCCAGGCGACTGACACCCCCATATCTGGACCTTCCGCGAGACTATGTCTCTGTGCGACCTGTGGCATACCCCGGCCATGCAGCTGCTCCTGGGCAGCCCTGCCAGCCATGCGGGTGCCTTTGCGAGCTTGAGCTCTGGACTTCACTACTTCAGCTATGAGACGAGTGCTTGTGATTGCTGGCTGCATGCGGATGACCTGGGCTTGTTCGCTTCCCCGATGGGCGCCTCCCGGACAAGCGGTGTACACATGTGCCCTGGTCCGGAGCTTAGACCGTGTCTGCGCTGAGTGTGTGCGGCCTGGGTGCCTTCAAGCTGTGCCTTGCTGAGGGGGCCCTGCCCTGGCCGTGTCCTACTTTTCCTGTGTTCACGGGGCGCGTGGGTACCAGCGCACCCGTGGGGAGGTGTACCACTGGCTGCTGGAGTTGGGACAGCTTCCTTGGCCCCCTTCTGCTGCCTGCTGAGTGGCGGAACCTTCCGCGGCGGAGCTGTCGGCCCCGATGGGGGTGTGGTCCCTGACGGATGTGCAGTTGGGGCTGTCCCTGCAGGACCCCTTTGAGGTCTACTACCTGATCGCCCACCACATGTCCGTGTCGGGGTACTGCCGGGGCTTGATCCATTGGCCCCACCTGGTTCACCAGGCGGGACACCCATCCCCAGGGCCCGCGGTGGCGTCCAGCAGTGGCCTGTGAGTCCCGGTGTTCCTCCCGGCCCCCTGGTGTCTTGCCCCCATGTGGGCTCCCGCCCCTGTCTGGGGGGGGGTCCATTTCCACTGGCTGCTCCCTCCCTGATGTGCCTGCCTTGCTGAGGTGTTGCCTGCTTCCCAGGGTGTTTTGATGCCCCTGCCTGTGGCCCCGGTCCCCCTCCGAGCCCCACCCCCAATCAGCCTGCATAACTGGGTTTCCCCTCTGGTGTTGCCCTCCCTGGTGCCTGGGTGCAGCACTCTGCATGGCCTCACCGAGCAGGCTGTGTCCAGCGACCTGTCCACACCAGCCAGCGCTGCCACCTGCTGCCCGCACCCCCCTCTCCTGCGTGCTTGTGTGACCTGGGGGTTCCAGGGCCCCCGGCCTGGCCCTCAGTGCCTCCTCTGGGGGGGGTGCATCCTTGGACCTGCAGCGCTGCACCGGCTGTCCTGCCTGCCCAACACCTGCCCCTCAGCGGTGGAGGGGTCTCTGAGTGCCTCCTGGATCCTTCCCGGGCGTCTCCCTGTGCATTGCGGGCCCCTGCTGTGCCTTGGACCCAAGATCCTGCCCCCCCATTCCAGGACTGCCTGTATTGCTGTGGGGGTGTCGTGCAGACAGTTCTGCTGGGGGGGTTCCACCTGGCCTAGCACATTGCAGGTTTCCCCCCTGTCCCGGTCTCTCCCCCCTTGCTCCTGTTGTGCCTTGTGTGTTGTCCAGTCACCCGTGCCCCCCTTTCCTTCCTTTCCCTTATGTGTGCGTGTGTGTGTGTGTGTGTGCGTGTGCCCGGGCGTGTGGTCATGCTGTGTGTTCTGCTGTGCCTCCGCTGGCTGTGTGCCTGGTGTGTGTGGTACCTGTGCGACTCTTCTCCCTCTCCCCCCTCCCTTCCCCCTTGTGTGGGCATTCCCTTTTGTGCCTTTTGGCTTTGTTTTTCCTCAGGCGGCCATGTCTGTGTCCCGCCCCTGCCCGGGTGGGTTCTGGGTGTTTTGACCACGTATGGGAATCGGAGTCACGTCTGTTGCGCTGCCCCGGTCCATGATCTGGCGGCCCGATTCCCAGCCGTGGTCCCGGTCCCGTCACGTCTGTTCGGGGCTTTTATTGGCCCCGGGGGGTGGTTGTTTTGTTCACCCCCACCAGGAATCCACTGTGGTGAACAGGCCGCCCGTAACGTCTGAAATCACCCTAAACAAAGCATGTGCACCTGCAATTTCTCAGCTTTGTGATTGTATTCCTGTTTCTCCTCATCTTCCCCACCCCCTTGTTCAATCCATTTTGATTGCAAGTCCCTCAGTGCAGGGACCTGTCAGTCATGATTGTTTAGTGCCAGATGCATTGCTGGAACCATATAAATAAAATACTACTACTTGATAATAAATGTAGTCTCTTCTGTTGTGGGGTTTCTGGGTGCTTTACGCAATGAACAAGATAGACACTACACTGTCAGAATCTGGTCAATAGGTTTTATAGCTTAGAAACTGAAACAGGGACAATGGATCCAGATCTGTCCCTGTCCAGGAGAACTAGCAACACAGACCCCTTTAGCTAGCCAAGGTGGTTCTGAGGTACTATACATTTATACGGAACAGGATAGCTTAAGGCAATGGAATGGGTGAACAAAGGAGAAAGAGAGGGTGAGGGAAGGAGTTACTGGGATCCTACCTCATTGGGTTGTGCAAATTGGGCCTGCAGCTGCAGAAACAGTAAAGAATAGATGTTCAAACCAGGGAGGTGCCCGTGGCCACTGGAGTTGCCTAGGGAGCCACCCTTTCAGGTGTTTGAAGCGGGAAGGACCACAGTTAGAGCAATGATGTGGCGCAGTTCTCGGGGTGAATCTGATAGGTTGTGGCACAGAGTCTGTTTACAGGCCTATGCCATAGCCATGAGGGCAGAAAAGAAGGAATTCTTCACTGCCCTCATAGCAGCCATGAAGTCTCATCCAGTGGAGCTGTTCTGGGTGGTACGGGGGCTAGTCAGTCCAGCTCCTCAGCCTGGACATGGAATCTTCCAGGGCCTGCTGTGACATGTTGGTCAACTACTTTTTTTTTTTTTTTGTCTTTCAACAGTTTATTTGAATTTTCATTTAACATGTACATCCATTTACGCAAAGGTACAATTTCCAAAAAAACCCCCGACATTTACTTAGGTACAAATGTTATCAGTGTCCCTAGTGGCTAAATTCCCTTTGAAGACTTCTCTCCTTGTAACGGCTCTTCTTGTCCTTCTCATGTCAACAGTTCCTCTTTCCCTTAAGTCTGTTTGGATGAAAAAATAAAACAAAACAGCAGCCTGGAAATACGACATCGCCTATGCATTCTTAAGAGTGGAATAGTGTCCTGTACTCCTCTTCCTCCATCTTCTTCCCTTCTAACACCTTTATAATTGGGGCCCATACTTTCTCAAAGTCATGAACTTTGCCCCGCAGGTTATGATGTAACTTCTCCAATGTGAATATGTACCACAACCTGCTTACCCATTCTGCCATTTTGATCTCTTCCACCCCTTTCCAATGTCTAGCAATCATATTTAGCGCAGCTAAGAACATTACCTTACAAGACTCTTGATAGGACTGCTTTTTACTCTTTTCCGGATAGAGGCCCAGCAGCGGTGTCTCCGGTTTGAAAGGGATTATCTCCCCCGCTACCCTATTTAACATTTTTCAGACTTCCCCAAAAGATCTGCACCCTGCTGCAGCTCCAGCAGCAGTGCCTATAGTACGCTTTTCCCCCACATCCCCTTCAGCAGAGGCCTTTCTCATTGGGCATGCCATAGCTAAGTCTTGTTGGGGTCAGATAGAATCTCAGCACCAGTTTAATCTGGGTTTCCTTGACCTCTAAAGAGTGCACGCATGTGTTCATGTGCTGCCAAATCTTTTTCTTTTCCTGTTCGCCTATGTCAATGTTCAGGTCTCTGCTCCATCTCTCCAAATATGCTATTGATTTGTCATACAACAGGCTCTTCAGTTCCTTGTAAATCTTCCCTACTCTCCCTGCGGCTTTTGTCTGTTTAAAAAGAATTTCCTCAAGTTTAAAAGGTTCCCTACCGAAGCTCCCTTTGTTTTGTTGACATGTCGCAAAGTGTTGTAGTTGTAAATATTGAAAGGAGTCTATATTCATTTGAAGTGATTCCTCCAATTTTTTGTGTGTTACAAACTTCCCCTCCTTTAATAGTTGCTGCATCCTACTCATACCCTTTGATTTTAATATATTCCTCAGAATGGGGGCCACTTGCTGCTCCCTCACTTGCATAGATTCTAACGCGGTATATGGTGAAAAGCCGCCTGTCATTTTTAATTTGTTTTGCATTGTATGCCAGTATTTCATAAGAGTGCCCGCAAAGGGGTGTTCACTCCTATGTTCTCTCCTAATGGAGCCCCTGTCTTCTATAAGATCTTTCAGGGACTCAACCTGAAGTATCTCTCTTTCTAAGTTCACCCATTCTGGAGCTTCTACCTCTCTATACCAGTCAGGTAACTCATTCAGGGATGCCACCATACGATAGAGCTTTAGGTCTGGCAAACTGATCCCCTCCCTTTCCTGGGGTCTTCTTAGTGCTAATTTTTTTATTCTTGGCTTTTTGCCATTCCAAATTATTTCACTCATCAGTAAATCACTCATCCTGTAAAAAGAGTTCGGGACATGAATCGGTAAGGTCATAAACCTATACAGAATCTTTGGTAGTATAATCATCTTGTATAGATTAACCTTTCCCATCCAAGAGACCATTAGATTCTTCCACGGCTTAATCTCTTTTAAATTCTGGATAAGTGGAATGAAATTGGTTGTATAAAGATCCTTCAAATCCTTAGTAATCGTGACTCCCAGATATTTAATTCCCCCCTTGGCCTTAGGAAATGGGGATTTCTCATTTAATTTCTCCTCCCTTTCTCTGTTATAACGATAAATCAGAGCAAAGGATTTGTCTTTATTAATTTTGTACCCTGAAATCTCCCCAAACTGGTCAATAACTTTAAGGAGTTCTGGCAGAGATTTCTCAGGTTCTGCTAAGTAAATGAGTAAATCATCTGCGTATAATGAAAGCTTCTCTATTTGCTTCCCAATCTGAATTCCTACAATATTGTTGTTTTGCCTTATCACACACGCCACTACCTCTAATACCAAGTTGAAAAGTAGAGGTGACAGCGGGCACCCCTGTCAGTGTCTAGTGCTCCTCTGAATCCTGAAGTATTCATAAAGATTACCATTTATCATTAACCTTGATTGAGGGTTTTTATAAATTGCCTTTATCCAGTTCAGAGAGTTACCCTCAAACCCCATCTTCTCTAATACCATAAACAGACACTCTGGTTCTACAAAATCAAAGGCCTTCTCCGCGTCAGCTGAGATAATCATGGCCGGGATTTTTTGTTTTTGCAATGCATATATAATATTGATACTTCTCCTGATGTTATTTTTACCTTTTCTGCCAGGAATAAATCCAGACTGATTTTTGTGAATTATCTCCCCCGCTATCATCCTGAGCCTAGTGCAAGAATTTTGGAGAATAATTTAAAGTCAGTATTTAATAGAGAAATAGGCCTGTAGCTGCCACATAGATGCGCCTGTCTTCCTGGCTTATGTATTAAGGTGATCAGAGCCTTATAAAAGTCCTGTGGCATCGCTTTTTCACTTAATATATTGTTAAATACTACTGTAAGGTGAGGTACCAAGACTGATGCAAAAGCCTTATAGAATTCATTAGGGAATCCATCAGGACCCCCCGCTTTATTCCTTTTTGAAGTTGATATTGCTTCTAATACCTCTTGTTCTGATATTGGCACATTCAGAAATGAACCCTGATCTTTATTTAATTTAGGTAATTGTATACCTTCTAGAAAAGCAGCAACTTTTGTCTTTTCCGGTGTCTGGGAGCTGTATATGCCCTTATAGAATTCCAAAAAAGCCTCTTGGATGTGTACGCTGTCTGTCCCTCTCATGCCCTTGGTATTTTGAATTGCCAGAATACACGCTTTCCTCTGTTTGATTTTTACTAGTCTTGCTAAGGTCTTACCTGCTTTATTATTTGTCTCATAGAAGTGGCATCTAATTTTTAATAATTGATTTTCCACTCTCTCGAGTTCTAAAATATTAATGATTTCTCTATTCTTCACTATCTCTTGTCTTAAAATAGGGGATGGTAGCACTTTGTTTTGGACCTCTAGTTTCTGTAGTTTTGCATATGTTTCTTTCACTAAACTCCTTTTATCTTATAATATCTTGGCCTGCAGGGCAATTAATCTGCCTCTGATCACCGCTTTACCTGCCTCCCATAGGATTGCTGGGGATTTAACTGAATTAGTGTTCAGTTCAAAATATTCCTCTAGTTGTTCCTGTATCTGTTTCCTATATTCCTCTTTGCTAATAATGTTTCTGTTCAGCTGCCATTTTACATTTCTGTTGATGCCCTTTCCTGGATCCCTAAAGACAGTTGTTACCGTGCTGTGGTCCGACAGCACAGTTGGAATAATCATACATTTTTGGCATCTATATGCCTCAGTTTTATCCGTAAGTATGTAGTCTATTCGCATATAGGTATTATATTTAGCTGAATAGTATGTGTAGCCTCATTCTGACCCATTAATCTGCCTCCAAAGATCCGTCCAGCCTAGTGCCTCTATTAGCTTCGCAATTTTTTTTTGTTCTGCTCTTGGTTCCTTTGGACCAGAGTGGTCCCATTGTGTTAGGGTGATATTAAGATCCCCCTGTATTAATACCCATCTTTTCACTACATTTGCCACCTTTTTCAAAACTGTTTCAAAATACTCCAATCTGCCCTCGCTAGGGGCATATAAATTGACCAATGTCGTTAGTTTCCCTTCCATACAGCCTATCACACATAGGAACCTACCCTCCTTGTCAGTGAGTACTTTCTCTGTTATGAAGACTTTGTTTTTACTGAAGCCGATGATGACTCCTGCTTTTTTTGATTTTGCACAGGAGGAAAATAAATCTCCTATTTTTGCATTGGCGAATCTCTTTACATCTTTGCTCAAAAGATGTGTCTACTGCAAGAAGAAAATACCAGCTCCCTGCTCCTCTATTAGATTCCTTACTCTTTTCCTTTTTTGCGGGGAGTTAAGCCCTCTCACATTCAAGGTTAGGGTCTTAACTTCTCCCATCACCAGCTTTGAGTTTATTCAGATCTTCACCCATCATCCACCTGTCTATCCCCTTCTTCTTTATGAGAGTTGTCTTCACTACTTCCATTATATTTCTGATTTTTTGTGGAATTGCCACTGTTTTCATCATGTCTACTTTGTGTACCATTAAGCCTTTTCTTTCTGTCCCTACCTCCTGCTTGCCCTCCTCTTTACTTCCCCCACCCTTCACCCCCAAGTTTCCCCCCTCCACCCTTCCCCCCCCAACCCTTTTCCCTGCCACCTTATTTGGTGACCTGTCAGCCTCCTGTGACTTTCCTCCAAGCATCTGCTGGGACCCTTCTCTGTCTGATTCTGGCACATTCCCTGTGTCACTCCACACCTTCCCCCAGCTCATTGTTTCATTATTTTAAAAATAAAAACCTTCTAGCCCCTCAAAGTGAGGCTAGCTTTCTATCTGGCTTCCATTTAAGCATTATTACCCTTTTGAGTTATTACAACTTTTAAAACATTTATAACAGCTTTAACCTAAAATATCTGTTAACCCTTAGTTCCATTTGTTTATCACTTTCACCTTCTTATAGGGCAAGCAATGTGCCCTGATTATTTATCCCTCTTCTGCCTGTCTCCCCGTGTTCACAGGGGTGCTCAGCACAAATGCTTCCAAGTCCTCTGTGGATGTAAAAATCTTCCTGCTTCCTTTGTAGGTTATCATCATTTTTGCTGGAAAGATTAGCTGTGGCTTCATGTTTCTTTCTATTAGGGACCCAAAATATTTGTTCCACTTCATTCTCTTCTTGATGGTCTCTGCAGCGTAGTCAGGGAAAATCCTCACCGCCATCTGCTGATATGTTAAACTCCTTTTAAGTCTGACTTTCCTTAAAATTTCCTCTTTCACTTGAAATTTAGCAAATTTAAGTATTATAGTGCATGGGATATCATTGTCTTTTTGCCTGGGGCGCCCTGTTCTATGGGCCCTGTTGATTTCAGCCTTTTGCATGGCTGCATCCTCTGGGAAGTTTTCCTTCAACAATTCCCTTATTAATTCCTGGATATTTTATGCCCCATTTGACTCTTTTATTCCATTTATACGCAGGTTCCCCCTGCGAGATCTATTCTCAAGATCTTCACATTTGTTTTGTAGAAAATGCACATCCTTTCTCAGTTTATCCATCTGGTCTGACACAGTGCTTGAATGGTCTTCCAAGGATGAAATCCTGCCCTCAGCCAGCTCTATTCTTCTAGCCACTGCCTCCAGTTTTTTGTTCCCCATCTCCACTGAGAGCTGGATTTTCCTCATTTCTGCTCTGAGCTCTCTTCTCATTTCTGAGATTAGCTTATGCAAAGATCGCCGCTCACCTTCTTCTCGGTCAGATTCTGATGTGGCCTGCTCCTCTTCTGACTCGGGCTCTGCCACCGCCACCGCCATTTTCTCCCCACTTCTCCTGCTCGCCGTTTCTCCAGGCCTCGCGCTGGGCTTCTTCTGGCAGAAGCGCTCCAGCGCGTTGCTTTGCGAAATTTTCTGTTTATTTTTACTTCTCCCTGCCATTGGCGCGCTGTTCCAAGGTTTTTTTTCTTTTTTTTCCTTACTTTTATACCGGTATTTCGAGAGCTGGGAGTGCGGAGCACAGACGGATCCCAGGTAGCCGCTCTCGTGCATGCACAGATCCCCCCTGTCTGTCAACTACTTTGAGGATAAGATCGCTTGGATTTACCACGATTTTGGTGCTGCGTGTTGTGCAGAGGGAGAGCCAGAGGCTGCAAAAGCCCAGTCTGGTCTGGTTACTTGGGATCCGCTTCAGGAGCTAACAACAGCTGAGGTAGAGGATGTTCTGTGGTCTGTTAGGGCCACCTGTTGTGAACTTGGTCCGTGCCCATCCTGGTTGGTGAAAGTCTGCCAGGAGACGTTATGGCCGCTGCTGTTGGGGGTGATCAGTGCCTCCCTTCAGGAGGGCAGACTGCCAGAATGTTTGAAGGAGGAGGTGGTGTGGCCTCTGCTCAAGAAAATATCACTTGACATTGACTCGCTTGCCAGCTATCGGCCAGTCTATAACCTTCCCTTTGTATTTATTTATTTATTTATTTATTTATATTTCTCAACCACTTCCTCTTGCCCACATGGACAACTCAGAGCAGCTTACAACAAATCAATAAAAACAATTGAATAATTAAAAACACATAAAATACTATTAAAAATTCAGGTGGAACCAACACCACCACCACCCATTTCCCAACCCTCACCACCTCCCATCTCTCCCACCAAAACCCTGGAGGAACATCCAGGTCTTACACTGTCTTTGGAAAGAGGGGAGGTCTGGGGCTAGACGGGCCTTTGTCAGGAGGGAGTTCCACGGAGTGGCCACCGAGAATGCCCTCCCCATCATCACCACCCGGGAAACCCGGGGGACTTCAAGTCGGGCATCCCCGACTGACCACAGGGCAGCCTGATTAGGAAAGGTTATTGAGATGGTGCTGGCCCAGCAGTTCCAGGTGCACCTCGATAGCCGCAGCTTTTGAGATCCCTCCCAGTCTGACTTTCGCCCAGGGTATGGTATGGAGACTGTGCTTGTGGCCTTGGTTGATGACCTGCGCAGGGAGATGGAGCATGGACGTTCAACTCTACTGATCCTAATTACATCTCTTGGCAGCTTTTGACATGGTTGAGCACAAGTTGTTGGTGACTCGCTTGCGGGACCGGGCAGGATTAGACAGAACGGTTTTAGGGACGGGCGAACGCGGTTTGGAAGTTCGGAGTTTGGCCCGAACTTGGCCTGTTTGGACGACTGAACCTGAACTCGAACCCAAACCTGAACCCGAACCCAAACCCGAACCCGAATCCGAACCCGAACCGACCAAACTGAACTCAATTCCGAATGCTGAAATGACCGAACAGTTCGGTCAGTTCGGATCGTGTTCGGGTGAGCTTGAGTGGCTAAAACATGGTGTCAGTGTGTCACTGTAAGGCAAAACATGGATGGGAGTGGGGAGTCATCTGAGGAGCAGACTTTCAGGCACCAGGGTTGGCGGGTGGAGAGGTTTGGAGTGGCAGCCAGCCTGCCCAATCACCATCCCTTTTCACCTCAGACCACTGGCTTCGCAAACTGTGATTGACCACGGGCTAGGCTGCATGGAGCCAATGGGGCTTGCGGTGAGGCAGGCACAGCAAGAAACAAAACTGATTACCTCCCCCCTTCCCAACACCTTCTGAGCTAGTCACTGTTCCTGAACAGCAGGCATTTCAGAAGGCTCCCTCTCCCCCAGCAGTTTTTGTTCCTTCCTATTCCTAATCCGTTGCCATCCTCCTCCTCTTTCACCCATCCAACCCATCTACCTCCATATTCTCATTTATTTAGCTTAGCTTAGATAGATTTAGTTGCAATTTTTTATTTTTATCTCTCCTTGTGTTCCCTGTGTTCAATCTTCCTTCCTCCCTCCCCCCTCCATTGAATCCTTTTCCTCTCCCATATATTCCATCCCTGATTCCCTTCCCTTCCCCATCATTTTTTATTCATTTAGAGTAGGATTATTAATAGTAGGCAGTTGTAGGAATTAGAGATAGTGTTTAGTGATTTAGTTTTAATGTTTGTAGGAGTAGGCCTTTGTACTTATTGGATAATCCATTTAGTTCATAGCATTTAGAATAGTTAATAGCAGTTAGATTTAGTGTAGATAGATACATATAATGTTAGATTAAAAATTTAACTAAGAAAATAATTTAAATATATATATATATATATAAACATTATTTTGGAGAGAGAAATGGAGAAGGGAAGGAGAGGCCAGTCTGCTGCCCGTAGGGGAGGCAATGGGGCATGTGCCAGAGGCGGAAGGGGCCGTGTCAGGGGAGTGGCAGCAGGCAGTGGCAGTAGCCAGAAGCAGAGTACATCACCACCACCCAAACTCAGAAGGTCTGCTTTAGGACAACAGGCTTCAGTGGCTCAGCATCGCCTCCTGGCAGTACCCTCCTCCACTGCCACGCAGGGCACTGAAAGGCCTGCAGGACTTGAAGCTGCATCTGTCTCTGCTGCTGGTGGTGCTTAGGGATGGGCGAACAGATCGCGGTTCGGGTTCGGCCGCGTTCGGTTCGTCCATTCAGTTTGGCCGTTCGGTTCGGCTGCGTTCAGTTCATCCGTTCGGTTCGACCGTTTGGTTAGTTCGCCGGGTTCAGGTTTGGCCGTTCTGTTCGGCCGTTCTGTTCGGCCATTTGGCCATTCGGTTCGGCTGTTCGAGAAATGTTATGGGTGTTTTTTTTGTTTTTTATATGTTTTTTTGGTTTTTTATTGGCTTTTATATGGTTTTCTTTTGTTTTTTATTTGGTTTTTTTGTTTTTATATGGGTTTTTTAAATTTATTTTTTAAATCTAATATTATATCTATCTATCTACACTAAATCTAACTGCTATTAACTATTCTAAATGCTATGAACTAAATGGATTATCTAATAAGTACACAGGCCTACTCCTACAAACACTAAAACTAAATCACTAATGCTATCTCTATCACTAAGCTAACTCCTACAACTATCTATCTATCTATCTATCTATCTATCTATCTATCTATCTATCTATCTATGGGACGTGGGGAATCACAAACACAAGGTTTCAGTTTAAGGTTTCAGTTTCATTTCAGTACAAAACTGAAATGAAACTTAAAGTAATCTAATAATCCTACTCAACGCCTGCTTTTCAGGAACAGTGACTAGCTCAGAAGGTGTTGGGAAGGGGGGAGGCAGATAGTTTCATTTCTTGCAAGCCTCTCCACCCCTGCTGCCTGGAAGTCTGCTCCTCAGTGACTAGTAGTACTCCTCCCTGTCACCTTACAGTGAACCTTTTTTTGCCACCCAAACTCACCCAAATGCAATCCGAACTGACCAAACTGTTCAGCCATTTCACCGTTCAGTGTTCTGTTCTGTTCGGTATGTTCGGGTTCGGGTTCATGTTCATGTTCGGTCATCCAAACAGGCCGAGTTCAGGCCGAACTCCGAACTTTTGAACCGCGTTCACCCATCCCTAGTGGTGCTGGAGCAAGTGCTGGTGCTGCTTCCGATGTTCCTCCAGGGACACCAATGTCCCCCACTGTCGAGGCCATCCCCAGAAGTCCAGAAGTGGTGGATCTCACCCCGGCTGCTAGAGGCAGGGCCCAATCCCCGGGTAATGTCAGTAAAGAGAGGAGTAGCAGCAGCAGTACCAGCAGCTACAGAGGGGGTCACAGGGAGAGTGCCAGCAGCATGGTGGGCACGGGCAGTCTAGTCTCAGGGTCCCAGTATTCCCCTTCATGGGACATCAACGTGATCGCGGACAGTAAGTCAGAGACAGACACTAGTGCCACAGAGGAGATGTCTGGAGCTGAGGTGATGGCTGAACCTCCTCCCAGAGCGGTGTTGATAGAGCCACCAAGTTCTCCCCTTCCCAGTAGCACTGGCATCAATGCGTCTGCCAGGGTGGGCAAGAAGGCAGGAGGGGAGAAAAAATCCTCAGTCTGGGATCATTTTAAGCAGGTGCAAGCAGATGATCCCAGAGATGTACAGTGCACGCTGTGAAAGAAGGTGGTGAAGCGTGGGCAGGTGCTTGCCAATGTTGGGACAACTGCAATGGTGAGGCACCTGAAGTCATGCCACAGTGCTCTGATGCTACATGGGAAGGTAGGGAAAGTGGATGCCAGCGGGTTCCCGACTGCAGTGGCCAGTCGCCCGACTCCTTCAGCAGGCCAGCGTCCTGCACCAACTGCTGCTGCCTCTAGCAGCAGGAGCAGTATGGGGGCAGAACAGCAGCAGGAGCCTTACCCACAGCACCATCAGTCCACCATGGAGGAGCTGGGGTGGGGGGATCTGTCAAGGCCATCGGCAGGGCGCCGTGGCACTGGCTTCCAGGAGAAAGCAAAGTGCCTGTTGGCAGAAATGATAGTCCTGGATGGCCAGCCCTTGTCAATTTTGGAGGACAAGGGCTTGCAGCAGCTGATTGGGTTCCTGGCCCCCAACTTTAAGCTGCTTTCCCACTCCACCCTGAGTCAGACTGTGGTGCCATAGCTCTACAGAGCTTTGAAGGAGCAGGTGAGGGAGCAGCTGGCAGGGGCTGGGGGGGCCACGGTCCATTTCAGCACTGACCTGTGATCCACCAGAAACACCCAGCATGCCTACCTGGCAGTGACTGCACACTGGTGGCAAGACCCAGAGGCAGCGCTTGGTAGTAGAAAGAGGTGTCCTGAAGCAGGGTATAGGTGGACCCTGCTTTAGACACAAGTCATGGACAGTTCCCACACCTCGAGGCAGCCCTGGCCACCATGGTGAGGGAGTGGGTCACGCCAGGCACGGCCTTCACCAATGGTTGTGTGGTTATAGACAACGCTGCCAATATCATAAAGACAGTCCGTGACCGGGGCTTCACAAGCATCCCTTGCGCCGCACACACCCTCAATCTTGTGGTGAGAAATGCTCTGGGCTTGGGGGAGAAGGGGATTGGTCCAGGCACCCTTAGCTCCCTGGTCAAATGGGGGAGGAAGCTGGCAGTGTTAGTCAACCGCAGTGTGAAGGGCAGTGAGCTCCTCTGGGAGAAGCAGGCCGAGCAAGGGTCTCCGGTGCACACGCTCATCCAGGATGTCTCCATCTGGTGGAATTCAACCTTCCTGATGCTCAAGCGACTTCTTGAGGAGAAAGTCGCCCTGCATCAGGTGGAACTGGAGACAGACATTGAGGCACCTCCAGGGTACAACAGAGAAGAATGGGAGATTCTAGCTCACATGGTCTTCATCCTCAGACCATTCCTGGCCGTAACAGAGACCATGAGCAGCTCCACCGCCACCCTCAGCCAGGTGATCCAGCGCATCCATAGTCTCAAGAGAATCCTGGATGAGATTATCAGGGGGCGGGATTGTGGCCCTCCAGGCAGGAAGCTGTCTGATGAGGCGCTTGACCTGGCATGGAAGCTGAAGGTGGACCTGAGTGCACGCTTTGATGAGCTCCTGCGCCAGGAGGAATATGTGGTGCTGGTGCAGAAGGACCAGCAGGCAGAGCGGGCCATGCAGCAGGATGCCCCTGGGGATGGTGGGAGTGGAAGCAGCGACCCCTTCCAGCCATCTGGGTCTATACCTGCCCCCAGCCCTAGCAGTAGCAGCTGCACCAGCAGCAGGATAAGCAGCAGCAGTAGCAGG
>QEPC01000971.1:211262-224323 GCA_003113815.1 Sphenodon punctatus | reverse complement strand
TATCTATCTACACTAAATCTAACTGCTATTAACTATTCTAAATGCTATGAACTAAATGGATTATCTAATAAGTACACAGGCCTACTCCTACAAACACTAAAACTAAATCACTAATGCTATCTCTATCACTAAGCTATATCCTACGACTACTATCCCTAATCTATCTATCTATCTATCTATCTATCTATCTATCTATCTATCTATCTATCTATCTATCTATGGGACGTGGGGAATCACAAACACAAGGTTTCAGTTTAAGGTTTCAGTTTCATTTCAGTACAAAACTGAAATGAAACTTAAAGTAATCTAATAATCCTACTCAACGCCTGCTTTTCAGGAACAGTGACTAGCTCAGAAGGTGTTGGGAAGGGGGGAGGCAGATAGTTTCATTTCTTGCAAGCCTCTCCACCCCTGCTGCCTGGAAGTCTGCTCCTCAGTGACTAGTAGTACTCCTCCCTGTCACCTTACAGTGAACCTTTTTTTGCCACCCAAACTCACCCAAATGCAATCCGAACTGACCAAACTGTTCAGCCATTTCACCGTTCAGTGTTCTGTTCTGTTCGGTATGTTCGGGTTCGGGTTCATGTTCATGTTCGGTCATCCAAACAGGCCGAGTTCAGGCCGAACTCCGAACTTTTGAACCGCGTTCACCCATCCCTAGTGGTGCTGGAGCAAGTGCTGGTGCTGCTTCCGATGTTCCTCCAGGGACACCAATGTCCCCCACTGTCGAGGCCATCCCCAGAAGTCCAGAAGTGGTGGATCTCACCCCGGCTGCTAGAGGCAGGGCCCAATCCCCGGGTAATGTCAGTAAAGAGAGGAGTAGCAGCAGCAGTACCAGCAGCTACAGAGGGGGTCACAGGGAGAGTGCCAGCAGCATGGTGGGCACGGGCAGTCTAGTCTCAGGGTCCCAGTATTCCCCTTCATGGGACATCAACGTGATCGCGGACAGTAAGTCAGAGACAGACACTAGTGCCACAGAGGAGATGTCTGGAGCTGAGGTGATGGCTGAACCTCCTCCCAGAGCGGTGTTGATAGAGCCACCAAGTTCTCCCCTTCCCAGTAGCACTGGCATCAATGCGTCTGCCAGGGTGGGCAAGAAGGCAGGAGGGGAGAAAAAATCCTCAGTCTGGGATCATTTTAAGCAGGTGCAAGCAGATGATCCCAGAGATGTACAGTGCACGCTGTGAAAGAAGGTGGTGAAGCGTGGGCAGGTGCTTGCCAATGTTGGGACAACTGCAATGGTGAGGCACCTGAAGTCATGCCACAGTGCTCTGATGCTACATGGGAAGGTAGGGAAAGTGGATGCCAGCGGGTTCCCGACTGCAGTGGCCAGTCGCCCGACTCCTTCAGCAGGCCAGCGTCCTGCACCAACTGCTGCTGCCTCTAGCAGCAGGAGCAGTATGGGGGCAGAACAGCAGCAGGAGCCTTACCCACAGCACCATCAGTCCACCATGGAGGAGCTGGGGTGGGGGGATCTGTCAAGGCCATCGGCAGGGCGCCGTGGCACTGGCTTCCAGGAGAAAGCAAAGTGCCTGTTGGCAGAAATGATAGTCCTGGATGGCCAGCCCTTGTCAATTTTGGAGGACAAGGGCTTGCAGCAGCTGATTGGGTTCCTGGCCCCCAACTTTAAGCTGCTTTCCCACTCCACCCTGAGTCAGACTGTGGTGCCATAGCTCTACAGAGCTTTGAAGGAGCAGGTGAGGGAGCAGCTGGCAGGGGCTGGGGGGGCCACGGTCCATTTCAGCACTGACCTGTGATCCACCAGAAACACCCAGCATGCCTACCTGGCAGTGACTGCACACTGGTGGCAAGACCCAGAGGCAGCGCTTGGCAGTAGAAAGAGGTGTCCTGAAGCAGGGTATAGGTGGACCCTGCTTTAGACACAAGTCATGGACAGTTCCCACACCTCGAGGCAGCCCTGGCCACCATGGTGAGGGAGTGGGTCACGCCAGGCACGGCCTTCACCAATGGTTGTGTGGTTATAGACAACGCTGCCAATATCATAAAGACAGTCCGTGACCGGGGCTTCACAAGCATCCCTTGCGCCGCACACACCCTCAATCTTGTGGTGAGAAATGCTCTGGGCTTGGGGGAGAAGGGGATTGGTCCAGGCACCCTTAGCTCCCTGGTCAAATGGGGGAGGAAGCTGGCAGTGTTAGTCAACCGCAGTGTGAAGGGCAGTGAGCTCCTCTGGGAGAAGCAGGCCGAGCAAGGGTCTCCGGTGCACACGCTCATCCAGGATGTCTCCATCTGGTGGAATTCAACCTTCCTGATGCTCAAGCGACTTCTTGAGGAGAAAGTCGCCCTGCATCAGGTGGAACTGGAGACAGACATTGAGGCACCTCCAGGGTACAACAGAGAAGAATGGGAGATTCTAGCTCACATGGTCTTCATCCTCAGACCATTCCTGGCCGTAACAGAGACCATGAGCAGCTCCACCGCCACCCTCAGCCAGGTGATCCAGCGCATCCATAGTCTCAAGAGAATCCTGGATGAGATTATCAGGGGACGGGATTGTGGCCCTCCAGGCAGGAAGCTGTCTGATGAGGCGCTTGACCTGGCATGGAAGCTGAAGGTGGACCTGAGTGCACGCTTTGATGAGCTCCTGCGCCAGGAGGAATATGTGGTGCTGGTGCAGAAGGACCAGCAGGCAGAGCGGGCCATGCAGCAGGATGCCCCTGGGGATGGTGGGAGTGGAAGCAGCGACCCCTTCCAGCCATCTGGGTCTATACCTGCCCCCAGCCCTAGCAGTAGCAGCTGCACCAGCAGCAGGATAAGCAGCAGCAGTAGCAGGACCCCTACTAGTGCCAGCAGCTCCTCCTGTGTGCAGGCCACTCTGGGGAGCATGGGGCCCAGTAAAAAAGGGCAAGCCACGTGGTTGAGGGCAGTGGGGCAGGTGGTGCCCACCCAGAGTTACCAGAGGGAGTATGATGACACCTCAGAAGCAGTGGAGACCTACCTGGAGGAGGAACCATGCATTGATCCCAGCAGCAATCCCTTGGCCTACTGGGCCAGCAAGGCCAACGTGTGGTCAACCCTGTCAAAAGTGGCCAAGGGTATCCTGTCCTGCCCACCAGTGTCCCCAGCGAGAGGGTGTTCTCTATGGCGGGGGGCATTTTCTCGCTGCACCACCTGAGACTGGGGACCAAGTTGCTGGAGCAGTTGCTGTTCCTGAAGGTGAACCTTCTGCTGCTGGGATTCCCCGAGCTGCCCCTGGCCAAGGAGTGATGATGCAGTGGCACATGCCATCCCATGCCAGGGGCAGTCTTGGGATAGGGCTCGTCCTCCTCCACCTCAATCTGGGATAGGGCTACTGCCTCTCTCCCAATGCCTGGCACCCACCCTGCCTCTCTCTCTCTCTCTCTCTCTCTCTCTCTCTCTCTCTCTCTCTCTCTCTCTCATACTAGACGGCCTCGGTCACCTTATCTGACTGACCTTATGATGCAGGGTGGCATTAGGAAACAAACTGTAAGCCCGCCTATGTGACACTGACTGGCTTTCGCACTCTCATGCTGCACAGTCTTTGCTAGCCTATCTGAGTGCCCTGCTGCCAACGTCCCAGCTTGCCTGCCCTACTGCCTCTCATGCCACACTGCCTGTCTGCCTGCCCAGCTTGCCGCCAAGCTCAAAGTATGCCTCAGTCCGTCTTCCTGCCTCCCATGCCAAGGTGCCTGTCTTCCCACCCAGGTTGTCTAGCTCAAAGCTTGCCCAAGCCTGCCTTTGCTACTGCTTCTCATACCACGCTACCTGCCCGCCCGCCTGGGTTGCAAAACTTGAACCCTGCCTCAGTCTGCCTGCCTTCTACTCATGCCGCGCTGCCTGCCAGGGCGCCCATCTGCCCAGATGGTCTAGATCAAAGTCTGCCTCAGTCTGCCTACCTCTCATGCCACGATACCCGCCTTTCTGCCCAGGTGACCTAGTTCAAAGCCTGCCTCAGTCTGCCTGCCTCTCATGACACAATTCCTGTCTGCCTACCCTGGAAACCCTGGGTGATGTGCACCACTGGCCCGGTAATCCCACCACTGATGTCTGCTGGTCCATGGGTGCTCTGCCCTGGCAAATCCAAATGTGCCCACACAATCTTGCTGCTGCCATCTGCTGTTGTATGGGAGCTATTCCCTGGCAAATCCAACCATCCTTGCTCCATGGGTGCTGTGTACAGGCAAATCCTGCTGCTTCTGTCTCTGCTGTTCCATGGGTTCTGTGCCCGGACAACCCAATGTCTGCTGCTGCTACTGCCTATACTGCCTCTGCTGTCTGTGCCATGGTTCCTGTGCCCGGTCTGCACCAACTGCCAATGATGCCTCTGGGATATCCAGTGTCTGCTGCCAATGCTGCCTCTGCTGTCTGTGTCATGGGTTCTGCACTCCGGCAATCCAGTGTCTGCTGCTGCTGCCAATGTTGCCCATGTGATCTGTGCCACGGGTTCTGGGGCCTGTCATTCCACTCACAGAGAGCCATCATTCAACTGCATCAAGAAACAGCCACTCCAGCCCCAAGACCCACCATCAGGATTCTGGGTACAAGATACAGGCAGGGAGGGCTGTGACCAATATCCAGAAGCTGCCACATTAGCCCCAGAACTCACCGTCATGGGTCTAGGGGCATCATTCATCATACAGAGACAATGTCTTTCAACTGCATCAAAAAACAGCCACTCCAGCCCTGTCAGGGTTCTGGGGCCAAGTTACAGGCAGGGAGGGCTGTGACCAATACTTAGATGCTGCCACCTTAGACCCAGGGCCCACTGTCATGAGTCTGGGGCCATCACTCCTCTCACAGAGGCGATGTCTTTCAACCCCATCAAGAAACAGCCACTCCAGGCCCAGGACCCGCCATCAGGGTTCTGGGGCCAAGTTACTGGCAGGGAGGGCTGTGGTCAATATCTTTAAGCTGCCACTCTAGCCCCAAGACCCACCACATGGGTCTTGGGCCATGATTCCTCTCACAGAGGGGATGTCGTTCCACTGCACTAAGAAACAGCCACTCCAGCCCCAGGACCTGCCGTCAGGATTCTGGGGCCAAGTTACAGGCAGGGAGGACTGAGGTCAATATCTAAAAGCTGCCACCTTAGCTCCAGGACCCACCGTCATGGGTCTGGGCCCATCATTCCTCGCACAGAGAACCTATTTTCCACCGCACCAAGAAACAGCCACTCCAGCCCCAGGACCCACCACCAGGGTTCTGGGGCCGATTTACAGGCATGGAGGGCTGTGGCCAATATCTTTAAGCTGCCACTCTAGCCCCAGGACCCACCTTCATGGGTCCAGGCCCATCATTCCTCGCACAGAGAGCCAATTTTCCAAAGCATCAAGAAACAGCCACTCCAGCCCCAAGGACCCAAATCCAGGGTTCTGGGGCCAAGTTACAGGCAGGGAGGGCTGTGGCCAATATCTTTAAGATGCCACTCTAGCCTCAGGACCCACCATCATGGGTCTGGGGCCATCATTCCTCACACAGAGAGCTGATTTTGCACCGCATCAAGAAACAGCCACTCCAGCCCCAGGACCCAAATCCAGGGTTCTGGGGCCAAGTTACAGGCAGGGAGGGCTGTGGTCAATATCTAGAAACTGTCAGTCCAGCCCCAGGACCCACCCTCAGGGTTCTTTTGCCCTGTCATTCCGCTCATGGGACGCTGTCATTCCACCTTTTCTTTACGCAACCTGCTGTTCATGGAGAGGGAAAGAGAAAGAGAGAAATAAGAGTCAGAGAGAGAAATTCTCCCCACTGTTAGAAGGAGAGACAGACAAGATCCCACCCATGCTGTCACCTGCACTATATGGCCAAAGAGAGATGAAGAGAGAGAGGTTCCCAGCTAAAACAAGAGGGATGGGGGTTGGAGGGGGAGAGGTGGGTGTATCCCTATCCAGCTACCCTGGCTGCCATCTGCCAGAACCAGGAAGAACTCCCATCTGTGTTCATGTACCCAACGCCCATTGCCCACAACCAGCATGCAGCAAATCTACCATAATGAGATGGAATATAACACAACATATTATATGTGCCTGCCTGCCTGCCTGTCTGCCTGTGTTTATTCCTGTATCTGCTGCTACCACCTATCACATGATTGAATGAAGTGTGCCTGATAGGCGTTAGGCTGTCATTCCACTGTCCCTGAATTAGTCATGCCTGTCCATCCCAGGAACCATCAACTAGATTATGGGACCATCGTTCCAGTCACTGGGGACCGCATTCCATTCCACTGCATCCAGAAGCCTGGTGCCCACACGGCAGCCTGCCCCCTCCCCCAAACAGGCTATAGCCTACTCCTCTGCACCCACCCATGGATGCCCGCTGAAGCTGCTTGAAATAAAGCCCCTCCGACCACCAGATCCCATCGCCTGCTGCCCTGCCCACTGCCAAGGAGCCTGTCTCTCTTTCTCTCTGTCACACCCACCCACACAAACACAAGTCCTGCACCTCCTGGGGGGCTGTCTGCAAGTTGAGATCTGGCTGCTGGCACAGCACATCTTTGGGTTAATAACTACGCTACATGGGGTGGCAGGTGCTGCTGGTAGGAATTGACAAGCTGTATGAGATTCTGCCACCTGCCAGCCAGAACTTCAGAACATAGGGATAAAAGATTGGACAGGTTAAATGAAGCTCATAACAAGAAATACAACAACTTTTATTAAAACTATTTAAATAACAACAACAAAACAACAACAACAACAACATTCTGGAACCAAAAGCAAACATTCCAAGGAAACTTATAAATTAAACTATGAGTATCTGGGCCTGTCCCCCGGGACTTGGGGGAAAGGCAACAGCCATTGGGGCACAGCACAGGGCTGAGGGCCAGCCACCCGGGACTCTTCCAGCTCATAGCAGTGGGAGAAGGCAAACTCCACGGCCCCTTCCACGTTCCAATGCCACCTGGAGAGCGTCTGGTGGTACATTTCCAGGCGTTCCATCTCAGCGGAGACATACTGGCCATACGCCTCCACCTTCTTCCTCTCCACCTCGACCGCCTGGAACTGCTCCACCAGGCAGTTCTCCATGGTGGCTACTTTCTCCTGAAGGCTGACCGTGAAGTCCCAGGTGGGCCTCTACAACTCAGCCCAAAAGGCCTTGGCCTCAGCATTCTCCCGGGGGTCTCCACATCGGGGCTGGAGGGAGGGAAGGGCTTACATGCTGTTGCTTGTGGGTTGCCTTCCCCCCTCCTTCTGGTGCTGCTTCTCAGGCTCCACGGCCATGCCAGAGTCCTCCTGCCGCCTTACTGTCTGGCCGTGGAGCTTTTCAATATGGGTGAGAGGCCCCGACGTGGTCCCCTCTCTCTGCCTCCTTAATCTTTTGCCGCAGATCTATAGAGCATAAAAAGAGAGGAACATAAGAAGTGCCATACTACATCAGACCAATGGTCTGTGTCAAGCCCTGTCTGAATTCAGTCTCCACAAGTGGGTGGACTGGGTGGCCTATCTCTCTCTGCAGGGGACTTCCGTTCCTAACAGGTCATAGGGCAATCCATTCCCTGTTGTTCCAGCCCCCGTGCCTTTTACTGCCTTACCTTGCAGAGGGCGATTACATCACCCTTGTCATAAAACCTCCAGACATTGGACCGTTTTGTCTGCTGACTTTCTGGGGGTGGCACTGGCAAGTCTGAACTCTGCCTGGGTGTCCTGCATGGTGGAGCACCAGCACTGGCATCCAATTTCTCTCTGAAACAGGAACACATAAACAACACCAAAGTAATATCATGCATTTATGACAGCAGTGGCAGCAGCACCTCTTGTGCCTGCCGGCTCTGGCTTCTACTCCACCACCAAAGGTCCAGCAGCGGCCAGAGGAACCTCTTCCTCCACCACTGGCTCCACCACCTTGGCCTTCGCCCAGACCCGGCGTTTAATGGTGGTGGCACTGGTCACCTTCTTCTCCATTTTTTTTTAAACACACCCAACACCGCCAACACAGCACCCACCAACACTCACCAACCAGCCAAACCAAAACCAACACACACCACACAGTCAAAACACACACAAATCAAAAATGAACACACAGCCAGCCACAACACACGCTCTCACCCACACAAGCTCCGCATGCACTCGAATTTCCTGTTTCCGGTGTGATCACGGGCTCTCGTGGTACTTTTTCTGAACGCCCGAACCGAACTGAACCCAACTGAACTGAATGGCCGAACCCGCACGCGGCAACCGAACCAAATGGCTGAACCCAACAGCCTATCCAAACTTGACCGAACCGAATGATCAAACCCGAACTGTGATCTGTTCGCCCATCCCTAAACGGTTCTACAATGGTTCCATTCCTACCTAGCCAGTAAGACCTAACAGGTAGTTTTAGGAGATGAGTCATCCTCTCCTCGTGACCTCTCATGTGGTGTCCCGCAAGGTTACATTCTGTCCCCTCTCCTATTCAATGTGTACATGCAGCCACTGGGTGAGGTTGTGAGATGGTGCGGAGTGAGTTACCATCAATAGCCCTGTTTTATTGATGTATTTTATATTTATATTTTAAATGAATTTTAATTGTTTTTATTGTTGTTGTTAGCCGCCCCGAGCTGCATTGCAGGAGGGGGCGGGATATAAATCTGAAAAATAAATAAAATAAATAAATAATAATATGCTGATGACACTCAACTGTACCTCTCATTTTCTTCAGACCCAGGCCCAGAAGTCTCTGTGCTTTCCCTGTGTTTGGCAGCTGTGGAGGACTGGATGAGGCAGAGTTGATTGAAGCTGAATCCTGACAAGATGGAGGCAATGCTGGTGGGGACAGCGGTGGGTGTGACATCTTCCATCATTGATGGAGTTTGTCCTCTGTTGGTCTCCCAGGTGCAGAGTCTGGGGGTGCTCCTTGATTCCCAGCTTTGCTTGGATGTCCAGGTGGAGGCGATGGCGAGGGGGGCCTTCCGACAGTTACATCTGGTTCTGCAACTTCGGCCTTACTTCTCAGACTCTGACCTGGCCATCATTCATGCTTTTGTTACCTTGAGGCTTGACTACTGCAACATGCTCTATGTGGGGCTACCCTTGATGATGGTCTGGAGGCTACAGCTGGTGCAGAATGCAGCTCTCCAGCTCCTTACGAGGTCAGGTTACTGGGAGCACATTACACTGGTGTTCTGTCTTCTGCACTGACTGCCTGTTTTTTTCCAGGCTCGATTCAAGGTTTGGTTCTTGCCTTTCAAGCCCTACAGAGCCTCAGCCCGATCCAACTGTGGGATCACCTCGCTCCCCGGGTCCTGAATTGGCACCTGGTGTCTGCTGGGGTTCCCTTCCTGGATGTCCCCCAAGTCAATCAGGGGGCTATGTAGAGGGTGTTCTCGGTAGCCACACCTCAGCTCCCTCCCAGTGGAGGTTCGCCTGGCCCTGGATCTGTTGAACTGTTGGCGCTTGTGTAAGACCTGACTGCTCCACCAGGAGTTTGGTGGAGGGGATGGTGAGGGTGATTATGTGTTAGGGAGTGGGGGCAGGGAGTTATGGGAATGTTTTGTCTTTGGTTATATTTTTAACTTGGGTGGGAATGTTGTTTTATATTTATATAATTTTATTGTAAGCCGCTCCAAACTGCTTGAGGTGGAGTAGGGCAGGGTATTAAATTAATTGATTAAATAAATAAATAAATAAATAAATACCCTCTCTCCAGATGTCCTGGTTACATCTGCATCAGGTACTAAAATTAGTTCCCACAGGTAATGCCTGCATTTTCAGACACCCCATTGGGTTACCTGAGGACAAATCAGGTGCCTGATGCCCCAAAATAGGTGCATTACCAAGAGAAACTGATAAGCTCAAGGCAGGAACACTGCAGAGGCACTGTGGTTGGGGAGCTTTGAAACTGACATGTGCCAGCAGAAAGTGCTGTGGATTCAGGTTCCACAGTGGTCCCAGCTGGGGCCTTTCACTTTCAAAGGCCAGCCAGAGCTTCCCTCACAGTACCTGAAAGATCGATTTCAAAGGCCAGCTGCTCTCTACACACACACCCCGCGACTCTCAGGTGAGAAGCACTTGGGGAAGGGGAGAAGGAGTGACCTTTGAAACGTACATGCCCCAGCTGGGACTGCTGTGGAACTGGGCTCTGCAGCTCTCCCGGCTGGGGCCTGTCACTTTCAAAGGTCATCTGGTGCTTTTGAACAGCTTGTTGGGTCCCATTCATATATTGAGGTGCCTGAATGGGGCCGGGTAAAATCAGGCACCCAGATTCATCTGGGATGTCTGAATCCTCGAGTGCCTGGTTGCAGCTCTAGTCCTGGTGCATGTTTCTGGGCTGCTGCCAATCACACTGGATTATTCCCACAGCAAGAGGTATTTAGCTTTCTGGCCTTTGATGCCCACTGCTTTCTGTGATTCTAGGTTTATTTTTCTTTTGGAACAGAGCAAAATGATTCACCAATAAACTGTGATAGAAAACAATGTTAAAAATTATTCTCTTTTAACTATATTTTTCTTTACTATAAAATTACTTGAGGGTTTTTATTATGGCACCAGTAAAAGAACTGCTCCTTTACTTGTTGGTATGACTGTGAGACTCTAGTTGAGTGATTCCATAATAACAATAATAAAAAAAACCCCTTCAGTTTGCAAGAAGAGTTAAGTCTCCTACAAATTCAATCATGCTCCCCAAAACCTAGAAATGGCAAGATAAGGCCTTAACTTCTTTGTCATGTTAGCAGTAAAGACGTTGTACAGTCACACAAATTCTGCTCACTTACAACGTAGGCTCCAGCACCCACACTTTGCCTTTGTCTTGTAGTCCCAGTTCTCTTTCTCTGCAGGTTGGGGACAACACTCAAACTGGGGACAGGAGGGCATGAGGGTACGGAAAGGAGGAGAGGAGGGGTTTTTCATGAACTCTGGTATATCAGGCCATGGCAGCAAGAACCCCAAGCAATGCTGTTATCCTCCCCAGCCAAGCCTACTTGGGGTTCCTGATCAGGCCGGGCTGGGGAGTGGGAGGGTAGAGGCAGCACTCCAGGTTGGGCTGGGGCAGGTGGGTGGTGCCAGGGGTTTCCTTCCATCCACCACCACCCCAACCGGCTTGGGCCCACAGCTACCCTCCCCTTCTCCAGCCCAGCCCACTCGGGGTTCTTGATTAGGCTGGGCTGGAGAGGAGGAGGGTAGCAGCAGCACTCCGGGTTCCTGCTGAGCGAGCTATGCTGGGGCAGGTGGCTGGTGCCAGGGGTTTCCTCCCACCCCCTACCCCCCACCCAGCCTGCTCGAGTCCACAGCTACTCTCCCCAGCCTAGCCCGGCCCATTTGGGGTTCTTGTTCAGGCCAGGCCAGGGAGAGGAAGGTAGTGGAAGGCCTCGGGGTTCCTGCTACTGCTGGTTCACCCACTAGCAAATGGGCTGTGGCAGAGGGGAGGTGCCATGGGTTGTCTTGCCCACATCCTCCCCAGCCCACTCGGGCCCATGGATACCCTCCCCCTCCCAGCCTGCTCATGGTTCCTGATCATTCTGGTCTGGAGAGGGGGAGGATATTGGGCGTGGCAGCACTCAAGGTTCCTGCCAAGCAGGCCAGGCTGGTGTGGGAGCTTAGGGCAGTGCATGTTGCTGCCATTTTAGTTAGTGCATGCGCAAAACAGCTCAGGCAGCCAATTTGCAGATGCACGATATGGAACAGGGAGGATGCTATGGTGAGCAAGCCTGCTGGAGCCCCCACAGCAGCTGTGGTGCTTTTATCAAGCCCTCTGAGGCTGGTAACTATGATTCCAGGGTCGTGGGGGAACATCCAGATCCATAACTCCAGATGTGTATCTAACAGGGCATAATTATGAGATCTTACAGATTAACACATAATGAATGGCCTGTTTTGGGCAGTTATGGATTAATCTGAAACTGTAACATGCATCCCTACTTTAACCCCTAGAAGACAGATACCAACAGGCATCTATGCTGTAGTTCAGTACAGTAGGTTACAGGCAGGTACAGAAAATCTGTGATGGCCGCAGCAATAATACTGTTCAAACACTACAGGTTACGATTCTGTCTTTTTCTGCTGACAAACATCTTTAATTACACCTTGACGGTACCTTCAGCCATAATAAAATTATTAATAATTGAACAACAGATTTATTGTAAAAACTGTAATTTCATTTGTGCTGTCCCCACAGGGAAACCCAGTTGAAATAAAGATGTCATTTTTATTGCTATAAATTTAGAGAAAAGATATTTCTCTGAATTTGCCAGAGGTAAGATGTAAACAAGTCACTTCTAACATATGATGTCATATTCTGGTCCCAGATATTTCAGATAGGGCTTCAGTAGACTTCAGTGAAAGTCACACATCTCCATGCAAGGGCATATGTTGGTACAGTGTATCGTGGGTAGATGTTGCAATCTTTCTGGGAAGGGATACAAGCGTCTTTCCTAAAACAGAGAGAAGTCTATCAATCCCCATTTTAAGTCAGATGCTGCCAGATTATGGTTTGGAAAGGACTCCATGTGTCCATGGCATCTAAGAATGGAGTTACAATTCTTTTTCAGACTTTGCATATCTTTGTTGCTGCCTGGGGATTGTATTTAATTCTCAAAATGGGGATCACACAGGCAAGAAGAATAGGGGCCACTATTTTAAGTAAGGAATTCTAATGTGAGTGATCCTAGAATATTAGGCACTTTTACACGGATGCCACCCGCCCACGAACACCCGGAAACACCCATCAGATGGGTAGGAGAGCATCCTTGTAAATGTCCACGAGTGGGTGGGGCCGCGTGCACGATCCACCTGCCGACACCCGCCAACACCCGCGGAGCAGCTGCGAGGGAGCCGGCACCGTCCATGGGTGGAGATGGGTGGAGATAGGCGTTCAACATCCAAGCATCCGTGTAAAAGTGAAAACACCCACGCAGCCTGAACCAGCAGAGCCCCACTACACCAGCACCATGGGGCACATGTGTGCCGCCATGCAGACACGCCCACAGGGCGGGGGGGGACCCGGATGTCTGGCCAAGAAACCATAAAGGAGGGAGGCAGCAGGGCACACATGCATGGGCTCCCACATGGTGACCATGAAGGCCCACGAGAAGGCAAAGGGAGCCAACGCCACCCCACGTGGAAGAGCAAAGCTTCAGGAGGTAACATGGCACACGTGTCCTGGCACAG
>QEPC01000971.1:166859-194397 GCA_003113815.1 Sphenodon punctatus | reverse complement strand
GTCGTCCGAACGGACTGAGTTCACTCCAAACTCCAAACTCCTGAACCGCGTTCGCACATTCCTACTGTCCCCCTCCCAAGTTCTCTTGGTGCCCCTCTGGCTGCTCCAGAACATTGCCAGGGACCTGGCTTGCATCACTGCCATTATGCAGCAGGTCAAAGGGATCTCAGGATAGCAGCGCATGAAGCACGTTTCTCAGGGTTGGCCTGTGCAATGATGGTGCCAGGGCTAGTGTCCTCTAGTGGTGGAATGGTGCACCGATGTGGTGCAAGGCATGATGGGCATGGCATCGTTCTATGATGTACTGGTGGCAAAGTCGCCATACCATCAGCAAGAAAAGAAGGGTGGGGGGCTCCTGGCCCACATCGCAATACAGGTGTCCCCAGTTGCAATCCATATGTTGCTCCCATTCTGGATAGTGAGAATGCAAAAGTCAGTCCCTGTGATCAGTGTCACAGCTCCATGCAGCTGCACTGTCCATCCAGAGGGTCCAACACCATTGCCCTTGATCGGTTCAACTCTAGACACTGTGCTGAACATGTTCAGTAGGTTGCAGGGTTCCCCAAGTTAGTTCCCCAGTATCCCATGTTCCACATGGAGCTGGAGAGCCAAGGCCTGCTGTGCCTGCACCTCAAATAGACATGGCAGTGTGACAGGCATAGATGCGAGCAGTTGAAGCAGAGCTGCTCTGGGATTGGCAGTGGGCGTAGCTAACATGGTCATATCTTCCTGATTGCAGCCCATGACCTCTGGGAGATCCAAGTCATGGAGCATGCCAGAGTCATGGCTGCAGTCGCTGAGGTTTATGAAAAAGTGAGGCAGGCCAACCAGTGAATCTATGCGCTGGCACGGGCAGAGAGTGCTCATTGGATCAGGGGGAGGGGTCATGGGTGGGACCTATCCTGACAGATCCAGCTGTCACAACATGTCAGATTCATGGTTCTGTGTTCATTGTTACAAGTTGGTTTAAACAGTAAAGTTTGCTTGTGCAGCAAGCCATGTCTTTGTAATGTCCATACACCTTGGGTTGGGTGTCTGCTACAAGTTCCTCACCCCAGCACCATCTCCACTTGTTCCTAGGTACCCACCCCATCCCCTTGCTGGTGCTTCAGGGGATACGTTCCATGCCACAGGGTCTGGATGTTCCCATCCCTCATTCCCTCTCCCCCATGGCTTGCTCAGGTTGCGGGCAAGGGTGGGGGGGGGGGGGGGGTTGTTTCCAGGGTGCCATGCTGGTTGGTGACAGCTGTGGATGCGGTATCATCTGCTGTCCTGCCTGGCACTGGGATATAGATCTGGGACAGTTGGAGAAAGAGGTGCACACATTGGGCAGGACACAATAGCAGTCCATCATGGCAGCACAATGCAGTCCCACATATGAGAGAGACAGAGGGAAAATGTTCAGGTGACCACACTGCAAACAACCCACAGGTGGCCTACACTCCCCATGCCTCAAAAACAGAAGGACACAGTCACAAGGGTAGGATGGAAGAGTAGGCAACCCTAATGTCCAGGACTGGGGGCAGTGCACTGTGACAGCTGGCCCTAAGGTGGGCAGGCATTAAGCAGGTCCATAGTGTTCAGGTCAAAAAGGTCTGAGTCCAGGGGGAGGTGGGCTGGAAGACCTACAAATTCCACATACAAGGGCCACTGGAACATGCCCCTGAGGTACCCCAGCTCTCCCATATGTTAAGCAGCCAGGTAATATGGTTAAAAAGGCTCACCAAAGGCCAAGCCCACCTGCACATCTGGCCGAGCCCACACATCATATAACACCCTAAGTTCAGCTGCTGAATTCTCTTCTCACAGGTATGTGCCACTTGGGGGGCCTTCCAGGTGATTAATCTCAAGCAACCAGTTCAGGCATGTGCTGCAGGACTGACCATAGCCAAGGGGCCAAGGAAGGTGCAGACAAATGACAGCCCAGCATTGCCCCAGAGGCAGTCCCACAGTAGTAAGGCACAGGTGAAAGTCTGGTATCCCACAGATCTCTCATAAAGCCAGGGCTTCCTCAACAAGTCCCCATGGAGTCTCAGCAGCACAGGTGGGGGGAGGTGTAGTGTTGTAAAAAGAACAGAGGCTGAGCTTGTGAGGGCATGGGCAGTAATGGGAGACCCACATGGTCACCCACATACTCCAATCCTAGGTGTCAGAAATTCCTTGAGCAGTGGGCAAAGAGGGAGCAGGAGCCCTGGACACAGTCCAAACCAACAAGGAAAGGGATGGGTAATGAGTCCTAGAGACAGCTGTGTCGAAAAGAAACCAGTCTGTGGCTCTCCTCTCAGCTCCAAGGTCATAAGATAACTGTGGCATGCAGACACCACAAGCAATGCCAATCAGGAAGACAGGAAAACTAGCGCGGGGGGAAGGGATGCTCGAGGAGGCAACAATGACCCAGGTGTGCAATCTCACCAGGGGGGTGGGCACATGAACCCAAAACACAGAGAGGAGAGATATGAGGAAGGGAATTGAGACCTGCCTCAGGCATGGCCACACACCTTGTCGGCCACACACCGAAGGGCAGAATCCATAATCAGAACAGATGCCTGCAAATGCACCACACCATGGGAGCTCACGGCATGCCCCACCCACACACACACACACACACACACATGTGCCGGGGGGGGCAGCATCCCACCCATGAAAATGGCCAGCACCTGTTATGAACAGACAGGCCCACAATGATCAATGAGGACACTATCAGCAACACAGGACCCTGAGGCTAAATGGTCAGACACACACCATGAGCAATATGGCACTGGTTTGCCTCAGAGCAGCATGGTATACAACACCCCTCTGAACAAGTTAGCGTGTCTGCTCTTTTCCATCTACCACACTATGGATGCGGGCAGGTTGATGCTCAATGTTGCCTCCTGAACTGCATCACGGAGTGGTATAGACTGATCCCAATGGACACATTCAAGTTGATCTTGAAAGCAGCAGTAGACCATCATCTGCTGTCCTGCAGGCTGTTAGATTACCTGGACGATCTACAGGCCTTTTGCTTCAGAGAGTTCCAAAGGCACTGCCACCAGAGGGCAGGTCACTGAGCTCATGGGCAGCTGCAGACCCTGATGAGGATCATCTCAGCCAGGCGCAAGAACAATGGGCAGCTGAGGACATTCTCCTGGAGCCAGGCATGGTGCATCACAGCTGCTGCCAACGACATCTAACTAGCTATGCAGATACAACGCTACCTCTGGATTGTGCCTAGGGCAGCACAGTAGTGGGAGAGGGTCCTCAGCACGTGGGACGATGCTTCACAGCTGGACAACTTTAGGATGGAGAGGTGGCTCATATTGATGATAGCAGACTGCCTCCGGCTGTGGTTTGAGAGACATATTAGGAACAACACTATTCCCCCCCAAAGACCATAGACAACCCCCCCTTGGCAGCACCCCATGAGACACAGGTCAACAGGTGCAGGGGAACAGAAGGGGAGGAAAAGGAAAAGAAAGAAAACGCCCCATGCAAAACCGGTCTAGTCGGAAGGAATAAGAATGAAACAAGGGAGGTTCCCGGGTAAACAATGGAGCAATCAAAAACAGGTGGCCTCCCTCTTTTGAGATGATCGTTTCATGGTCACCTGAAACTCTGGGCAAACAACAGATCGATCGTTAGGCTGATCACTCCACCCCCGTCTAAAAATAGCCTTATTTCCCTGTTTATAGAAACTTTCTTTGGCTCTCGTATTCATCCTGCCATGCCCCTCAGTGAATTCCTCCAAAGCTTTCTCCCCCTGGTTCATCCTGCCATGCCCCCCATTGAAATCCTTAATAGCAACTCCCTTTTGCCCTTGGGTTCATCCTGCCATGCCCCCCATTGAAATCCTCCAAGGCTTTGTTTCCCCCAACACATCATGTAAAGATTTCTTTGTCAGCCCTAGCCCACCTTTTGTGAACCTTTGAGACCCCTCTCCCAGTCTCGCAAAACCTCTAACTGCCCTGGCCCCCATGAGCAAATTGGGTTATTCTTGAACACAAACACAAGCAGGTTACTCTGTGCATGCTTGCCTAAAGGATCGCTCCAAGACCATTAACCCCTTTTGGTCTGTCCAAGCTTCTCCCCCCACCCCCACACACCCCATCTCCAAATGCCGCTGGATCTACAGGGGGTTGCCTGTCCCTTTTCAACAGGATTGGATAGGTAATATTACTTATTTTTCCCTTTTACCCTCCCTTGCAATGCCCACTTACACCAGAGTAACCAGACCAGAGGGTTTTGCTTATAGTTTACTGTATATTTATGTCAACTGTGTTTGGTGGGAGGGTGTAGAAACTTATTTGTATCAATAGAAACTTATTTGTATCTTCCAAATTGACCTGTGGGTGAACTGCTTATGTATCATACCTAGTCCTTTGTCAATAAATCTCCCTTATTTGCATGTGTCCCCGTTTTGTGTTGGGGTGTGGGAGGGAAATTCCAGTCAGCTGACAGTGCATCACATCCTCAGACTGATCCCAATGGACACATAAAGACCCTTGGAATCAATTTGGCTAATTCCCCCTAAATTTAAGAGGTCGTTTGGATATTGGGGTACTGGCCCCCAATATTCACTCATGAAGTGGGTCCGTGTCCTGACAGATCACTCCGATGCACTCACCCATCCCCATGGTCCAGTGAATGGTCATAGCGATATGGGCCTTGACAACCACTGACTCCTGCCATTCCAATGACCAGCACTTTGGAGTTGGGATCAGCACAGTGGCCACCAACATCCTAGATGGTGGTAGAGGCCTGCAAGGTGGTAGAGGCCATTGTGGTGAAATGCAGCAAGGGAGTGCTATACAGCTGAGCCACCCACTTCACGGTGTTCATCCGAATCTCTAACCTGGGGTCCCCACAGCTGGCAGACCCCCCAAAAACCTAGTTTTCACTGCTACCACCTCGGTTCCAGAAATCAGAGGGGATCCACACAATCCAGGATATGTGAACCCCAGAAGTATATAAGCCCACAGCTTCCCAAGGCACCCTAGTCCCCTTTATCTGATGTTCTCCCCCTTCCAGGTGGCAGAACCCTTGGAACAATCCAGAGGTGCTTATCTTGGTCAAAAGCTGCCTTGGCTAAAAGAGCCAGAGGGGAATTCCTTTCTCCCTCTTTGGTAGCTATGCCTTTCAGGTGAAGGGAGGAGTTCTTTGCAGGTAAACACACACACACCCAGTGGAGTTAAGAATAGAAAAAGCTGAGGCTTTACTTATAGGGTTGAAAAGGTACAAAAAGGCACAAAAAGGTAAGAAAGCAAGATAAGTCATTGAGCCAGCCCCAGAGTCCAGTTTGAGGGGTATGAGGACCCTTTTTGAATTCGCAACTGCCTAAACTGTACTGGTTCAGGGAGACAATCTGGTTGCATATAACTCTATGTACAGATAACTTACATGAGGCTCAGTTCTTATTTCCGATCTGGCAGAAACCCAGATCTTGTAGATGTTGGACCAAGCAGGAAGAGGCAAGAGAGCAAAGAAGGGGTGGTATGTCCCTTTTAAGGTCCTATCCCCCTCTGCTGAGATTAGTCCGTGGGAGGTCACCTGCTCTATGACCCAGTCCAAGGCAGGGAGGTCTCTGCCCTGCCATGTGGTGACAAACCAGTCACTTAATTCAGGAATGTGGCTAGGTTGCCATGTTCTCACAAGAGAAAGGAGGGCAGGTCCCACCCTATTCAGGAATGCACGCAACACTGTCTTGCTAGCGTCCCTCTAGAGGCAAAGGCAGGGGTAAAAGGCTTTTTGCCACAGCCATCCTCCTCGATCGAGTGGTCCATCTCATGGATCAGGATTGGGTAATGGCAGGTTTCTGGGCTTCCCTAATTGTATCGGGGCCATTGATGGAACACACATAGCCATCCTGTGGCCCCCTCATGATGCCGGAGTACATCAACCACCATGGCTACTATTCCCTGCAACTCCAAGTGGTGGTGGATGACAGGGGTTGCTTTACTGATGTGTTCACCGGCCACTCAGGCTGGAGCCATGATGCTCAGATTTGCCTCATATCATCACTGTATGAATGTACAGGGGGGATATCGGAGATCCCACCCTGACCTGCATTGAAGGGGTCACTGGGGACCCTGCCTACCCCCTGCTTCAGTGGTTCATGAAGATGTATCCAATGTCCCTCATCCCAGGCAAGGTTCACTACAACACCCATCTCAGCATTGCCCGAATGGTGGTCAAGCAGGCATTCAGAATTCTCAAGCAGAGCTGGAGATCCCTCGCTGGCTGCCTGGACTTCAAGGTCGAGACACTTTCCTTGATGATTGAAGCAGCTTGTGTGTACACAACATATGTGAGAAAGATGGCATCACTTTGAATTACCCCATACCCATTCGACCCCCAGGGCTCATGCCCCTGTATTAACAGGACAACAACTCCCGTGAGTACAGGTATGCAAAAAGGATCAGGGCAGCACTGTGCAGACCTGTGACATTAAAGGAAAATGTGCAAGTATAACTGCTGGACTGTCCCCTGGGCACATCTCTACCCCCACGGATCCTGCACAGCCAATCAACCCAGCATAGGGGACAGGTGTTTCCCTGGGTGCTTGGCAACTCTGTACATGATTGTGGAGTTGCAAATATAAATACCAGCATCTTTCAACAAGCACCTTCTCTACCTCCATCTTTTCTGATCAGGGAGCTAATGTGGGAACCATGCAACCTCCAGTAAGGCAGCATGGGGACAGGTGGGAAGGTTTCTTCTGTAGTGCACAGGAGTAGTGGGAAGTCTGGGCACGCGGAGGGTTGGGCGGAGGTGACTGCTGGCTGTTCCTCACACACCATGGGCACAGTGGTGTGGAGTGCCTTAGGGCCACCCTAGTGCCGTCCCAGAACACTGTGTAGGGTGGGAAGGGCCTAGCATTTGGTCCCTCTCGGGGAATGCACGGGAACTTGTTAGGGACACGTAGGAGGGTTGGGTCAGCTGTCCTGAAGGTCAACAGCAGCAATGGGATGTCTGGCTGGTAGCTTGGCTGGCCAGGAGACCCATGGTGGGATGGGGCACTGGGCCTTCCATGGGAATGGGTGGACACAATGTACCTGTGCTGGCCCATTAATGACCATGACAGAACACCACAGGACAGTTCTCTGTAATGCAGGTTGCCACCGGACTTGGGTGCAGGCATCAGGGGACAGGTCTGCATCTCTGGCATAGCCGTTTAGCCTGTGAATGGCCTGTTGGTACCGCCATGTCTGCATGCAGTATCAGGGAACGACAACAAGGATGCAAAACCTCTATCTAAATATTATGTATTTGGTTTTTTTTACAAATAGTTATTTCCCCTGGGCCCCCTCAGATTTCTTTGGCTGGCCCCTCTTCTTTGGTGATGGTGGTGGCGAGGGTGAGGAGTCCCGTGCCTCATGCCTCTGTTGTCCTGATCCTTCTTCCTGATGGCTCCTCAATGGGGTAGGTGTGGGTGGCAGGGTTGGCCCATGGGTGCTCAGCTGTCTGGTGGATGGTGCGGCAGGGGGGGCCTCCCACACCATGCTGACACAAGGAGGTGGATCCTTAGACTTCAACCTGCTGTGCCGGTGCCAGGGGGGTGAGATCAGGTGGTGCAACTGGAGGTGCAAGATGGAGAGGTCTGAGACAAAAACCTGATGGTCCTTCAGCATTTATGGAGGAGCTTGTAGCGCCAGCGTAGATTAGGAGGAGCTGTTTGATGTTAAGGGACTTCCTTAAAAGGTCACAATTCTGCTGGCACTCCCTCTCCATGACTTTATGGAACTCCTCCATTCATTGCAGGTGCCAGTTCCAGTCCCACCTCTACAGGACGTGGTCCACTCGTATTTCTGAAATCAGGTCACACTGGTGGGTAGCAACTTGCTGCATGAACAGCTCCTGTGCCACCTCCATTTGCCTGATGGCATCCCTGATCTCATTCCCCTGTTGGGTCCCCATCCATAGCAGGTTTGTGGTGAGGGCCTTCCTGTGCCGCCGTGCCCTGGCATGGTGCTACCACATTCGCTGGGCCCTCTGCCTCTCAGGGTTGCTGATCTGTGGGGTAATAGACATGAGATTGTGTCAGTCAGGGCATCCTCACAGCATTGGAGCATTCTTGGGCTCCAGGTGCAGGGGGGCATGTTGTCCCCTTCCCTGATCATCTGACCGGCCATGGGGCTCATGTCCTCCCGCCTTTGGTGACCTGTGTATGGTGCATGCCACTCTGGTCTTCATCAGTGCTGTGGCGAGTATTATGGGGGTGGGGGCTCTGTGATTCCTCCCCTAGCACCACATCCATTCCCTCCTCCCTGCAACCTCCTTTTCATTGGACTCCCATCACCTACTTGCATCAGGAGGGCAGGTGCCTCTATGCTGAGGTGTGTCTCCCTGGTCTCCTGTGTGTGAGGGATTTCAGGCATTAGGGTTGTGGACTGGCGTGTGCAGCCTCTCCCCCCGGGTTAGCTCACTCCCGTGACCTCCCCATTCCTCTTCTTGTTGCCCTTCCACTGCCTACCTTTGCAGGCCTCAGGAGACTAGGGAAGAGCATAANATTGAGAATAAAACAGAGGATGCCATAATGTCTCTGTACAAATCAATGGTGCAACCACACCTGGAAGTTCTGGTCGCCCCATCTCAAAAACGACATAGCTGAACTAGAAAAGGTACAGAGAAGGGCAACGAGAATGATAAAGGGTATGGAACAGCTTCCGTACAAAGAGAAGCTCGACAAGCTGGGTCTCTTCAGCGTAGAGAAAAAAAGACTGAGAGGGGACATGACAGAGGTTTATAAAATCTTGAGTGGTGTAGAACGAGTAGATAGGGTATGGTTATATTTACACTCTCAAATAGTACTAGAACTAGAGGACATTCCACGAAACTAGCTGCCAGCAGATTTAAAACAAATAAAAGGAAGTACTTTTTCACTCAATGCATAAATAACATGGAATTTGTTGCCAGATGACGTTGTCAAGGCCAGTATAGCTGGGGTTTTAAAAGTCCTGGATAGGTTCTTGGGGAGTAGCTCCATTAATGGCTATTAACCAAGTAACTTACGGAATGAACTTCTTACTGTCGGGAGCTGGGAGTGAACAACGGGGAATGGATTCCCCATTGTGACTGTTGGTTCTTCTCCCATGCGATTGAGATTGGACACTGTCAGAGGACAGGATGCTGGGCTTGATGGACCATTGGTCTGACTCAGTATGGCACTACTTATGTTCTTATTTTCTTCCTGGCCTTTCGGGTGCTCCCATCCTCCTCCTCCTCCCAGACACCTGTGGATGTGGGACATTACAGGTCTGTGTTCACTTTCTTACAGCATTGTCTATCAGAAATCCCTTCCCCGCCCCATGCCCAGTTTCCGTGTTCCCCCTCCCTCTCGCTTGGTGTCACTTACTGTTAGAGTCGGACCCCATGTTTGCTGCCCCCTGTGACTCCATGTTGGATTGACTGGGGGAACAGGTGGAACAGGTGGTCAGAGTCATGATGGTCTCAATATCTAACACCACCCACCCCCAAGTTGGAAGCTGGTGAGCTCCCAGGTGGTGCCTGATGGGACAGCCTCTTCCTTGCAGGGGTGGTGGTCTGACAGAACAAGTGGATGCAGGTTCCAATGGCATGAACAGTGTGTGATCTATCTGGCTGTGGCCCTCTGCGGCACCAGTGCTGACTATGCATGGGGACACGATGGATCCCTGCATACATAGGAATCGGTCAAGGAGCTCATGGTAGGAGTTTCTCTGGCCCATGCAGCTGGACTTATCAACTATGGCTTTATACACCCTCCTGAGCTTCTTGGCCTTCAGTTGGCACTGTTTAGTGACCTTAGTGAAGCTGACTGCAGCCATGCAGCAGCAGGTGATGCTTTTGAACACCTGATTGTTCTGGTGGCAGACAACTATCTCCCTCTGCGCCTCCTTGTCCCCCCAGAGTCAGATGAAGGCTATGGTCTCCTGGTGGCCCCAGGTTGCCCCTAGTCTGCGGCAGGGAGTGGAAGGTTCCTGGGCAGCCTGGTGTGGATCTGTTTGCCTGTGGGAACAGGGGGAACTTGTATGTCTTGGCCAGCTTGTCTGCTGCCCCCCGTTCCTCCTCTCCCAGGGACTGCTAGCTTACCCTAATGGGTGCTGGTGCCTGATGAGGCTCCTGGATTGGTTTTAGCTGCTGGGCTGGGTACGCATCCTGCTGCTACTAATGCTTCTCCTGCTGTAGCTGCAGCATGGTACCGTGGGGTGGGGTGGCGTGTTTGTGTGATCCCCTCACCAGCTTTGGTCCCAGCTTTGTTCCATTGTGAGCTGTTCCCTTTAAATCTCCCACCGTGGTTGGCTTGTTGTGTTGTTGCTCTGAAACCCCATTCTGCGAGCTCCTCCTCTTTCTGGGCAGGGCTGTGTGGCCACAGTTTGGATCTGGCTGAACTGAGGTGATGACACGCCTTACCATACTTTTCCCCAACCATGGCAGCGGTTACTCTGGGCTCTTCTTCCATGATTTTCTGATCTCACAATCCGTGGTTACTGCTCACATGGATCTGGCTGAACTGGCTGAGTTGCAACAAAGCAAAGTGTGGCAAACATCTGGTGACCAGCGAAAATATGTGGTGGTGGGTCTGGCTCCAGATGGGAGTAAAGTGTAGCAAAGCATGGCATCGTCACATTTGAAAAAACCCAGGAGTCTGGGCAAGCTTGCAAAGTTGAGCTTGATTATCATCAGTTACCCTGTGGGCTGGCTTCTGCAGGGCTGGTCATGGGATAGCAGTTGAAGAACCCAATGGATAATATCTACTATAACAGTGGGTGTTTTCAGACGTGACGAGATCACAGTGAACCACACTGAATACCTACATGTGGTCACTGTGCTGTGCACGTCTGTTTGGCGGCCGCCAGATGTTCACCACGCTGAATGCCCACATGGGGTCAATTTCAACCATGCTTCCGGGGCTCCCGGCACGAAAATCCCCAGAAGCGTGGTGAAAGTGATTCCCGGCCAGAACCAAAAAAAAGTAACATCTGGCCGGTGATCATGACCCAGAATCCCCGGCGGGATTCCAGGACGTGGTCAAACCAGCCCGACCCTGTGCCAGCATTGACCTCACCACCCACCCGTCTCCCCAGAGGACGGGCGGAAAGGGAGCATGGAGGGGGCGGGGCCGTGCTGCCGCACGTTGCGCCGTGCGGCCCCGCCCCCTCCCTGATTCCCCACCAGGATCCCCGACACGTCTGTTTGCCGTGCCTGGGTGATCCCAGCGGGGAATCTCTGGGTTGTTTCGGGATGAGGCGAAGCCGCCCCGTCATGTCTGAAAACACCCAGTGAGTGATACAGTTGTTCAGATGTCATGACAGCCCAGAACAACCATCCTCTGGGATCACAACAGTGCCTCAGGTGCTGTCATGGCATGCCCTTTATGTAGGGGCCGAGTGGTTTCAATTATTGCCAGGAACCTGAACACTAAACGTGATGCAAAGGAAATATTCTGTTTTTGCAGATATTTTTTTGAATACAGAATAGTTCCCCTTATTTTGACTGGAATTCCAATTGGAAACATTTCGAGTTGGAATTCTGGCCATTATATATAGTTCCAAAGTCCAGACAAAACCCGCAGTTCTGATGGAACTGAAACCGGGTGGAATTTTGCAATGCTGAACACCTTCCAGGTCGAGAAAGCATCATAGTATGCTCTGAATTTCTACTCCTTCCATGGAACTCTACTTGGAGTGCAACTGTATATTCTGCTGGGTATCCAAAGGAGAGGAGGCTACAGTTACTATCAGGTTCCATCAAAAATGTAGAAAACGGCAAGGCATGTGGGAAAGGTGTCAATTGGTGGAGAGAAGTAACAACGAGACTTTTTTTTGCTTTTTGCCTTACCCCAGAATTAGCAGCATTGAAACCTTCTCCATGAAATGAACACAAAAAATCTCCTATAGTCAACAGTTCTCATTTAATCCTCTAGTCTATAGCAGAGTGATTCACTACATTTCTTCAAGAAGAGAAATACAATTAAATTACTTGAAAAGGACCAATTTTCATATGGCTTCCCCCTTTTCTGTATTTGCAAATGCCACAGAGTTTTAAAATGCACTCTGTTTTAGAAGCATTTTGCTGGACAGTTTTTCAAATTAATGCAGTTTAACTATTACATTAAGTTAATGGCTATTTTCCCATACTTTAACCATGTTAAATGTGCCGGCAATAATGAGCTTCTAATGCTGTCTCTTTCAAGTCTCAGAGGCATTTTTAGAGCTCTGCTTATCTCCTGGATCATAAAGCTGCATAATTTAGTATTCAAACAATTCATTTAAAATGGAAGCACTTCGAATTACCGTAAAATTAATCAGAACAAAGAAATCTTAACTCATTGGTCCTGTTTATCACTATTTAGCAAATTTGAAAGTGTAAGTAAAACAACTAAAATTTTACAATAATCTTCTGTTTTCTACTTCTACATCAGTTTCCCCAACCACAAAGCTACAGGGGCACTTGATGACAATTTTGGAAAAAAGGTGTTTTTTACAACTAACAATTCAAGCTGATTTTGATAACACAAACCTATCCCGTTGTTTCATATCATTAGCTTAAAGAGCTACACCTTTAAAATAAATTGACATTTTAAACCATTTTCCAGATCCTGCAATGCACAGAAGTGGTTAATGTGTCAGCTCACTACCACTATACTTTTAATTGGCTATAATTCTGGATTATTGTAACTCCATTGTGCTGCATCATGGAATAACCTTCAAATTATGTTTGTCTGTGGCTTCTCTCAGCTTCTCTGGTTTTGTTTCTCTTTTTGGTGGTTTCCCTCTTTACGACTGACGCTCTACTGAATGGACTTTTGATGGTTACAGGAAGGTAGGCCCAGAACCACTGAAGTAGCATGGGTAGAGTTGCCATTGACACCTGTTCAGTCTTGAATTATAGTTCCAGGTGGAGCCTCTGTTTGCCTTGGTTTTCCAGGGCTCCTGGACAAAGGGAAGGACCACGTCAGAAAAGGAATGGGGTGAAGTTATTATCATGCCCCTTTTCCAATGTGCCCTTTGGAGTATGATTATTTCCCTTGTTCATTTGTTTGTTTGTTTGTTCATTCATTCAAATTTATACCCTGCCCTTCTCCAAATAACTATATAAAAATTGCATTAAAATATATAAAAGTTTCCTTTAAAAATGACACCCCAAACCCCTAAAAATCCTCCACCAAGCCGCTATCTTCACCTGCAAAACACTTGGCCAAAAAGGAAAGTCTTACATGCCTTTGGTAAATGCTCAGGCCCAGGTTCTGACAGACCTGCAGGGGACGTCCCAATGTTCTAAAGGGGGGTGTGACCACATCAGAATGGAGCAGGAGAGTCTATTTGCCATGTTTCCTTTTCTGATGTGTTCCACCTCATGGGGTGTTGTTATGTAATGAAACACTGAAGGGGCACATCAGAAGAGAGGAACAGTCTCTTTTCTCCACCCCATTTTGTTATGGCTGTGCCTCTTTCTAGGCTGACATGTGGTAACTTAAGCACAGGAGACTCAGCTTCCCTTGTCAAGATTATGCTCCCCACAGCCTCTGCTAATAAGTAACCCATAAGTTGTCTGACCCAAAGATATTTGACATAGGGGTCTACAGATGCTTTAAGACCCAGGACAAGGCTTCCTCTAAACTGCATGTAGTCTACTGGAGTGCATACCCACTGCAGCTTTATTGGCCTGGGACAAAGAGCGCGTTCACACATACATTAAAATTCTGTTTTTCATAAATGCAGTCAAATTCAAAATGCACTTAAATAAACCCATGCAATATTCACATATGGGTTTATTTAAGCACATTTTGAAATTGCCTGCATTTAGAAGCAGCATTTTAATCATGTCACTATACAGCGCCCCGCTTCCCTGGTTCTCGGCTCCAGGAGAGGGGAGAGGAGCTGAGCTGGGGAAACGAGGCGCTGTGTGACTGACATGATACTGACTAGCCTAGTCAGTATCATGTCAGTTACACAGCGCCTTGACTCCTGGAGAGGAGAGGAGCCAAGGCCGGGAAGTGAAGCGCTGTGTAACTGACATGACACCGACATTCCGACAAGAGGATTTATGCGGGTCATTTCAAATGCGCGCTTGTAAAGGTAGCTTTTGGCTGCCCTTCAATGGGCTGGAAAAACAAATGGGAGAACTGCTAAATAAGTGCATGGAGTCTTTCCCAGATCATTTCAATATGCAGGGGAAAGAAAAACCCCGCTGATTTAATGTATTTGTAAATGTGCTCTAAGTCCTAATTAAAGTCCCATTTCATTTCTTATACCTGCCGTTGAACTAGGGAAGACAGACAACATGCGTTGAGACACATTTTCCACATAGCAGCTAAATGTTGGTGGCAACTAGAACTGCAACAAGTAGGCAAACTGATATTAAAAATATAATTTGCATTTTTGGATGACAGCAACAGATTTCCAAATTATATCTACCACCAAAAGAGACCTCTGTTATGGATATGTTGTTCAGGTTAATTTGGTCATTTTGCTCATTTTGGTATGTTCTTTTAGTTGTTTTGGTTATTCTGTCATTTTCATAGTGCTGGTATTTTGAACTTTTTGGCAGGGTCATTTATCGCTACCAAAATGAGCAAATACCAGAATGACTGAAACAAAATATTAGGGATGGGTGAACACGGTTCGGAAGTTCGGAGTTCGGACCGAACTCAGTCTGTTTGGTCGACCAAACTGAACTTCCGAACCAAACTCGAATTTCATACCGAAACGAACCGAATTTCTGAACTCCGTTCTGTTCACCCATCCCTAGTGGCAACACACACCAAAAAAACCTGTTTTTGAATGGCTGAACTTGGTTCGGAAGTTCGGAATTTGACCGAACTTGGCCTGTTCAGTCGACTGAACCGAACTTCCGAACCGAACTCAAATTTCGAAGCAAACCGAACTGAATTTCTGAACTCCGTTCTGTTCGCCCATCCTTAGTGGCAACACACACCAAAAAAACTGTTTTTGAATGGCCGAACTTGGTTCGGAAGTTTGGAATTCGACTGAACTTGGCCTGTTCGGTCGACTGAACCGAACTTGCGAACCAAACTCAAATTTTGAACCGAACCGAACCGAACCAAATTTCCGAACTTGAATTTCAAACCAAACTGAACCTAACCCTATTTCCGAACTCCGTTCTGTTCGCCCATCCCTACAAAATATCAAAAATGACCAAAGTGAATGAATTTACCAAAGTAACTGAAATTAAACATCCAATATGGATGCTTGTTTTGGGGGTAACCCAATAGCTGTTTTGTCTGACAAAGTAATTGAAATTGTCAGATATAATGTTTACCACAGATATTGTTTCAGTTTTAGCAGTAACCAGCTACTGTTTTGCTCACCTGTTGCCTAATGGAAGAGTGTCTCCATTCCTTTTGCACCCCAGGTGCCGAGTAGGAGCCTAGGACCAGCAGATAATAAGGGGGTGGGGGGATCAGAAAACATCATAAATGCAAAACCAGCTCAAATGGGTAGGGTCAGATTGGTCTGCATGGGATGTGGTTGTGATATTGTGAGAATTAGCCCTTAGGATAAGGTTTTCAAAGTTTGGTCATCTTTGAAAAAAATGGAGAACTTTATCTTTATATATTCATAGTCATATAGGGTGAAAACAGACATGACGTTAACCACCCTTTAACCACCCTTGGTGGTTATTTATGCATGTTGCAGGGCTGTATTGGTGCCCTATGCAGCCCTGAAACATGCATAAATGACTACCAAGGGTCGTTAAAGGGTGGTTAGTGTCATGTCTGTTTTTACCCATAGTCCATGTAAAGCGGAGTTTCAGATGCAAATAATAAAGGGTAACCAAAAAAAAAGGACATTCAGAGGAAAGGAAAACAGGGCAAAGAAAAATAAATAATAATAAAATGTTCTTTGAGTGTATCTCACGTAAATAATGTCACCATGTTGATTCACACTCCAAGGCGATCAAATTTCTCATTGTCTCATATTTAAAAGAATGTGGTTCCTGCTAAATTGCAATTCTTAGTCCTTTTGCTCATTAAAAAAAGCCTTGATGCTGTCCATAAAAAACTTAATCCCTAGCACTTGATGACATAATGAATCTGCTGCCATCATCATCCAGAGCTCCAAGTTTAAGATGACTACTAAACTTTAAGCTGAAACTTTTGGTTAATCTCTCCCCCCATATTCCACAACGCTATCAATGGAATTTCCTAGACTCATTTGTAACAAATATAATGTATCAGTGTCATCTACTGAGGAAGTTTTACTGAATTTACTAAATGCTTAGAACAAAGTGTGTGATCCATACTTTGCTGAAACAGCATTGCAAGTTCAACCAAACAGTAAAAAAAAAATCACTTTAAAGTACTGGGAAGTGATGTAGAGGAGGTACCAGCAGCATTTCATGCCCTGCCCCTCGTGCTTATCATCATATATATTAAATCACAAGAACTCCTGGCTTATATTCAGTTATAGGGTATTTTCAGACATTACGAGATCACAGTGAACCACGGTGAATACCCGCCTGTGGTCACTGTGGCTTGGGGTATTTTAAGACGTTACAAGATCACGGTGAACCACGGTGAATACCCACCTGTGGTCACCGTGTCTCGAACGTCTGTTTGGCGGCCGCCAGATGTTCGCCATGGTGAATACCCATATAGGGTCATTTTGAACCACGCTTCCCGGGCTAGCCGGGAGAATGTCCTGGGAAGCGTGGTCAAACGGACCCCGGGCAGGGACCAATGAAAAGTAACGTCTGGCCGCTCTCCATGGCCCGGGATCACCGGGGGGATCCCAGGCCGTGGCGCATTCAGCCGGACGCGGCGGCCGCATTGGCCCCACCGCCCGCCCATCTCCTCGGAGGGCGGGTGGCGGGGTGCGTGGTTACTTATACCAATACCGCAGTAATCATCTAGTGNTTTCGGTACGGGGCCAAAGGGCCCCGTAACGTCTGAAATCACCCTTGCATGTCTGTTTGGTGTTTGCCAGATGTTCGCCATGCTCAATCCCCACATGGGGTCAGTTTCAACCATGCTTCCCGGGCTAGCCGCACCAATTCCCCGGGAAGCGTGGTGAAAGTGATCCCCGGCGGGGATCAAAGAAAAGTAACATCTGGTTGGTTGCCACGGCCCAGAAGCACTGGTGGGATTCTGGGCCGTGGCGGATTCGGCCAGACGCTGCAGCGGCATTGGCCCCGCCGCCCACCCATCTCCCCCGTTACATTCCACCAGGTAGTGTGTCACCTTTGCTGCTCATTTCCTGCTCTGTAGCTGAGTGGCTATGTTACAGAGGTTACTTATACCAATACCGCAGTAATCATCTAGTGTGGACTTCCCCAACTGTCCACTTTTCTGCATCATAAGTCCCTCCCACCCCCCCCCCGTACCCTCCCTATAAATCCCCTCCCCAGCAAACTTTCAATAAATTTCTTTCAGGCAGATCGAGCTTGAGAACTTGTCCATCTTGATGTGTTGTGTTAATATTGTCCAACATGTTGACCAGGTATCATCAAATTTGGTTAAGTTGTCTTCTAGACTGGCTGTGATCTGCTCCATCATTACCACGTACCATAGTCTTTGTAACCACGCTAATCTGGTCAGTCCTTTTGCGTCCTTCCAGGTTTTAGCAATGGTATGAATTGCTGCTAGAAACAGATTTTGACAGAGTGTTTTCTGTGATGCTTTCAAAATCTTAGGTGGGTACAATCCCAATAGAGCAATCTCCGGTCTAAATGGGAGACTCGTCTCCAGCTGCTCATTTACTATTGCCATACCCTTTTCCAAAACTTCTCTACCTTCAGAAAGCTCCACCAACAGTGGAGGTATGTACCTCTTTCTCCACAGCCCCTTAAACAGGTTGGGGGGAGGGTATGTATTTTTTATTCTGTTTATTCTGTCCATTGTGAGATACCATCTCTGACTCAGTTTTATTTGAGGTTCCTTTACTGGTAGAGATCTTGAGCAGGTGGACATATTCTCCCATATTGAGTGCATCTCCGTCTCTGAGAGCTCCATTTGTAGCTCATCTGACCAATTAGAAATATATCCCGCATCCGGGAAATGATATAGGGCTTTGACTGACTTGTATAATATTGAAAAGATAAACCTCTATATTCCAGGATTAAATCAAATTCATTCTAAATTGGTGGGGTCCCTGCTATAATGGGCTCTGTCCTTTGAATTGTTTATCACACTGTGCAGTCTGCAGTATAGCCAAAAATCAACCTTCTCTGCAAGGGCCGCCTCTAAGGTTTCTTTTGTTTTGAAAGTATTTGCAACAAACATATGCATTGCCCTGGTGATCCCTTTTCCCTTCCACCTCTGGAGTGTTTCTACTTATGTTCTGCTCCAGGTGGGTCCCACTCATTCTAAGGGAGTGTATGGGGTTTTCCCTATCATCACCTCCATTTTATTACAACATCCTTGCCATGTCATCATGGCTGCCCCCACGAAGGGGTGTTCCTTTTCTTCCTTTCCCTTTTCTCTACCCCATCCCTTGTTTTCAAATAAATCTTTCCCTTGTGAAACCCCCAGTATTCTCAACTCTATATTTCTCCATTTTGGCTCTGTGCTCTCGTTGTACCATACTTTGACATTCCTTAATGTTGAAGCCTTACTATACAGTCTCAGATCTGGTAAATTACACTGTAATTAACATCTCCATCTCCAGTCCTCTCTTTAAGATGGTCCTCCGGACTCTCGGTTTCTTTTTACCCCAGACTATAAATTTCATTATTTTATCAAGTTTTTGGTAAATTCTTTGGGTGGTTGTATCAGGAGAGCCTGAATGGTGTATAGGATCTTAGGTAGTAGCTGCATTTTAATTATGTTTATCTTCCCCAGCCAGGAGCATCCCAGTCTGTGCCAAGAATATTGTTTATTGTTGAATTCCTGTATCAATGGTAAGTAATTTATTTTATATAGGTCTCTCGTGTTCTTAGTTAGTTTTACTCCTAGATATTTTATATAGTCTTGTTTCTTTTGGAATTGTGGCATGAGGGTACTGCCTGCTTCCTTTGCCAGCACTTTAGCCCCCTGCAAGAGTAGCATTTGGGTTTTACATGGATTGATCTTATAACCCGAAAGGGCACCAAATTCTTTCAATATACTTATAAGTTCAGGGAGGGACATTTGGATATTGGATAGGGTTAGTAGCATGTCATCCACATAGACCATTGTTTTGTGTTCCTCTGTCCCACTTCCTCACTCCGGTTATCTTGGGGTTTTGATTTATGGCTAATATCAAAGGCTCTATTGCTATATCGAAAAGAAGTGGGGAGAGCGGACATCCCTGTCGAGTGCCTCTCGTTATTTGGAAGGTTGGAGTTAATTCTCCATTTATTAATATTTGTGCAGCCGGTTTTTATATATGCTTTCTACCCAGCCCCCAAAACTTCAATCAAATACCATGTGCGTTAGTGTGTTTAAGAGAAAGTTTTTTTTCCAATCTGTCAAAAGCTTTGTTAGCATCTAGAGATATGATTGGTGCTGTAAGTTTTTCTTTATTAATTTTGTATATTATATTAATTGCTCTTCTTATATTGTCTATCCCCATTCTCCCCACAGTGAATCCCATCTGGTCCGGGCCAATTAAATCCCTTATGATGCTTTGTAGCCTGTTAGCTAATATTTTGGTAAACAACTTGGCATCTGTATTAAGCAGGGATATTGGTCTGAAGTCCCAGCATACTATCCCTTCCTTCTCTCTTTTAGGACATAGCATTATTGTGGCCACGTATAATGTTTCTGGAAGTTCCTTGCATTCCTTAATTGCATTAAATACCTTACTTAATAGTGGGGTTATCAGTTCTATGTAAATTTGATAAAATTCCGGGATGAAACCATCTGGGCCTGGTGTTTTATTTTTAGGTAGGTCCTTAATTACATCCTTAATCTCTTCCACTGCAATGGGCTCATTTAGCAGCCTCTTTTGTGCTTCAGTAATTTTTGGTATTTTCAATTTTTCAAGATAAAATTTATTGTCTTCGTCGTTGGGGTTCTCAGACTTATAGAGAGTCTTATAGAAGTTTAATATATATTCTCTCATTTTGGCCCTGGATGTAATTGTGTCTTTATTGGAGTGTACTAATTGCGTTATTTGTGCCTTTCTTTTTCTCTTTTTTACCATCCAGGCTAATATTCTGTCTGCCTTATTGCTTTTGGCATAGTAATACTGGTTTGTATACCTTAGTTTCTTTATTATAGTCTCCGTTTCCATGGTATCTATCAGGCCCCTTATCTCTTCCCTCTCCTTTGCCCCTTGTCTTGTAGGGTTATTTTTCAACTGTTTGTCTATCTGCTTATGGTATAGCTCATTTAATTCCATCTTCTTTTTCTTTTTATTGTAGGAATCTAGTGCTATGTAGTGCCCTCTAAGGAAAGCCTTCGCTGCCTCCCATACTGTGGCCTTGGAGACTTCTCCATTGTCATTTATTTGGAGAAAGTTTGTTATTTCTTGTTTAATTTTTTCTTTATTCATGGGATTCAATAAAGTGGCTTTGTTTAGCGACCATCGACATGGTGTGAATTTCTTTTGTTGCCCTGTCATTAATGTCAGTACCACAGCGCTGTGATCTGTAAACACAGCAGTATCTATCTTGCATCTGTGATATCTGTCCCATTCTGTTTTGTGCATAAATATACAGTCTATACGTGTGTATGATTGGTGTCTATTCGAGTAGAAAGTGTATTCTCTATCCCTCCAGTGCTTTAGCTTCCACACATCTACTAGTTGTGCCTTGTCTATGTCCAGCTTGATCTTTTTCTGTCCTTTTTTAAAGCTACTCCCCCCCAATTTGTCAAGCTGAGTTAGAGGGCTGTTAAGATCTCCCATCAAGTTTAAGGTGCCCTGGCTGTTCTGTTTGGCTATGTCTAAAATTTTGTTCATAAATTGTGCCTGTGCCATGTTTGGGGCATAGAAAGTGAGGAATGTATACTCTGTATCCTTAATGATTTTGTTCCTCACAAATTTAAGTTTGCTAGCAAATGCCAGTAGGACTCCTGCCTTTTTTACTTTCTCATTTGCAAATAATATGCTATCATAGTGTTTGTCCCACACCCTAGCATTGTCCTTATTTAAGAGGTGTGTTTCCTACAGTGCAGCCACCTGTACTTCCTGTCTCGTAAGGTACTGTCACATTTTTTTCCCTTTTGGTTGGACAATTCAAGCCTTTTACATTTAAAGTACAAATATTTAACTCAGCCATGTTCCCTATTGCTCCTCTGCCTGTTGTCTCTCCCACCTTGTTTCAGAGATTCTTTTAATTTGTACCCTTTATCCCCCCCTTCTCTCCCCTCCCTCTATCCCTCCTTCCCCCTCCCTTTTCTCCCCCTGTGTTGTACCCTTAATCCCCCCAAGTCTAGGGCTGAGAACAGCCTTGGAGGGGTGTGCCATGGAGTTGCTGTTACTCCACCTTCCATCCCAAAAAACCCATTTCTGTACCTCATACCATGTCAGACCCCACAGTTCACATCATTGTCCCTGTATGCTAGCACGTTATTTCTGTTTTCTTCTTCTTGTCTTTGCTCCTTCATTCTTTCCTCTGACTCTTGTACTGTCCTTGTACTTAATCTGCAGGATCTTGTCTCTCTTGGCCCCTCAGTTCTGGCATCTTAAACTCCATACATTTCTCCAGTGCTTTTACTTCAGAAAAGTATCTTCTGCATCCATTGTATATAATGGAGAAGATTGCCGGATATCTTACTTGTGCCTTTATGCCTTTAGTTGCAAACTTGTCTAGGAGTTGATACCACTTTCTTCTCCTGGCTACTGTGGCTGGGGTCAGGTCTGGTTGGATTGTCACCCTGTGTCCCTCAAATTGTAACTCTTTGGACTTCCTAGCTTGCCATAATATTTTCTCCTAATCTTGATACCTTAAGCACCAAAAAATCAAGGCCCTGGGTGGTTCTCCCTCTTTTTTTTATTTTTTATTTTTTATTTAAAATGTATATCCCACCCCTCCTGCCCACAGGGCAGCCCGGAGCAGCGAACAACATTAATTAAAACAGTATAACATTTTAAAACAATTTAAAAATACAATATGTGGGGGAAAACCCCCACCCCCACCCCACCCCTACCCCTCATCAAAAGCCTGACAGAACAGCCAGGTCTTACATATATGCTGAAACAGCAGGAGAGGGGAGCCAGCCGAGCCTCCTCTGAGAGCAAATTCCACAGCACAGGGGCAGCCACCGAAAAAATCTAACATTGGTGGCCACCTGCCTCGGCTGGGGAACCTCCAAAAAGGCTCCCACAGATGATCTCAAGGGTCACACGGGCACATGGGGAGTGAGGCGGATAAGCAGGGCCCAGGCCGTGAAGGGCTTTAAAGGTTAAAACCAACACCTTGAACCTGGCCCGGTATTTTATAGGCAGCCAGTGCAGAGCCCGGAGCACGGGTGTCATGTGCTCCCTGCGACCCACCCCCATCAGGAGACGGTCCACGGCATTCTGCACCAGTTGCAGTCTCCAGACCAGCTTCTCGGGCAGCCCCTTTTGGCCTGGGTCTCAACGTTCTATGTGCACTTTCGATTTCTATATTATGGAACAGTCCTATTTGTGGGAAGATGGCCTTCAGGACTTTTTGTATGAGAACTCTCCCTCTGTGGTCTCTGGAATACCCTGAAAGTTAAGGTTTGTGTGCAATGGGGTATCCCAGGAAAGGGGGGAGACCCAGTAGACGCTTATACCCTCGCTACACCAGGGTTCCCACCACTGGAGGGGGATCGCGTGCACAATACAGAAAACACCCCTCAGGTTCTTATAGAGCCCTATGTTCCCTACTGGGAATGAGGCAAGATCATCATGGGGGGGGAAGGAGATGCCAGGGTCCTGTGCAAGACCCCCCACTCAGGTAACTTCACCACACACCCACATGTACAGTTACACACCCCCACTAACCCAGTACTGGTGCTCTGGGGAACAAAGGAGTAGTGCTGACCGTGAGGGTCACAGGGTATATACCTCAGGGAAGAAGGGGAAGGAATAGAGGGGCCAACGCTCAGGAATGTAAGGAAGGAAGGCACCCAATCACAAGGGGAAAAGATGCAGGGATTATACACACCACACCACCGTACCCCCCACACCCCGCTCTCGTTTCACCCATTTCCCTGTACCCACAATACACCTAGCACATGCTCACCTCATTCCCTCTCACTCCCACATCCACACACATGCTACTACTCCAAACCTCTCACTATCAACGCGAATCCAAGTACAAGGGGCCAGTCTCACAGCAAGCTGATCCGGCAGTGTGTTCACTGCAGGTCATCATTTTTATCTGCATCGCTCTGCCCCCGCTGTGTGCGTATGCATGTGGAGTGATGTAAGCCCTATGCGTCCTCTGCCCCCATGTGAACAGGCAGTGCCAGTGCGGTCTCTGTCTCCCCATTCCCTACAGGAGGCGGGGCTTCCCTCGCCCCTTCAGTGTCAGGGCCAGGGAACCCAGAGTTGAGCACAGTTATGAGAGGCACCTGGGGTGCCTTGCACCACCCGCAGCTGGGCCGCCGGTGGTGAAGGAGGTAGCAGGCCCTGACAAAGTTATTGCCTCTTCCCCTGTTTTCCATGTCCTCTATTTTGTGCAGGGTTCCCCCCACAGCCCTTTCCACTGCCTGTAGCCTCTCATCCAACCTTTGTTCCAGGCCATCTCATTCTAGGCTCCTAGCTTCCAGAACCACGACTTGTGCTGAGACACCATCAAATTTTTTATTCAGTTCATCTACCACGCTGTTCACTTTAAGAATGCCATCATTCAGAGCCTCACATTGTTTTTTTGAGTCCTTGTGCTGATTCCCAATTGCCTGCATTAGGCTGGCCAGCTGACCAGCTATGTCTGGGTGCTCCCCGCTTTTCTAGCACACCAATGCGGCCGCCATTTTGATAAGCTTGCTTTTTGACTCCCCTCCCCCTTTGGTCTCACTCACTGTGGTTTCTGCCAGTCCCTTTCACCTGGGAGGGTCACTTTTTTCTGCTAATTGGGGGGCCTGTCTGTTCTTATTTTGGTTCCTGCCCATAGATCTAGTAAGTGAGTAGTTTCTTTTCTGTTTTTGCTAGCATTTAAGTCTAGTCTGCTGGGAGTGCTCGGCAGGTGCATTTACTGCTTGCACATGCCCAGTGCCCCTCCCCCAGAAATTCTTTTAAACAAATGAAGCACTCACTATAGTCATGGTGAGCTTGCTAAAGCTCTATTATTTGTATACCATACTCTTTGCATCATGGTAAAGACAAAAAGAAGACAAATCCTCATTCTGAACTATATAGTCAAACCTGAACTCGAAAAGAAAGCTTGCATACTCTTACCAGCATGGCAACTGCCCTCTCTCTAGGCTCTAAAACAAGGACAGATTTGAACTAGTCAAGGAAGTAAAAGGAGCAAGATAATAAATGTCAAGAAAAATGAATTATTTCTCTGGTAGACAGATGACAAAAAAATAACATAGCACAGTGGTTCCTATGGGTGAGGAACTGTGGATCACTGGTGGCCCATTTGGCCATGGTAAGTGATCTGCAGCTACAGAAACTGGTCACAGCTGCAGAAAAATCAGGTTTCAGTCTCCACAGGTGGTTGTAGCCATCTCCAGAGGAAAGGATGGCTGGAGGATGATTATAATAATGTGCATGTGCTGGCTGTGGATTCTAGGCTGTTACCACACGTACATTGTAGTCATCTCACAGCCCACACTTCCACTTAGAAATTATTCTGCCACCAACAGGGACAAAAGCCACTTTGATCAAAGCCAAGGATCTTGTGCAACTACAGTCATTGCCAGAGGCTGCACACGGTGGTCCACAAAAATATTCTGAGTTCACTGTGGCCTGTTAGGCCCAAAAGCTTGAAAAGTGTCATCTTTGTGGGTTTCTATGACATTTCTGAGCCCATTAGCATAGGGACGGTAGTAGATGCAATAAAACTGTAGCAGGTCTAACCACTGCCATGTGACAAAGAGTTTGAATCTGTGGCTTCTTAGCAGTTGTGTTAGCACAGCACTATAGTGCTTGAAACCCATGAACATGATATTGCTGCAGGGTGAACGCAGTTCGGAAGTTCGGAGTTTGGCCCGAACTGGGCCTGTTCGGATGATCGAACGCGAACACGAACATGAACGCAAACATACTGAACATACCGAACACCAAACGGCAAAATGGCCGAACAGTACGGTCAGTTTGGATCGCGTTCGGGTGAGTTCGGGTGGCAAAAAAAGGTTCACTGTAAGGTGACAGGGAGGGGTAGTACTAGTCACTGAGGAGCAGACTTCCAGGCACCAGGGGTGGAGAGGCTTGCAAGAAATGAAACTAATTATATGCCTCCCCACTTCCCAACACCTTCTGAGCTAGTCACTGTTCCTGAACACCAGGCGTTGAGTAGGATTATTAGATTGCTTTAAGTTTCATTTCAGTTTTGAACTGAAATGAAACTTAAACCTTAAACTGAAACCTTGTGTTTGTGATTCCTCCCCATCCCATGTAGAGAGAGATAGAGAAATATAGATATAGAGAGATAGAGAGATAGGTTAGGGATAGTAGTTGTAGGAGCTTGCTTAGTGATAGAGATAGCATTAGTGATTTAGTTTTAGTGTTTGTAGGAGTAGGCCTGTGTTATTAGGTAATCCATTTAGTTCATAGCATTTAGAATAGCTAATAGCAGTTAGATTTAGTGTAGATAGATAGATATAATATTAGATAAAAAAAAATTTTTTAAAAACCCATATAAAAAAAAGAAAAAAAGAAAACCATATAAAACACAATAAAAAACCAAAAAAAATATAAAAAAAAAAAATCCACCCTTAACTTTTCCCGAACACAGCCGAACTGAACGGCCGAACAGAATGGCGAACGACCGAACAGAATGGCCAAACTGAATGGGCGAACCCAAACCCGAACCCGGTGAACTAACTGAACTGCCGAACTGAACGGAAGAACTGAACACAGCTGAACCGAACTGCCGAACTGAATGGATGAAACGAACGCAGTCAAACCGAACAGCTGAACCCGAACCGCGATCTGCTCGCCCATCCCTATGCAGAATGAAGTAAAAGAAGCAAATAGACTGTTGGTGAGAGAAACAGTACAAATCAATCTTAATGAATTCTTTGTGAGATAGAAAAACAGCAAAATACGATTCATTCTGCACTACCAAGCTCTTTGATCTAATATCAGAATAATTTTATAATAGAGAAATACTTCTCAAATGTTGCTGTTTTCCTCTCATACAGCAGATGAACTTTGGGAGTCACAGGAGCGATTCAAGCCAGGATTGATGGCAAAGTCTCATTAAATATACGGGACTGAACTTGAAGAGGAATCTGGGACTTGCACTGATATGCAAGAGATTTATTTATGTGGTTTGTAGAGCTGCATGGCATGAGCCCAAACAACCTCAGTTTATACAGCATTTTGCAAGCATTTCCCCTGTTCCAGTCTATATGCAGTTTTGAATCATGCATTTTAAAACAGTTTGCCCATGTTCATGAGACCATGAACTCCCATGCACAAGAAATCATTTTCTTGGGATTTCATTTTCTTGAAAGTTTTCAGAAATGGTGTGATTAAGAAATGAAGCTAGACATTATTTTGCCACATATTTCATGGGTTGTATAGTATTAAGTCAGGGTAGCTTGACTAAAATAATTGGGTGAAGAACAATAATTGGGTGAGCCCCAACACTGACTTGCACATCTACAACCTAGGGTTGCCATCTTCCCAGAATCTTTGGCCCTAAAGAACATGGGGAAAACTGATCTCCAAGTCCTTTCTAATTTGGCCACCCCCCTCCAGAGCATCATGACCCTCCAAAAGTGGCAGTGTATTTTCAGAAAGGGAGTAAGGCAAAGGGACTCTCCCACCTATTTCTGAGATGGCTGCATCCTCTTCAGACCTTCATAGTGTCATAGGGGAAAGGGCCAGAAGATCCACTTTGCTCCATCCCCTTTCTGCGATATAGTTTTGCTGCCCCTGAAAAATTCTATCACCATCCCCAGATAATCCAGGGAAAGAGGAGATTCACCCATAGGCCAGAGATGAGATGTGAATATGCAGATGCTCCAGATTACACTATGGGGATGGGGACATGGGAAGGCGATAACCTGAACCTGAACCTGAACCTGTGTCCTGTTCTCTTGAATTGCACGTATGCAGGAAGGGGCCTCAATGAAAAACGGTGAAGTAGTGGATGAAAGTAAAGACAAAGGATGCAGTTTCCTTTTGGGCTCATTCCAAGAGTGCTTATTGTATGTAGACACTAACCATGATGTGCCTAGGTCTCAGTGTGGTCCAAAAACGAAGGGTACAGTTATTGGTGAAACAAAATTCCCTTTGTAAAACTGGGAGTAAACTGGAATATTAAATAAAAGAAGATAGTTATTTAAATTAAGGGATTCTAAAAGGTAGCATCTGCTTGTCAGATTCAGATACACAGAACACGTAAGAGAAGTCTTCTTCCTGGCTTTTTTTTCAGCTGATTCAGACAGTTCACCTAAAATGCAGCAAATCCCTATGAAAAATGAGGTGGAAATGTCTTCTGTTGAGCTGGGCTGACACTCTTGATTACTTGGAATTGACTTAGCTAGTGAAAGAGATGATTTAACCGTGTGACTTGGTCCAGGTGACCTCTCTGAATGAAGCAA
>QEPC01000971.1:151090-165613 GCA_003113815.1 Sphenodon punctatus | reverse complement strand
TTTAACAATTCAGTTCCAAGTAAATGTGAAGAAAAGTGAGATCCAGGATCAGATAAATGTCAAATCCCTGAATCATCTGTGATTTGAAAAAGCTTGTTTTATAGATGTGTGTATTTAATTTGAGCTGTTTGCAGGAGGGGCGGGATATAAATATATTAAATAAATCAATAAATAAATACTTATAAATATTTATATATACTTATTGTTCAGTTCTAAACAATGCCCTATGTTATATTACTTACAATCTTTTCAAGGAAAAATAAAAAGTTAGCAAAATAAGCTACTGCATGTTTCCTGAATCCTACAAACTCTACAGTGCCAGATCCAGGGAAGTTGGTGTCCCCTGTGAAATGGCCGTGTGAATCTCTCCTAACAGGAATGTTTGATGTACACACTCATTAGAAAAAGAAAATAAATAATGGGCAAGCCCATATACTATTATATTTTAGTTGTCTGAGGACCATCATCTCATTTAGGGCTTGAGGTTTTAAATGGGTGTGCGCATGATGCAGTGGGGTTTGGTAGTCTGTCATATTTATGGGATCATAGAAACAAATTGGGCTGCTTTTACACATGACAAAAATGGTTTCTTAAAAGTGCTCAAGATAATACCAGTTAAGAGTAACATCTGGTGGGTCTTACAAGGCTGTGAGATCTCACTGCATAAAAGGGGAATAGTGCGTTCACACATTACAAACCTCCAGCATTTATAACGCCTGGTATTATCTTGAGCACTTATAAGAACCCATTTTTGTCATGTGTAAAATCAGCCAAAGGGTTAGAAGGGACCTCAAAGTTTATCTTGTCCAATTATCTACCATTATGCAGGATCTGTAATACCTATACTCCAGGTACCCAACATGCACCTTGGGTGCTTTCCTGTGACTCACCAAACCTTGGGGAAGGAGAAAAGGGGCAGGGTTTCTATCACCAGACAGCAGAGGCAGCCTCACAAATGAAGGTCCGGGAGCAAAGGCTGCAGGGCCCAGAGTGGGAAGGGGGGAGTTTTTTAGCCAAGGACAGGCTGGGGGTCATTGCTGGTGAAAAGCAGCAGCCTGGCATAAAGTACATTGCTGCCAATGAGGAAAATGCAATGAACATGGGTCCCTGAATTATATATATGTTCCTTGCATATTATTTTATTCATCATACTTTAATATATATTAAGAAAGAGAAAGTTATTGCAGTTTTGCAGGTGAATGAGCACAATTGCACCCTCTAGATTTAAAATGATTATTACCAGAGCTGAAACAACTGCCTGCAAAAACAGGTATATCCATCAAATTTCCGATACTCAAATCAACCCAGCAAGCAAAATCAGGTACCAAGTCAGGTACCCAATGACCTGAAATGTAGACTTCCAGTCTTGGAATTTTGGGGTTCTGGTACTGATTTTATGACTTTTTCATTGATAGACCAATTTCTGATGTCAATTTATTGGTTTTCTCTCAACTTGTATTTTTTTTCTCTCTTTTTGGCAACTTCTGGTCCCAGAAAGAAAATTACATCTGATCCCATTTTTTTGAAAAACTTTTTTTTTTTTGCTATTTAATATTTTAAGACATTTATTGGTTTTCCATCCTGGAAAATCAACTTTATGATTTGCTTGCTCTCTGTCACTTGGGACCAACACAGGGTAATTTCAGACGTTACAAAATTGCCGTTCACCACAATGGATCACAGTGGATCCCATGTGGTGGCAGCGAGTCCATGAATGTCTGTTTGACCCCCAATAGATGTTCACCACTGTGAATCTCTGCCAGGGGTAAAAGTTAACCACGGTTCTGGACCTGAGGCCGGCCTAAGGTCCAGAACCATGGTTAGATTGGCCACGATCTGGGATGGTGCTGGCAATGGCAGCGATACACGTCTGCTTGCCAGCCCCGTCCCGGAATCAGGCCCCAACCATAGGACGGGGTCAGGTTCAGTGGCCTGATTGGCTGCTGTGCCTGCCTGTCTCCCCGTGGGAGGATGGCTGAGGGAGCATGGGGGGGGGCAGGACTGTGTGGCTGCACATTGCACCGTAAAGCCCCTCCCCCTCCCCGCACAGCCCCGCCCCCTCCCCGAATCCCAGTAGAGTCCAGGTCGGCACATCTAAAGGATGGATGGCCTGATCACGGACTGGATCCGAGATGGATCCTGGTCCAGGGTTCAGCGTGGCGGGCCGAATGACCTGTCACATCTGAAATTACCCACACTAACCACACATGTTCATACCATTTATTTATTTATTTTAGTTTATTTTCTGAACCAGTATACTGATTAGTATACCGATATATGAACCGGGAATCAGTGAACTGAACTGCTACCGGAAGTACGCAATTATTCGGGTACCCAATCAATACCTGGGTAACCTATTGGGTACCCAGTGTGGTGCCCAAAAATGCAGGCATTACCCACGGGTACTAAATTTAGTGCCCATTTCAACTCTGTGACTGTTACTGAAACGTACAAACATCAGTAGTCTAATAACTATACACAAACTCACAGTCCTTTCTGAATCACAATTACAGTTATGGCAAAAGGCTGTAACTTACCCATAACTAATAGTGTTACCAACTGGTCAGTATTTTGATTATCCAAATCATCACCACATCCTGCCCAGGCAACCAAAGGTTTGAAGTTTTCAGCAAGATGAAGACAAGTAAGAAATAAGCAGTAGTGGTAACAATCAACAGCCTTAAAAAGCCCATCTGCTTGGTTGCTTACTTTCTTATAGTCAGAAAGATTATTATGACTACATTTTCCACCAGCTTGTTAAAAATCAATGTTTTCCTTAATAAGACAAGCTTTACAGAAAAGAACAGTCAGGAATTATTAGGTGGCACTTGTTCTGCCTGCTTAATGGAGGGGACAAAAAGTTCTAAAAAGCAATATTTTGCTTATAGGAGGTCATAGTGTAATGCAATGTAGTTAGAATATGAATTCCACCCTTGGCATATGGTGGGCAGCACGCTGTCAAATGGGATCTCTTTTATTTTATTTTATTTTTTAGTTCCACCAGAGGGAACTAGGAATGTGCATGTAATTTTCATTATATCAATAACAAAACCAATTTTGTCATTTTCGTTATCGTTATTGAAATAACAAAAATGACAACATTAATAATGAAATCAATAACAATAATGAAAGTCGTTATTGATCTCATTATTTCCTAGCAGCCTGGCAGGTGTTTTTTGGACGGAAATGTGGTAAAGGGAGGAGGGAGCAGACATCTTGGAGCCAGAAACAGTGTTGAACTCTCGAACTGGGCCTGTGATGGGAGGGAAAGGACCTGATGGATGTACTCGCTGGACAATGAGAAGCGCAAGCAGGTCCCAGGCAGTTGAATGGCACCCTTATTTATTTATTTATTCCATTTATACCCCGCCCCTCCTGAACACAGCTCGGGGCGGCTTCCAACAATAAAACACAATAGTATAAACAATTTAAAACAGATAAAAATACACTATAAAATATTACATATAAAGAACAGGGCTCGGGATGCATAAAACAATAAATAGGATAGGGGAGATAAAAACCACTACACCCTCCCTCCCTCCCCAAAGGCCTGGGCGAACAACCAGGTTTTGCACCTTCTCCGGAATATCAAAAGGCATGGGGCCAGGCGAGCTTCCTCCGGTAGGGAGTTCCAAAGCCGCGGCCCGGCCACAATGCCCTCTCCATTGTGGCCCCCCACTTAACACGGGGGACCTCCAAGAAGGCACCCCCGGCAGACCAAAGGAGCCGCTCCGGGGCGCAGAGGGTGAGGCGGTCCCTGAGGTATGAGGGGCCGAGACCGTGCAGGGCTTTGTAAATCAATACCAATACCTTGAACCTGTCTCGGCACGCTATCAGCAACCAGTGCGGAACGTGGAGCACAGGTGTTATGTGCTCCCGATGACCCATCCCTGAAAGGAGGCGGGTCGCCGCATTCTGCACTAGCTGCAGCCTCCGAACCAGGACCAAGGGAAGCTCCACGTAGAGCATGTTGCAGTAGTCCAGCCTCGAGGTGACGAAGGCATGGATGAGGGAGGCCAGGTCCGGATCAGAGATGAACGGACGCAGCCTCCGCACCAGATACAACTGGCGAAAGGCATCCTTTGCGATTGCCTCCACCTGCCGCTCTAGGCGGAGCTCCGCTTCCAGCACCACCCCCAGACTCCGGACCTGTTGAGCTATGGGAGGGCGAACCCCCCCAATAAGGGCGGCCGACACCTCCCTCGCTCTCCCCACCACCATCACCTCCGTCTTATCGGGGTTAAGCTTCAGTCTGCTCTGCCACATCCATTCTGGCACGGCCTCCAAACACTGGGATAGCACCAAGAGAGCAGGGGCTGGGTCCGCTGAAAAAGAGAGGTACAGCTGAGTATCATCAGCATAATGGTGCCAACGCACCCCGTACCCTCTCACGACCTCCCCCAGGGGCTGCATATATACATTAAACAATAATGGAGACAGATTAGAACCCTGCGGAACGCCGCATGATAAGGCGTGGGGGATTGCTCAATGACTCCTGCTTCTCAGAACTAATCGGGGAGCTCTGGGGGAGGGCACTGCAACCCTTTATACTGCAGGGCTGGGCTGCTTGTCTCTGGTTCAGGATCTTGCTCCTTTAATGAAAGGAACTGATCTTTAACATTCTCAGATGGGTTCACTGGAGGGGTGTGCACCAGGGCCCCATGTTGTTTTTCACTTTTTGTTATTGTTTTCATTATAAAAATGTGTTGTTTTCGTTTTTGTTAATAACAAAATGTTGTTTTTCATTATTGTCGTTATCGGTACTGATTTCAAACAAAGATTTTGGTTTTGGTATCGTTATTAGTATTGGTATACACACAATATCTAGTTTTATTATATATATATATAATAAATATTGATATACATACAATATCTAGTTTTATTATATATATAATAAAACTAGATAATAATGCATGTTACCAATACCAATAACAATACCAAAAACGAAATCTTTGTTTGAACTCGTTACCAATACTGATAACGACAATAATGAAAAACAACATTTTTTTCTTAACAAAAATGAAAACAACACATTTTAATAATGAAAACAATAACAAAAAATGAAAAACGACATGGGGCCCTGGTGCACACCCCTCCAGTGAACCCATCTGAGAATGTTAAAGCTCAGCTCCTTTCATTAAAGGAACAAGATTCACTCCACTTGCATTGGCCCTGTGCAAACAAGCCCATATATTTGATGGGCATACCTATTCATATTCCAGAAAAGGGCGGTATCCTGCTCTGGATTGCTCCTGTAGCTAATATATGGACTGATATATGGGGTGGTGTTAGCATCAGGTCTTGGTTAACAAAAATATTTTTGCACTGTTTTTGTACCAGGTTTATATAAATCCTTTAGTGGGTGAGGGGAGGGTATCGTTCTAAAATGTTCTTACAAGGAGTGCCCAGGAGAAGCTGATTGAAATGAGCACTGTTTGCACCAGGCTGTCCTCTCATAAAAAGGCATAAATTACCATCAAGGGGAAGATCCTAATAATCTTTTCCAAGCCTTCAATAGCTTGGCTTGGAACTTGGCAAATCCATCTGTTGAAATGATTAATTTTTTTCAAAATGTTATCTCACATATGTCAGGTTTATCTCAAATATAGGGGAAAACCAGACATAATGGTGACCCACTGTGGCCCGCTTTGGCCCGTGATCTATTGAAGCACGGCGAGATGTTGATCTGAGATTGCCCCAGGCCATGTCAGTGTCAAGCCCAATCTATGACCTTGGAAAACTTCCGAGGTCACAGTCCAGGCTCTGTCTCTTATACACATCTAGATGTGTATAAGAGACAGGTGATGCAGGTTATTATTAATCTCATTTTATAGATTGGAAACTGAGGTTGAGAGATAGTGACTACCTGTCCAAGGCCACCCAGTGAGTTCATGGCTAATTTAGGATTTGAATACTAGTTTCCCAGGTCTACGTCCAACAACTTATCCACTAGGTCACACTGGGTGCTGGAAGGGAAGTGGAGAAGGATAACAGAAGTGACCAAGGGTATGGAATGGTCTTCATACCAGGAAGCTATAAAAATTAGGACTCCTAATAACTACTGAAATAACAATATTACTACTGTTTATTGTTTCTCATAGCTGGAACAGCACCTAATAAAATTAACTGGCAGTGGGTTTTAAACAAAAGTACTTTTCATACCTTGCATAATTAAACTGTGAACTTACTGCCATGAGTTTGTGAAGGCCAAAACTTTAACTGTTGGTTTTTTTTTAAAATGTGGTAACATGGAACATAGGTGTGTAGCTAGTTATTCCTGTCTCTTATACACATCTAGATGTGTATAAGAGACAGGTGATGCAGGTTATTATTAATCTCATTTTATAGATTGGAAACTGAGGTTGAGAGATAGTGACTACCTGTCCAAGGCCACCCAGTGAGTTCATGGCTAATTTAGGATTTGAATACTAGTTTCCCAGGTCTACGTCCAACAACTTATCCACTAGGTCACACTGGGTGCTGGAAGGGAAGTGGAGAAGGATAACAGAAGTGACCAAGGGTATGGAATGGTCTTCATACCAAGAAGCTATAAAAATTAGGACTCCTAATAACTACTGAAATAACAATATTACTACTGTTTATTGTTTCTCATAGCTGGAACAGCACCTAATAAAATTAACTGGCAGTGGGTTTTAAACAAAAGTACTTTTCATACCTTGCATAATTAAACTGTGAACTTACTGCCATGAGTTTGTGAAGGCCAAAACTTTAACTGTTGGTTTTTTTTTTAAATGTGGTAACATGGAACATAGGTGTGTAGCTAGTTATTCATTAACCAAGTTAGTTGGGGGATGCAACTTCTGACTACCAGAAATTGGGACTAAAGAAGAGGGTGCGAATCAGTCCAAATATGGATGCTTTTAAATGAGCATCGCAATGGGGGCTACAGGGCCGCTGAATGGCACTGCTGTGAAGCACCCATGCAGGTGGAGTGAGTAGGGAGCACTTCAAACAGATTTCTCGACATTGCTCTGTGCATGCCCATGAGTAGGTGCTCCATCGCTCACAGGAGCATGCACCTGGCAGCTCCACCTTCAGATGGACAGTCAGCTTGGTGACTCTTGGGTGGCTATGTGGGGTAGCATCTTGTTTGAAAACACCCATCGTGTAAGGAACTAGGGGTTGAAAGAGCACCCTTAGAACTATGGGGGTGATGACTGGCTCCTCAGAATCACTGCCAAACTCTGACCATGGCCCAGGGGCTTGTTGAAGGCCTTCTCAGTGCTGCTTAGGTCACACCCCTCCTCAGCTGTGCTCCATGCTTTGGTCAGGGCTCCCTGGATAAATATAAGATTGGCATGAAGCCACAGAAAGCTGGGTGGGTAGATCTGTTTCTCCTTTCCTGTCTTGCCTGGGACCTGCTCAGTATAATGTGGTATGCTGGACCAGCATTCCTCCTTGATCCTGGGTGGTGGTTTGTGTTCCCTGGACTGGCTCTTCTCTGAACCATCGGTTACATCTTGGAACTGCTCTGAACCACACTCCTGTATCTGTTCTACCTGCTAGTCTCTTCCAGCACATCACCCTGCCTGTCCTGCCCTCACTAGTCAATGCATCAGTCCACAGACTGCTCTTGATGTCCTGGAGGACTTAGCTCACAATACAATTCTCATGTAGCATCTGCTGCTGACCAGTGTCAGAGACAGGATGCTGAGCTAGATGGAGCATTGGTCTGACCAATATGTCACTTCTTATGCTCTTATCAGTCTCAGGTGAACATAGCTAAAGTCAGTGGCAAACTCCGAAGCATGAAGAACCAAAGGACAGTATAGTGTGGGGTGGAGGAAGGCAACCTTGCCTGGTTTGTGTGAGATCCTTTGAAAATCACACCAACATTTTGGGTTTCATATCTGGAAAAAGACCCAATTCAAGCAAAGGCTGGAGTTATAGGTACGTAGTTGCCAGAACACTCATCACTCAGCCATCCCAGGGTATTTTCAGACGTTACGAGATCACTCTCAACCACAGTGAATTCCCTGTGCGGGAGCATATTTCTGTAACGTCTGGTCAGTGCTATGCCAGATGTTCACCCCCGTGAATCACAGGGGGGAATCAAATTTACCACGCTTCCGTCTCTCCTCCCTGGAGGAGGAATGGAAGTGTGGTAAATCTGATTCCCCCCCGTGATTCACGGGGGTGACCACCCAGTGTAACACTGACCAGACGTGCCATTGACATGCTCAGCCACGGTGAATTCCCCGTGATTGAGCGTGTCAACATCACATCTGGCTGCTGACCATGGCCCAGAATCGGCGGCCGTGCTCGCCGCCAATTCCGGGCCGTGGTCAATTTCCCGGGGGCGGGCGGGTGAAGCGGCCGTATTGGCCACAGCACCCGCCTGTCTCCGGGAGGGCGGGCTGCTGGGGAAGGATGGGGGGATGGGGCTGTGCGGCCACACGTAAGACTGCACAGCACCGCCCCCTCCCCAGATTCCCCGCCGGGATCAGCCGGCACGTCTCTTGACATGCCGGTATTGATCCCGGCAGGGAAACAATAGGGTGATTCTGTGACGGGGCGAATGCCGCCCTGTCACATCTGAAATCACCTCCAGTGATTCTTCTTTGAATGTATAGTGGAAAGGGGTAGTTGGTTTATTATACCTGGGAATTATTGGCATTTTTAGTAGCCCCTGAAGTACTCAAATAATGTACGTGGCAGAAACAGGTACTGGGTTTTGTTTTTTGGGGGTGGATGGGGGGAGAGGCTTGGGGGTTTCAGTTGTTTGATTTTGTTATTTCATTGTTGTTTTTGTTTGTTTCTCCTGTTTATTTTGGTTACACCACTTTCGGCAATTGTGTATGTACAATAGTGCTAATATTGCCAAAACAATATAAGAAAACCATCACCACCACCCCTCAAGAAAAAAAACCCAACTCTAAAAAACCCTGATGGGGCATAAATGGAAATTAGTTATTACCAAAAACAACATTTTTGGTTCAGGAAGATATATTTGATGGGCTTACCTATTTTTTCAGGTACTCATTTCAGCTCCGCTTGAGTGTCTCTTTAGACCCTTTCCCTGTGACCAGCCTCCAGCTCCTTTCATTAAAGGAGCAAGATCCACCCAACTTGCATTGGCCGCGTGCAAACAATTCCCATAATTATAGGTGGAGGCTGGTGGCTTACTTTATTTGTCAATAGAATCATTAAAGAAAGACAGGACAACTCCAGTCACAGTACACTTCCACCATGCTCCTCAGAAAGCCTGTACATCCTGTTTCAATGCTCAAATATGGAATCAAGCCATACCCTGTATTATTTCATCAAATTCTACAATCCCTCTTTAGTTTCCTGCAGGGCAAAAGTAATAAAAGGATCAAGGAATTAATCCGGGTATTATTGAGCAAGTAACAAAATATTTATAAGGTAATAGATATTTGGTGCTAAACCACATTGGCACGGCATGCATAGATGGCATTTCAAGTCTTTGTAACTGCCTAAAAAATGTAGCAATCAAAAGAGAAACTTGCACTGCCTTTGTTTGTTTAAAGTTTCATTTGGTGGTATTAAAAGTGTACTCTTAAAGTGTGTATCTGGTGTATAATAGGCTGTTTTCACACAGACACCCCTCCCAACACATGTGCAGGTGGGGGGAGCCCGTGTGAACACCACAGTGGGTGCAGGGGGGATGGGTGGGGGCTTGTGGGAACACTGCAGGTGGTGGGTAGGGGTGCATGTGTGCCCCTGTGCTCCACCCACCTCCACCCATTACCCATGTATGGAGCAACAGGCGCCAATGTCCGATGCTCCGTGCATGGAGATGGGTGGAGGTTGGTGGGTGTCTATGGGAATGCACCCCCGTACACCGCCCACCCACCACGCCACTCACCCATTCCCCACACACCTGCGCCCATGTGAAAAGGGCCATTAATATATGTGAATTTTACAGAAATATTTGTGCTCAAGGAAGTGTATTACTATTTTCAGACTTGACAGGCCATTCGGCCCCCATGCTGAACCCTGGGCCGGGATCCATCTCCGATCCTGGTCCGTGATCAGACCGGCCATCCTTTAGACGTGCCAGCCTGATATCTACAGGGGTTCGGGGAGGGGCTGCGCGGGGAGGGGGCGGGGCTGTGAGGCGTGACGTGCGGCTGCTCAGCCCCACCCCCCCGTGCTCCACCGGCCGGCCACCCTCGGGGAGATGGGAGGGCACAGTGGCCAATCAGGCAACTGCGCCTGATCCAATACCATGCCCGGGACCACAGTTGGGAACGGGGCGAGGTAACAGATGTTACCTTCGCTCCATTCCTGATCGTGGTTCAGCTAGCCATGATTCTGGAGGTGAGGCTGGCCTTACCTCCAGAATTGTGGTTAACATTGAACCCCGCCAGAGATTCACGGTGGTGAACACCTGGTGGGCTCAAATAGACGTTATGGCGCTCACAGTCACCACCCTGAATCCACTGTGATTCAGGGTGGTTGATTGTGATCACGTAACATCTGAAAATACCAGAAAAAAGAAGTCTAAATAATACAATAAAAACTGGAACAGAAATGAGTAAGGCCCTCTTTACACCGGCGGCACCCATGCATGTTCAAGTTGAAGTTCATTTTATTAACGGGCACTGGCTTCTGTCCTGACCCAACCCATGCATGAACACATAGAAAACTGGGTGTTCAATCATGCGTGGGTGAGTCTCATGTAAAATCTGTGGTGGGTTGGGGGTGGGTGAGGATGCGTGCTTGCATGCTCCCACGGACATGTACGCACACCCACCTCCACCCATCACCCCACAAACAGAGCAACTAGCGAAAACAGCAGTTGGTCCATGTGTGGGTGATGGTTGGAGGTGGGGGAGGGGAGTTTGGTGTGCACCCGTGTGTGCTCACCTACACCCTCCGGCCATTCATTGCACATGGGCCCTTTTCACACAGACACTCTAACACTGATAAATTGGGTGTTACATTATGGCCCTTTTTACTTGGATAGGGTGGGTGGGTGTTTTGTCGCGGTGGGTGGAGGTGTGTGTGTGTCTCTTTACACGGACATACACCCACCTCCACCCATGGAGCCTCCTCCAGTTTTCGAGAGGGCTCCGTGGGAGGAGGTGGGTGTTGTGCATGTACCCCCATCTATCCTGCTCAGTGTTCACATGGACGAACACTGACTGGACACCCACCTACCCCCACCTGCTGCCAGCCATTTACACGTAGGCTTCCCCTCACACACCCCCGCCCAAACACTGAGCTGGGGAGGCATCTGTGTGAAAATGGCCTTTATTATACATGTTGCAGGGCTGCAGGTGTGCGCTATGGGTGCCCTTCAACATGTATAATAAAATGTAACACCCAGTTTATCAGTGTTAGCGTGTCTGTGTGAAAAGGGCCATGGACTGATGTGAACAACGATCCCCCTGTGCTGCAGCCCGTGTAAAAAGAGCCTAGATCTGTCAAATGTATCCTACCCAAAGAGAAAATTGCAATTCACACAATAATGGATATCTTTTCAATAACTGATATCAGATATCCTATTCAGTTATTGGGGATGATTTCCCCCCCCCAGTTTTTTCATATCTTTTGATACAGTTATTTTGGTCATTTGAGAATTTCGGTCATGTCCTTTTGGCAATACTAGCATTATTGCAATATGCAATTGCTGAAAATGATGTAACATGAAATGGCCAAATTAAATGAACTAAAAAAATCTAAATGGAATACTCCTCAAAATGAATATGGAAGCACCTGTTTCAGTCAAAGATGTTAAATGGATACTTCAAAGAGATGGGTCGAAATTTCACATTGAATTGTGGTTTTAGTAACAAATGAAAATTTGCACATGTGATTTGCACATGTTTTGAATATGAATATTGAATATTCATTTGGGATATGAAATTTCGAATTCAGTATTTTGATTTGTGTGTTTGATTGGCTAAGTCTGCATCACATAATAATTATCAAAATGGGTTTTCTGCCATAAGAAAAATCTGTCTGCTTTAGCATGCCAAAAAAACATATGAAGATTTTCATTTTTGTCAGGGAAACCCAAGATATATTTTCATCAAATCAGACCCCCCCCACCCCCAAATAGTTTCTTTATTTCAAAATATTAGTTACAACACTAGCTCCTGATGTGAAGTTTGCTACTAAAAATCATAGATGATTTGGGTGCAGCTACACAAGACATTACCGCTGTTTGGGTAGCCTTACCGTACATCAGGCAGCTTTACCACATGATGCAGTGCATCATCTGACCAGCCGCCGCCAGATGTTCACTCCACAGTGGGGCAGGGTGGGCAGCTGCTTCTGCACCCTGCATCCTTGGGAAAAGGCCTGGGATGCAGCACATAGCAGCCTTACCCAATGTGGGGAAATGGCTGCCCAATGCACGGTAGCACAGTGTCGCTGGTGGGACTTATCCCTGGCTGCCCTGCTGTGTAGCAAGGTCTGCTGTAGGACTTTGAGCAGTGGGTCCTGCCTCCGTTCCCGTGCATCCATGGCATGTTTTTCACATCACTTTACTTTCACTTTTGTTTTTTACATAGGCCCTTTTCACACAGACACTCTGATAAAATGGGCGTTACATTTTATTATGCATGTTGCAGGGCACCCATAGAGCACACCTGCAGCCCTGCAACATGTATAATAAAATTTAACATCCATTTTATCAAAGTTAGAGTGTCTGTGTGAAAAGGGCCATACTTACGTTTTTCACTAACCTCTAGAACTACTGTTCTGCAAAAATGACCCAACTTTTACTTCTTTGTATTTAAGACCTAACTTGGTTTAGTAGTGTTGGCCCCACCGAGGGCTGTGATTGCTCCTCCCTGTAACAAGCTCCGAATCTGGCCTCCTACAGCAATCTTTGGATGCAGTTCTCACTCATTAAAGTCAATGGAAGCTGAACCACTGATTTCACTCCAGGACAGTATTGCACTCTTTGTGCATGCAGATCTGCATCGGGCCTCACACGTCTCAGCAACACACCGTAAACTGCAGGCACATTGCTCGATTGGATCTTTGGTTTTTAAATTGATGCTGAATGCCACTCTTGACTCTAGACGGTACGTTCTGTACGGCTCACAAATGGAAATGAAATTGTAATGCAATCAACATGGCTATCAAACGCCAGCCATGCCAGTGCTGGGTGGATTTCTTCTTGCTGAAATTTTTCAGTCTAGACCAAAATACAAATATAAAAGGAAAGCACTTCAATTTATTTTTAGCATCCATTTTAATGGGCTATTGTTAGACTCTCTGTGATTTATAAAAGAACTATAATGAATAAATTACTTCCTTTACATTTTACTGTAGGACACTTATATAAAAGAATTAAATTTAACCTTGCAGGGAGCTCCACAGATCTCAGTGCAGCTGCACCAAGGATGAGCTTACTCCATTCAGTTGGATGTTTATGATTTGCTACTGTAGATCTGAAGCTCCTTGCTCCCCCAATAGCCTATGCTGACAAGCATGCTAAGTAATACGACTGCAATCATCTGTAAGAGCTTAGAATCCATTTTCCCTTTTACTGCTGTGTCTTATTTCATTCTGCCTTTTTTATATATTTATAATACACAGAATTTTTCATTCCTTGAGAAATGGACACAGTTACGCTCCTTCCTTCATATATTACTTGTCAGTAAAGTAATCAATGCAACCGCTAGCATTGTTGCTCATGCAAACTACGGTATGAGCGTTGTCAGAAGAAATTTACTAGAACTGTAAATTCAATTGAAATATAAACTGAAATTTCTTCAAAGAAGACTTCAGGATGGGAAATAAGAAGCTTGCAGGAAGATAAGTTTACATATGGTTGTCACGGGGTGGGGGGGGAGAGAGATAAGGGAACCAGGGAATACTCCTTCCACTCACACTGGGGATACAATTGCACGCTTTGCAGGAAGGCCCTGAAGAGAAAATGTTTATAGGCCTGGCTCCACCCCCCCGATGTGCCTGGAGGCGCACAGAGTGGTACACTGACCACTGATTCAACCTCACGTCCTGTGAGGTGGAGGGGTGGGGCGTCACTGCTGTGCCACTGGGCAACCGGACGCGGTGGCGGAGCTGTAGGCCACACGGGGTCAGTTTCGGGTGGTGGGCATGCTGTAGCCTGCACCAGCAGACCAGAGTCCACTGGCTGCAGTCTGTGGGAACCCCGCTGCTATCATCAGGGCCGCCCCCAGCGGTGGCAGGAGGTGGCAGTACCCCCCGTCGAAGCCCCCGGCTGAGGAGTCCGAGGGGTCCAGGCTTCTTGGGATGATGGTGGTGGAACAGTTGAAGGAGGTGGGGGGCCATGACATTGGTTGCGCATTCCCATGATCGCTCTTCTGGCTCATAGCCGAGCCAGTCGATGAGGTACTAGGTAGTGCAGCCAACCTCGGCAATACTTTGAGTCCCAAATGGCTGTGAATTCATAGTCTGGCCCGAGGTTGGGGGGAACAAGAGAGGTCTCCATGTCAGAAGGCTCAGGGGTACGTGGCATTGTAGCCTTCTTTAGCAAGGAGACATGGAATGTGGGATGTATCCGAAGGTGTTTGGGTAAATTGGATAGTGTATGTT
>QEPC01000971.1:116051-147420 GCA_003113815.1 Sphenodon punctatus | reverse complement strand
TCCCCTCTCCTTGTCTCCCCCTCCTTGTCTTTTAGATTGTAAGCCACAGGTAGGGACCGCAGCTGATTGTATGTTCTGTACAGCGCCAGGTTGTTACTGGCGCTTTATAAATGTTTAATAATAATAATAATAATAATAATTTGGCAGTCCACACCCTGCAGACCCTTACCTATGCCCTGCAGATTTCATTGTTGTCTCAGATAATGCTTCTTTTTGGTCACTAGAATAATTTAGACTCTCCGTGGATTAAGCACAGATGTGAAATATGAGATTTTTGGATGATGTAGCTCAACCTCTCTCCGTATTATTGGTATGGCTCCCTGGCTATTTTAAAATTACCTACCTACCCTGACAAGACCAACAAAAAAAAAGGTTCCCTGTCCCAATACATAGTGTGTGAAACCAGCACTGAAATTTGAGATTTGGTGATTTGTGGATAGGAGATTTTGACTGGCAATTTTTTTTTAACTGTGCCCAAGAAATCAGATTCTAGTGTTGACTGAATGACACTAACAAGTGAGATCCCCCTGCACAGGATGGGGCGAGGGCATGGGATTCCCCTGCCTTTTGCTCTGGAGCTCACTGATACCAGATTCCTTTGCTGTTTATTTTAGTGTGCACAGTGCACGTGCACACACACACACACACACTGATGACTGCACTCCCTTCTGCAAACAGAAACTACACGCACAGCTACACACACACACCCAGCTTGCTTAGTTCCCAGACAACTGTAGCACCTATAAGGGAATGGGCACTACAGTTTTTGATTAAACCATAACTGTCCCAAAATGGCAGTTACGGATTAATTCGTAACTTGCTGCTCTGATTACAGATCTCCAGATTTGTAAAAAAAAGCTCATTGGAGTGATGCTATAGGGAGCCTTTTCAAATTTTGGAAAGGCAGCCATGGCATTGGCTCCACGCCACTCCAATGAGCTGTAGGGTAACAGAGGGAGAGGGGGAGAGAGGAATGCGGGCAGAGGGGTTTTGCTATAGCCAACTGCCAGCTAGTTTTGGATGACAATCAGCCATCAGGGGACAGGGATAACCTGCACACAAGGGCAAACAGAGCAAAACTGTCTGCCCCAAGGAGACTGCAGTTCTCTTCAGTGCTGCAGGTAGGCCCCACCAGTCAAGTAAGTGTGCTTGCTTTCCTATTTGTGCAGACTCCTGTTAGCCTACCCTCCTCAGCCCACTTCCAGGCCCCAAACTCCCTCACCCCTCTTCCATCACCCCAAATCCCTCATCCCACTTCTAGCCCTGCTACACTACTCTCTCTCTTGCTCTCGCTCGCTGAATGGCCCATTCATTCTAATAACATGACTATTAGATTGAATGGCCCATTGAAATGAATGGTGGATTGGTTTCCCATTGAAGTCAATGGGAAAATCCTAATCCAGAAATCTGAATCCAGAAACCATAAAATCTGAGATTCACATCTGTAGCTAATCTGAATCCACAAATTAGTCTGAATTCCTGTCCCTAAGAGTTACCAGATTTTTCTGCCCCGCCCTTCCTAACTCCTGCTAATCATCCCCACCCAGGATTATCCCCCACCTGTTATCTGCAAACTCCCAATTTACTGTAACTAAGCCAAGAAAGTGTACCTGAGTTCTTACATCCTCATGAATGTTGCTTCCCTTGTCTCTCCCTCTGTTCCCCCTTCCCTGTCTCTCCCCTTCTTTAAGGAAGACCCCCCCCCCCCAACCAGGTCTTTAGATTGTAAGCTCTCGGGCAGGGACCGTGTCTATCTTATTTTTTGTAAAGTGCCAGGTACATCACTGGCGCTATATAAATGCTTATAATAATAATAATAATAATAATATGAACATTTTGAAAAGCAAGCACCTCCCCCCCCCACAAAAAACCCAACCCACCCACAAAAAATTATACTGCAACCAGAAGAGAAATCAGAAATGCAACATACTGCCCCCTCCCCACCCCTACACCCCTGATTTTGGACTCTACAGTTCAGAAGAATTAGACAGAGCCCTACTTGTGTGAGTTTTGGCACCATTCAAGGCCTTGAAAAGAGCCCACCTCCAAAGACTCAACAGACAGCTTCTGTGAATTTAATTACTTAATGTTTATCTGTCTTTCTCACAAAACAACTTTGAAACAAATGTGGTATTTGTTTCCTTCAATCTGCAATATAATAAGCCTGGCAAAAGAGCAAGCCTAGCCCATTAAAACAATAGACCTTTTTCAGTGGCTTCGAAACCTCTGAAGCCCCCAAACGTAGACGTGTCTGAGCTGAGTGGGAATTTTGATAGTTGTACTAGACCCTTTAAAAAAAAATCACAATAAACAAAACATGGTCTGGATCCCTGCCACTTGCAATAAACGCGGCTTTGAGCCAGAACAGTAACACACTCCTTGTGCCTTTGTAATCTTGATGTTTGTGACTGTGAGTATGGCAGTTAAGTAGGATGGATAAAATCCTGGCACTGACATTCTGGGCACATCCTTTCTAGGCTATTCACTTATTTATTTATTTATTTATTTATTTTATTTTAAAGTATGTAAATAATGTAAAAATTAGTGATTAATCAGAGCACTTCATTCCATTTCCGCTCTCGCTCTGTGTTTCTCCCCATCCCAGCTGTGAGCTTCAGAAAGTGCATTTTCTGGCTGGAAGCTTTTTATCTGGCTGGGTAGAGAAATGTGTATTGGAACAAAATGACTGAGAATTCTGTGAACAACCATTATCAGAAATGATGCCAGATGGACACCTCAAATAAATAAGCCATCTGATACTGGGCCTGGTGGACCCTGGAATCTGCTTTAGGCCAGAACCAGTGCCGGAACCACATGACCGTATGCATGACTGTGGCTCTTGAATTCTAAATAATCCCTTATTTAGTTTAAATTCGATTATTCCTTTTTTTCTAGAATTGAAATGAATATTCAAAGGCCCTTTTTACATGGATGCAGTTGTGGACCCGGTGGGTGGAGGTGGGTGGGTGAACACACCCACTGGCACCGAGCAGGGAGACGTTCACATGGATACTGCTGCAGGGGGTTGTGGGATGTCTGAGGAGGGCCTGCCACCCACCCATCTGGCACTCACCCACCCAGGCCACACTGAGCACACACCCATACCCTTCACATGGACTGAGTGGAGGGAAAAGCACGCCCAGCTGAGTGATGTTACAACATTGCAGAGCAAGGGCAAACGAAGCCATGGCACACAGCACCACCCCTACACTGCCAGACTCCAAGTGGGTGGGGGTGGAGGGAGCTGGAAGGTCAAGAGATATGAAGAAGCAGCCCCAGTCAAGCTCCAAGACACTGGCCAGGCAGCTGTGTGCCACAGAACCCTAAAACCCCAGACCCTGCCCGCGGACCACAGTCCACACAAGCACCTGTCTCTTATACACATCTAGATGTGTATAAGAGACAGGAGAGGAGAGGCGCTGTCCAACAGTGACAACCTGGCAGCTATGCTGCAGCAACACATAAAGCACAGGGCAGGGATGCACAAGGCTCAGGCAGAGCCCCACACCATTCAAGGGAAGGCGGAGGCCAGATACACCAAGGTTCCCAAGGAAAGGCACACATACATCCCAGCACACCCGCCCAAACAACAGGGAAGAGGGTACAGGACACCAGCCACAGACCACAACATCCAGGGAGCTCACAAAAAAGGGGGTGGGGGTGGAAGGGAAGCACATATACAGGTGTAACTCACAGATCCCCTGGTACACCTGCACACTAGCATGAAGCTCAGATGAAGCCCACTGGAGCTGCCCGGCCATCTCCCCTGGCTGAAGTACAGTCAGGAACACAAGCACAGCAGCTAGAAGGGAAGAGGAAGTGGGAGGTGGGGACAGGGATTGGGCCACAACAGGAGGAGTGGGTAGGTCACCCACTGGCACTCAGTGGTAGGTTGACCACACAAGACTCCTCCCGGTCCCACCAGGCACCCCCCAGCCAGTGACAGGAGAGGAAAGTGCCCCAGAGGCAGCCCCCAAGGGAGTGCAAAGGGAGATGAATCACACTAAGCAGCCTGACCAGACTCACGGTCAGGAGCCCTCCAATAACGATGCCCCTCCATGACTGCAAAAAGTAGGAATGGGGGACCGATAGAGGGCATTAATAACAATGCACCATGAGGTTGGAAACAGAACGAGGCCAAGGCAACATAAAGGGACACTAGCACTCACAGAGATTCAAGGACCATGCCCCGGGGAGAACGCAAAACCACCCAAGACCGGGGGTATGGGGAGAGGCAACCAGGGATGGAGTCCCATGAGAGGAGGCAAGGGGGCAAGGACAGTGGGAACCCGCAGCCATGCACAAGCACACAGCCCCAACGCACGGCCGGCTAGGTGCATGGCTGCAATGGGAGCCATCACAGACCTAAAACATTCCATGGGGCTCTTATAGCCAAGGGAACACTGCCACAAAGAGGAACACAAGGGTGCTAAATGACAACCCTCAGAGGGAGCACCCAGCACCCCAGAACCAGCACCCCAAAACACATACCCGCCCACCCGGAGGAGATGGAATGCATCCCAGTTGCAATGCGCCCCACCTCATGCAAGGGTGCACGAGCAACCTCAAGACCATCACTCAGAGCCCCCCCAAACCCAGAGCCTCACAAACTGCTCCCAGACCACCAGCACCACAAGCAGCCAGTGCAAAGGACCCACAGAAACTGCAGGAGAACACAGGATGCTAATCAAGGCAATCATTTATTGGCACATGGACCTGGAAGGTGAACCACTGGCCAGAGGAAGCAGATGTCAGGGACACAGGGGTAGCACTGCTGGGTGCAGGCACAGAGCTGTAAAGCAAAAGGAAGGGTTCTGAGGGGTTTGCCGCCCGACCTGCCAGGATAGCATCTGACATGAGCCCCACAGACCTCTGAGCAGGAGACAGATGTACAGGTGGAGGGTGTATGCCAGCAGAATGACCACAGGGAATCAGGAGTGCTGTTCCATCACAGGGATCAGGGAATGGGTATCCACAAAGGAGGTTGCAGCAATGACAGGGTCACGGTGTGGGCACTCAGGGAACATGGGTTCCTGGACAAGGCCCTCCCAGGTGAAGAGGCCCGGGTGGTAACCACGTGCGTGCACGTGGGCATCCACCATGAAGCGGGGCAGAAGGGGGTGGCCTGTGGCAGCAGCATCCCCAACATCTGAACAGATCAACACAACTCTCAGGGCAGTCATCTCCAGCTCTGTGGGCATCCCGGTCAGGAAGGGGTCATCAGCCTCAAGGGGCAGCAAGCCCAGCTCTGCCAGGTGGTTTTAGCAATCCAATCGATAGTGAGAGAAGACTCGGGCATGCAGAAGGACACTGGTGTAGTAGCTAGAAAAATATGGACCACCAGCCTGGAAGGCCAATCCGAAGTCGTGATGACCAGCCACCTCACAAGCAGCAGCTATCTCCTGCTGTTTTCATGGCAGCACAACAGCGGGTAGGGGCCCATGGTCACGGTGGCATGGGGGTGCTAAACTGATCTCCCTGGACTTCCTCTCACACTCAAGACCCCCAAAGGGGTGACCCAGCAGCCACATGTACCAGGAGAGGTGATTGAAGACATCACCCACAGAAAGGGGATCGCTTACTAACAGCTGGACATCGCTGTTATGCCACAGGGTACCCAGCAGCATGGTGGCACACACTGGCCACTTCTCACCAGCCCAATGGTCAAAGGCATGGCCAGAACTATGGCTGTACATGGCCAGCACAGAGGAAGCGAGAGGGAGCACACCAGAGATGGATGGTGGTCCAGAAGACTGGGAATGAGTTCTGAGAGAGCCAGAGCTGTTGGCATGCAGAAGGGTGACCTTGGCCAGCTGATAGCAGCCTGGCATGGCAGGTCTGTGAATCCCACACACACACAGGGTGGACACATTCCTGCCCGATAAGGGGGAAGGAGGCCAGCCAGGGACCTGGAGAGGAAGATATGGGGAACCTTCAAGGTGCCGTCATATCCAGAAGTGACACTGGAAGGGTCGGGAGGCAGATAAAAGGAGACATGGCATCTATGCCACCGTCCGCAGGCCGCCGTCCATGAGACGAAGGGCCACAGACAAAGGGCGCGGCCCTTTGGGGCCCTTCGGGGCATGGAGGGGGGAGGGGGGAGATTATGGAGGATGTATAAGAAGGAAAGGGGGTATTGTGTGCTAGTGGGGTGGCATGGACAGAGTTAGGGGAGGAATTGGGTGAGGGGGAAGAGCTAGAGGTGTTAGGGATATTTAGTGATGAGACGGTATCTGAGTCACCTCCCCCTGGTGTGAGAGGGGTAGAAGTAGTAAGGTTTTTGTCTGGGGTAGTAGGGAATGAGTTGGTAGAGGAGGGGATCTATTTGGTCTCAGTGGGGGAGGCTGTGGAGTGGTATGTAGATTAAGGTACAGAAATATGATTATTGGTAATGTTGGGTTTGTTAAATTGTTTAATATATTAGAAGTGGTTGTTCTGTGCCCCTGTGTGGAACACCCAGAACATGTTATGTTATGTTGATTTATGTGTATAATGTACTGGCTCATTTTGTCATTGTGTGGACCAAATGGGTTTTGTGGGAATATAGGGAAGGGTGGATGTTGTGACAAGGAAGAAGGTGGAGTTGGACTGAGAGAGAGGTGGAGCCAGCCATATATCCTGGTGAGAGCAGGGTATTTGGTGGTTGGGACCACTGCCTGATTGTATAGATGGTCAGAGAGGTAATTGGTGTGAGGGGTTGTGTTTATTGTATATGTAGTTGTGATATTGTGTATGCTGGGTCCCCTGCATGGGAGAGGATCCCCAGCAAATGTGTTTATTGATTGATTATTGTTCGCCGCCTCGAGTCTTTGGAGAGAGGCGGGATATAAATAAACTATGAAATGAAAATGAAATGAAAATATCACGGCACATCCAAGCAGGATGGCTGCAGGCATTAGTTCCATTATGAGAGGATTAACTTTTTGGATCTTTGGGTACGATTGGAGGGAAGTAATATTTTAACCTCCACATATGTGAAACCTACTGATAGGAACACGTACTTCTTATATAGCAGCCATCACCCAAGGTACTTGTTGCAGAATATTCCCAACAGCAAGTTCTGGCATTTGAAAAAGAACTGTTCCTTGGAGTCTGATTTTCAAAGAGAAGCAGCCACCTTTTGAAAGAAATTTATAGCCAGGAATTATCCTAAGATAATTGTTATGGAAAATTTTGAAAGAGTTGCCCTTTTACCAAGGGGTTCTGATTCTTCTCCCTGTAGCAGCAAAAATGATCCCACTAAGCAACTGGTTTGTGTTACCACCTTTAATCACTCTACCTCCTTTATTAGAAAGATTATTTTGAAGCATTGGAATATCGTAAATCGCATTGAGGGTTGTCATGACCCTCCCCTTTTTGCTTTTATAAGAGGTAAAAATATTGGTAACTTTTTGGTACAAGCTAGAATACCTAAGTTGGCAGCGGTACAGCAAACTTTGGATAATAAGAATTTGGTGGGCAATTTTCCATGTGGACGATGTATAAATTGTCCTTTCAGCCTTAAAATTAAGTCTTTTTTAGATCATAAAGGAAAAAGTTTCAATATTAGAAAGTTCATTAACTGCAGTACATCAGGGGTGATTTACGCTATTCAGTGCCCATGCAATAAGATTTACATATGGAAAACATCTAGGAGCTTGAGAATTAGGGTTATGGAGCACAGAAGCAGACTGAAAACCCGCACTCAAGGTGCCCCTTTGGTGGATCACTTTAATTGTTATCATAAGAGCATGGATTCTTTCTCTTTTTGAGCTATAGAAAAGATTAGCCCCCCGGTGAATCCTAAAGTTCTAGAAGATAGAGAAAGTTTTTGGATAATTACTCTTGATTAGGGATGGATGAACAGAACAGAGTTCGTAAATTCAGTTTGCTTCGGTTTGGTTTGAAATTCGAGTTTGGAAATCGGTTTGGTTCAGTTCGGTTTGAAATTCGAGTTCGGTTCAGAAGTTCAGTTCGGTCCACCGAACAGACTAAGTTCGGTCAAATTCCGAACTTCTGAACCAAGTTTGGCCATTCAAAACCAGATTTTTTGGTGTGTGTTGCCACTAGGGATGGGCGAACAGAACAGAGTTCAGAAATTCGGTTCAGTTCGGTTTGAAATTCGAGTTCAGTTCGGAAGTTCGGTTCGGTCAACTGAACAGACCGAGTCCGGTCCAATCTCTGAACTTCTGAACCGCGTTCACCCATCCCTACTCTTGATACCATCCAGTCCCGTGGGCTGAATGATTTGCTGGACTCTATTACCTAATTACCATAAGCAAAGCTCTTGTTTTCCCAATTGAGCAAAGACCGGATTGCTTTCCCCACTAGCCCTGTTACTGCCATGGAGAGGCTGAAGCTGATTATAAATAGGCACTATATGTGGGATTTCCTTATATAGGACTTATGCCCTCCTAGGTAGCTACTAGGATTATAACCAGGACAGCCTTTTGGCCAGCGGAAAGCATAGCAGGGTTTCACCCCACAGGTTCAGCAGAGAAGAGCCGGTTTATCCATGAGGTGCAGGTTTTTTGACCCACTTGAGTTGGGTTTGCATTTTTCCTCAGCAAGTGACTATCCACAATGGGGTTCTTTCTTGTTTTAATAGTTTGCCTTGGTTCTGTTTCTAATAGTTATACTTCTTCCCTAAGATTTCAGAGTATATTCCTGTTTAACTATTCTGGAGAAGGTCTGTATTGCATTAATCTGTGAGCTTTTATGTGGTAAGTCTGTTTTGGCTGCCTCTTTATCCCTTGTTTGTTTGTTCTGTGGACTCAGTTCTGTAAACATTTTATATGTCTATTTAATTTGTTTGTGTTAATTATTCACTGTGTATATTATGTTAGGAGTGAGTTTATTAGTTGTGATTATCCTTTTAGGAAGCAATTTGTGCTGTTATTTGATACATAAAGGAAACATCCCGGCGATTGGAGCAAAATCCCCGAGGAAACCACCTGTTGCGAAACGTTGGGCTCTAATCTTCTTTGGATTGTTACTTTGGACTTTCATTGGTTGAGGACTCTTTATATATCACTGTGTCAGCTGTACTCCTTTGATATTTTTGAGGAATTTTTCCTGATTTAAATTGTTGTAATATACCTTCTTAATATATACTCCTTTGGAAGATTTAGGTCTCCATTTTCTAGAACTGTAGGTTTGTTTATTTGGTGTTAGTTATCTGTTGTTCATATTGGCATTAGTTCAGCTGTCATGCTGACAGGGGGGGCCCAGCTGCATACCCCATGCCCACCATATAGATGAGGGGCCCAGAAACCACAGGGCGGGGGGCAGGGATGAGTTGGGATGTGTGGTCTAGCTGGCCCAATGTCACCGTACCTGAGGGCTACAGACAGCAGCATAGTTGGCGAGGCTTCCAGGTGCCAAGTTGTGCAATGGGTTAGCATCACTGAGACCCGGGATAAGTCTGCATGCCACACCCATATAGCTGAACCAACCGCAGTGGCCCTGTGAGAAGTGTAGAGAGTTCAGACAGTGACAGAGGGAGTGGAGAGAGCGATTTGGGGGCATATTGAGTGGGAAAGAGAGAGCTGTGTGAGAGAGGGCGGGGGTGCAGTTGGGGTACAAGAGTTGCAAGTGTGTAGTGGTAGTGAGGTGCATTGGCAAACAATTGGCATGAGAGTCCTGGAGCATTTACACAGGGTTATTGAGGCGTGTGAGGGTGTAACACTGTGGGGCATGTGGGGGAGCAATGTTGAAAGTGTGGTGTGCTGCCTGTGGGTAAGAGGGTTTGTGCAAGGGATGTGATAACCGTGTGGGTTGTTGGCTCAGGGTACCTGTTCAGAGGGTGTGTTGGCTGGTTGGGGGCTGGTGAGTGGTCATAGTGTTCGGTGGTCGGTGCACGAGGAGTGGGTGCAGTGGTGGGAGCATAATGCCTGTTGTAGGCATCCCACAGGTGTGAGCTTCCCTCCTCACCATCCTGGTGGCAGGTTTCAATGTCCTGGAGCAGGCATAGGAGCGGTCCACACTCCTGCTCCCAGCCTGTCACGTTTTGCATACTCTTTTTATAAAAAGGAAAAAAGGCTAATTTTCCCAGCTGAACTGGTCATACTGGATTGGGCCTTTTTCTCCTAATTATATAAATTGAGTTTTACACTTTATTTTGAGGCCTAGCTAGCAAAGCAAATATTGTAAAATGACAATATATTTATAAATAAAGGAACATAAGACTTTTAGAATATAAAAATATATGCAAAGTTTACTTAAATATAAATAGAGAATATCAGTAGCTTACATAGAATGGTATTGATAGCCAATCAAAGTTACATGATCTTAAAACATTTCTGTTTTAAGAAAAAGCTTGTAAAAGCTTAACATATGCACAATTCATTGGCTCAAAGTTATCAAGAATCATACATTACATGCTCCCCAGATTCATCCCTTGGTCTGCCATGATGAGAAAGAAATCAAAACGTGGATTTTCAGTCTAGAGATCAATTCTCTGGTCTGCCTTTTTTAAAAGCAGCCTGCCAGGCTCACATTACCTGAGCAGTGTCATAATGACATCAGCTACACATCAGTCAGTAAGGAGATACACTGGATTCTAATTGGCTCTCTTAAAGAAACCAATCAGAGTTTGACTTCCTTCAAGGTTTAAAATGACTAGAATCCTTATATTTTTATCAAAGATAATTGTCAGATTTAGAGAGAACATAACCAGATCTTAAAGTTATTTCAATTCATAAATTAAATAGATATGTTAGCTAGAAAAAACTAACAAGATACTCCTCTCAGTCTTGGAGATATCTTATGAATAATACTATCTGTCATTTAGACAGGTCACAGATAAGATTCCAGACACCTTGTCTGAGAAAACCTAGGTTGATCAGAGGGAGAGCTAAAGATAGACCTCTTTATGGCCCATCCATTTGGTTGTTTCCTTGGCAACAGTCAAAAGTTCATTTGGGAAGCTTGGAAAAAACCTCAATGGAATGTGGCTGAAAAAAACTTCAGCTTGAGCCATTATAACCACAGAAGTTGATTTTAGAGATCAATACTTCAAAACACAATTCCAATACATTAAAACAAAAAGTTAACATATAGAAACTCAAAGTTAATACATTACAAACACAAATGGCCAAAATTAAATGCTTATAATAGGAAACACATGACAAGTCCACCGCTGGTACACCCATGGGGCCTGCTGCAAATGGGCAGCCAACCCTGGCCGAGTGACAATGGTGCGATGGGCGAGGAGGGTGAAAGTCAGATGCCTAGTGATGGCACGGACAGCATATTTGCAGCACATCCACCTCATCTTCTCCAGGTTGCCCCTGAAAATTTATGGCCATCGGGTGACCCTACCGATGCGGCAGCTGGGTTGGATACAGTCACAGACCAATGACTAGTGGGAGACCATACTGGTGACTTGGACCGATGAGGAATGGACGGACCACTTCAGGATGACCCTCTCCCTGCTGAGCTGGCTTGCAGAGATCCTTGACTCCCACCTCCAGAGGTGGACAACCAACACGCACAACCCAATACATCCTGGGATGTGTGTGGTGATGGCAGTGTGGCACCTGGCAAATCCTGATTCCTGCTGGACCACTGCAGAGCAGTTTGGTGTGTGGGCCTCAACCGTTAACAGGGCCCTGCATGATGAGTGTGACCTCATTGTCGAGCTGCTCCTTGAGTCGGTCATCTAACTATGGGACCCAGAGGTGGTGATACATGGCTTCCCTCATTGCATAGGCACCATAGACAAGCACACACATCCTGATCTTCTGCCCTCCCCACAGCAAGATTGACTACCTCAACAGGAAATGCATGTTCTCTGTTAACCTCCAGGCTGTTATGGACCACTGTTGTCTATTCACAGATGTGTACACGGGCCTCTTAGGGAGGGGCCACGATGCTCAGATCCTGCATTCCTCGCCCTTGTATGCCAGGATGTTCGAGTGGGGAGATAGTCCCAAATCTGTTCAGGGTTATTGAGGGAGTGTTGATGGATCCAGTTATAATTGGGGATCCTGCCTACTCCCTGAACCCTACTCCCATGACTAATGAGGGCCTATTCCATGGCCTGCAGCCCCAACCAGGTGATCTTCATTGAGCATCTGGCCTCTGCGAGGTGCGTGGTGGAGAGGGCCTTCAACCTGCTCAAAATGAGGTGGCACCTCCTGTTCAACCGGAGCCAGTTTGACCTCCAGCACCCACCCCCCCCCCTTCAACCTCTTCCTGGCAGCCTGTGTACTTCACAACATCTGTGAGACTCATGGGGCTGCCTTGGACAATCCCCCTCCACTACAGAGAACTAGCCCTGTGCTCCGTACCAGCATGTGCAGGGTGGGACCTTAAGGCACATCTCCAAGGAGAACAGGGACACCCTATGCAGGTGCATAGTAGCCCAATTGGCAGAGAACTAATGGTTGCCTGTCACAGGCCCCTTTCCAACTGTCCTGTACCACTCTATACCTTGCTTCAAAACATTTGTGCTGTCTGTTCACCTAACTGCCTTTGTTTTGAGAGCTGTGTGTCCTGGATAACCCCCTTGGTTAGGCAGTGGGTGTAGCTTCCTGTTGGCTCCCCAATCCCTCTGGTCATGGCAGTGATCCCCATTGCTGCACCCAGGTACCCTTTGCCATTGCCGTTTAGTGCAACCAACTGTGAGGTGCCACCACTACTGATCCCTGGCTGGTCCTGTTGGTGTGATTGTACTCCATGACTCCATGCCATATACACATCTCAGAGATAGATATGCACCCAGTTGAGCCCCAGGACCTGGGTCTGAGGGCATTGTTTGGTGTTAGGTCACTGGGATGACAGCTGCCAGTGTCCACTACCATATCATCACCTTTTCATCACCCCCCACTTGGTTATGGGACAGTGATGGATGGCCCACTGACACGGTTCGCTGACAGCCCAGCTATGTAACACCACTTACCTCCCTCCGAACCAGGTCAATGGGCTCCACAGGTTCCATCCCATCCTGTGGCTGGCTTCCTGCTCTGTACTGATGCCCTCCTAACTGGACCCCGCAGTTGGGTTCATGGGCCACTTGTATCTGTACCTCTTCCAGGCAGCACGTGGGGAGCCCCTGCAGTGTGCTGCCACCCCTCCTTGACTGTAATGGGTGGTTGACCTCCTCCCATGTTGCATCCTGGGTCCCAACAGCCAGTGGCCATTGGTGACCTGTGGTAAGCTGCTGCTGTTCATCACCTCTCGTACTATGGGTGATCCAGCAGAATTTTGCCTGGGCCACCTTGGGCTCTTAGCCCTTCCATGAGCCCGTGCCTTCCAGGATCCTACTGTCTGAAAGGCATGTGTGTGAAATGCCAGGTTGACCTGCCTAGCCACTGTTTGTCACTGGATCCCTGGCAGCAACCAGCTTGGGGATTTTCTTACAGCTCCCTATCATTCTTTTGATCCCCCTGTACATACTCCAAGACAGCCAGGTATGTTACTTTAACATTTTTTATTATAGGGTTCTATATACAGGGGATGGGGGTCTTTGTTTGCAGGGACATCCCCTTCTCCTCTTTGTGGCACCACCAGGGACTGACTCCTTGCAGGTCTTGGCAGCCGTTGCCTGGCTCACGGGGACCTGAGTCCCCTGCTGAGAGTGCTCACGGGGGGCTCAATGTAGGCTCCTCCCCCCCAGGCCCAGTGACCTTTGGCTACCTGGCATGGGCTCTCCTTCCTGAAATGGCTGCTCCACTTCTGGGTCTGGTGGTAGCTCCTGTGGATGACAAATGTAGCATTACCATTTGCTATCCATTCCCTGTGCCCCTGTGTGGGTTCTCCTGTATGGCACCTCCTTGTGTCTGTCACCTCTTCCTGTGCTACCATACTGCCCTTCTTTGTGCCTGTATGGTTTCCTTAGCCAGTGCTCCCCCCTCCCCCCTTCGTTGGTGCCCTGCCCTCCACCTCTTACCCTGTGCTTACCTGAGCATGTGGGGTTGCCCGCCTAGGCAGTTGGGTTTCTGGGGGTGCTGGGATGTGCTGTGGTGGCTGCGGGCCAGGAAGGGGCGATGGTGGAGGGTTCTGTAGGGGAACCGGGAGTGGCGCAGGATGCTCGGGGAGCCCCCCTTTGTGTTGCTGGGGGGGTATGGGAGGGAGGGGGCCCAGATGGTCTCAGGAATGGTAGGGTTGATGATGGGGAAACCAGGGGTGGAAGATGATCTGGGGAAGGGGCACGAGCACCTGTGGGAGTGTGCTGTGTTGTTGTGGTGCTGCCAGCCCTCCTATCTCGGCAGTAGGGTCCAAGTCATGCTGGGGGAGACACCACAAAGCCTCCAGGGTTTCCCTGATTAGTTTTTGGGTCTTTATGGTGTGTCCCTCCAGCAAGACACGGGCCCTCACCCTCTCCTCCCTGTTGAATCACTGCTCATGGAGGAGGGAAGAAGCAAGGCACCTGACCCACAGATGCTCTGTGTGGGACTCGGTAAGCATGTCAGGCATTTTTCCCCAGTCCCTTCTCCCCTCCCCTAGCTGGACATCCCTGTTGTGGGCCTGCTCCTCCCTCTGCTCATCTTCCAGCTGCCTGGTTTCCACCAGCAGTTTCCTCCCCAGATCCTCCCTTCACCTCCGGTTGTGAGTCTGCATCTCCCCGTTCCTCTGTGCACTCCCTGTGGCAGCACTTTTAGATGGACCAGGTGTTAGGGATAAGCAGGGAAAGGAAGGGAAATGGATCCCGGAAACCCCACACCACAGGCACCCAGACGCACTTCTTGCGCTCTAGCAGACATAGCTCTAAATGTGGGGACAAACAACCCCTCAGGTTTTTATTTGGCCCATTTACTCCAGTAGGAGAAATGGCCAGATCATCATAGGGGTAACGGGAACAGCAAGGCCCTGAGCATGCCCCCTTGCTCACACACTATGCACCGCACCTGTAACCCTCTATTGCACCCCCACTCACCCACACAGTGCTCTGGGAACAGGGAGAAGGTGCAGGAGCAGTGAGGGAAGCAGGGTACAACCAGAAATGAAGCAGAGGGAACAAGAGTACTCACAACCTTGGTACACAGGGAAGGATGGACCCGCACAAGAAGGGAAGGATATAGTGGAACCACACCTTACAATCACACCACTCTTACCTCTGCTCACACAAACCCTCACTCTCCACTCAGCTCTTCCACTCATTCACACACTCTCAGCTTCCGGCTTCTAGGTTCACTCAATATCTAATCAAAACATGAGGGGGCCAGTATCACAGCATCGCTGATCACCAGCAACACTGTGCTCCTTGGCCTTTCCCTATATTTGGGTGACTCTGCCCACCCTGCACGTGTATGCATGCAGAGTGACACAACTCCCTGGAAGGCCCTGTTGCAACATCATTTTGCAGCTCCTGCGTGGGTGTATCACTCTGTGACGCCTGCGGGGGTGTATCCCTGCCGCTGCTCTGCAGCGCCTGTGGGGGTGTATCACTCTGTGACACCTGTGGGGGTGTGGCAGCGCCTGCGGTGGTGTATCACTCTGTGATGCCTGCGGGAATGTATCTCTGCCTAAGGCACCAGGTAGTTGGCCTATTTCCGCTATACTTTCCCTTGCTGTGTGTCCCCCGGGGGCTCCTGAGCCCCTTCCGGGCACCCATCAGACCTGGCCATGACTGGGCATGGGCCGGTAATGGTGGCAACGGAGGTGGGCTCTGATAGCACCCCCCAAGGGCCTCTACCCTGCCCCCAGAAAGGATCGGGTTTGTGGGGAAACCGGGAATGGAACAGCCGGACACGGCAGGGTGCATGGACTGCCGACGCCGGCTCCCATGAATGATCAGAAATATTGTAGCCCTTTCAGTCAATCAAATAGCATAAGTTACCATGAGAAAACTTGGAGTCAGGACAGAGGCAACCTCGTATTCAGGAGCAATGGGGATATCCATCACAGGAGCCGGTGGTAGAGCATCAGGGAAGAGAGGAGGAGAGTGGGGCTTGAGGAGGGACACATGGAACACAGGGTGACAGCAAACCGTAGGCAGCAGTGCCACATGGTAGGTGACAGGGTTCACTCGCTGTGTAATAGGGAAGTGTACCAGGTATTTGTTATCGAGTTTTGCTGATGGTCGAGGGGATGGGTAATGACAGCGGTCAATTCATACGAGGTCACCAATGGCAAATGACGGGGGCAGTATGGTGCTTTTGATCGGCAACTTGCTTATATTGTTGTTGGTCATCGTGCAACAAACGTCGGGCGAGTGCATGGGAACCTCTACTGTGGGGATTTCTGGAAAGATGAGGCATGGGTGATAGCCATAGGTGATAAAGAAAGAGGAGAAACCAAGAGAGGCGTTAGGTGCATTATTGAATGCAAATTTGGTTAGGGGAAGATGGGTAACCCAGTCGTCCTGAAGGCAATTTACATAGCAGCACAGATACTGTTCAAGGGATTGGTTGGCTCACTCAGCTTTACCATTGGCCTGTGGGTGGTATGCAGTGCTGGGGGCCAAATGGAACCCCATTGCTGAGAAAAGGGAATGCCTGAAGCGGTCTGTCATGGGTTGGAGGGTCCACACACCCACTTTACCGGGTTTGAGTGACAGATTCTCTCGCGCACAGTCCGCTTGAATTAGTTTCTCTCTCTGGCTAATTCAAGTCTGCTGCAGGGACAACTCCTTTGTCACTCAAGGGCCAGATCCTTCCCGTTTACAGACTCTTTACTCTCTGGGTTTGCAAGAGCTTGAGGGCTCTTGTTGCTCACTTGTGTTCCAATGTTAGACACAGACACTTCTTCATAAAGATAAGAAGTAAGTTTATTGATTACATAAGCAAGATAGTTGATANTGGGGAAACCAGGGGTGGAAGATGATCTGGGGAAGGGGCACGAGCACCTGTGGGAGTGTGCTGTGTTGTTGTGGTGCTGCCAGCCCTCCTATCTCGGCAGTAGGGTCCAAGTCATGCTGGGGGAGACACCACAAAGCCTCCAGGGTTTCCCTGATTAGTTTTTGGGTCTTTATGGTGTGTCCCTCCAGCAAGACACGGGCCCTCACCCTCTCCTCCCTGTTGAATCACTGCTCATGGAGGAGGGAAGAAGCAAGGCACCTGACCCACAGATGCTCTGTGTGGGACTCGGTAAGCATGTCAGGCATTTTTCCCCAGTCCCTTCTCCCCTCCCCTAGCTGGACATCCCTGTTGTGGGCCTGCTCCTCCCTCTGCTCATCTTCCAGCTGCCTGGTTTCCACCAGCAGTTTCCTCCCCAGATCCTCCCTTCACCTCCGGTTGTGAGTCTGCATCTCCCCGTTCCTCTGTGCACTCCCTGTGGCAGCACTTTTAGATGGACCAGGTGTTAGGGATAAGCAGGGAAAGGAAGGGAAATGGATCCCGGAAACCCCACACCACAGGCACCCAGACGCACTTCTTGCGCTCTAGCAGACATAGCTCTAAATGTGGGGACAAACAACCCCTCAGGTTTTTATTTGGCCCATTTACTCCAGTAGGAGAAATGGCCAGATCATCATAGGGGTAACGGGAACAGCAAGGCCCTGAGCATGCCCCCTTGCTCACACACTATGCACCGCACCTGTAACCCTCTATTGCACCCCCACTCACCCACACAGTGCTCTGGGAACAGGGAGAAGGTGCAGGAGCAGTGAGGGAAGCAGGGTACAACCAGAAATGAAGCAGAGGGAACAAGAGTACTCACAACCTTGGTACACAGGGAAGGATGGACCCGCACAAGAAGGGAAGGATATAGTGGAACCACACCTTACAATCACACCACTCTTACCTCTGCTCACACAAACCCTCACTCTCCACTCAGCTCTTCCACTCATTCACACACTCTCAGCTTCCGGCTTCTAGGTTCACTCAATAGCTAATCAAAACATGAGGGGGCCAGTATCACAGCATCGCTGATCACCAGCAACACTGTGCTCCTTGGCCTTTCCCTATATTTGGGTGACTCTGCCCACCCTGCACGTGTATGCATGCAGAGTGACACAACTCCCTGGAAGGCCCTGTTGCAACATCATTTTGCAGCTCCTGCGTGGGTGTATCACTCTGTGACGCCTGCGGGGGTGTATCCCTGCCGCTGCTCTGCAGCGCCTGTGGGGGTGTATCACTCTGTGACACCTGCGGGGGTGTGGCAGCGCCTGCGGTGGTGTATCACTCTGTGATGCCTGCGGGGATGTATCTCTGCCTAAGGCACCAGGTAGTTGGCCTATTTCCGCTATACTTTCCCTTGCTGTGTGTCCCCCGGGGGCTCCTGAGCCCCTTCCGGGCACCCATCAGACCTGGCCATGACTGGGCATGGGCCGGTAATGGTGGCAACGGAGGTGGGCTCTGATAGCACCCCCCAAGGGCCTCTACCCTGCCCCCAGAAAGGATCGGGTTTGTGGGGAAACCGGGAATGGAACAGCCGGACACGGCAGGGTGCATGGACTGCCGACGCCGGCTCCCATGAATGATCAGAAATATTGTAGCCCTTTCAGTCAATCAAATAGCATAAGTTACCATGAGAAAACTTGGAGTCAGGACAGAGGCAACCTCGTATTCAGGAGCAATGGGGATATCCATCACAGGAGCCGGTGGTAGAGCATCAGGGAAGAGAGGAGGAGAGTGGGGCTTGAGGAGGGACACATGGAACACAGGGTGACAGCAAACCGTAGGCAGCAGTGCCACATGGTAGGTGACAGGGTTCACTCGCTGTGTAATAGGGAAGTGTACCAGGTATTTGTTATCGAGTTTTGCTGATGGTCGAGGGGATGGGTAATGACAGCGGTCAATTCATACGAGGTCACCAATGGCAAATGATGGGGGCAGTATGGTGCTTTTGATCGGCAACTTGCTTATATTGTTGTTGGTCATCGTGCAACAAACGTCGGGCGAGTGCATGGGAACCTCTACTGTGGGGATTTCTGGAAAGATGAGGCATGGGTGATAGCCATAGGTGATAAAGAAAGAGGAGAAACCAAGAGAGGCGTTAGGTGCATTATTGAATGCAAATTTGGTTAGGGGAAGATGGGTAACCCAGTCGTCCTGAAGGCAATTTACATAGCAGCACAGATACTGTTCAAGGGATTGGTTGGCTCACTCAGCTTTACCATTGGCCTGTGGGTGGTATGCAGTGCTGGGGGCCAAATGGAACCCCATTGCTGAGAAAAGGGAATGCCTGAAGCGGTCTGTCATGGGTTGGAGGGTCCACACACCCACTTTACCGGGTTTGAGTGACAGATTCTCTCGCGCACAGTCCGCTTGAATTAGTTTCTCTCTCTGGCTAATTCAAGTCTGCTGCAGGGACAACTCCTTTGTCACTCAAGGGCCAGATCCTTCCCGTTTACAGACTCTTTACTCTCTGGGTTTGCAAGAGCTTGAGGGCTCTTGTTGCTCACTTGTGTTCCAATGTTAGACACAGACACTTCTTCATAAAGATAAGAAGTAAGTTTATTGATTACATAAGCAAGATAGTTGATAGAGAGTGGTTACTAGAAATCAAAGGTAAATATAACGCATTCCTGATCTATACTGGTTGAGTTCCTAAATAAGCATCTTACCCTATAAAGGTCCATAAGTTTCTCTCAGTCCTTCGATGTAAGCGACTGGGTCTCCAGACTTAGAGTTGCTAGAGAACAAAATCGTGTCTCTCAGTTCATGTCTTTTCAGCCTTGCTGGCTGGCAGCTTTTGGATGCAGATGAGAGTGCTCATAGTGGCTCTGGGCAAGCGATGACGAAACTGGCTTAATGGCATTTTCTTCAGTACCCTTCCTTGTTCTTTGTGTCTTGTTTCCTGCCTTGGGGAAATGGAAATGTGTGACCTGTCATGTAGGCAACCCAGGCAAACATGAAGGTTGTTTTGCATCTCCGCAGGTCTGTCTGGCTATGGTTCTCAAATACATATTCTTTGTATCTCTTTGCATTTCCTGTAGCTTGGTCACATGTCACAGCCCTAATTTGAGTTTTACAGTTCTCAGTTGTAACATTACATACATGTGGAACCTTTTGCATTACATATTTACCAGACTTGTAGTCTACATGTAGGCCCATGTTACACGTGTGTGACTTTATGTTCCTCCGTGGCAGCCCCCCTGTAAGATTGCTTTTGAAGCGGGCACGACAGACTGAGTCCCATAACATGCTGAGACTGGTGTGTCCTGCCGGGGTGTGTAGGGATATGCAACCCCTCTACCTCATTTCCATGTGTTTGAATCCTATTAAAGTTAGACCGTTGGTTTTCCAAACCCTCTGTCAGCCCTGTGGGGCTATCATGTTCACGTGTTTTCCACCATGTCATAGTGGAGTGGTCCTCAGGATTCAGTGTTTCTGGGTTCAGTCTCTTGTAGGGGTATACCCTGAGGTGTCTGTATAAGACTGTGACAAATGGGTGGGAACGCCATGTTTAACAACCTTTGTTCCCCAGTTACAAACTTTGGCCATGTTTCCAGATTATCTGGCAGTCTGTTTGTCATTGACTGTATGTCTGTTCCCCTTGGCCTAGCTTTTATGTCTGATTTACCTGGACTATCCAGACTGTGGATCAGAAGTATTATTAGGAGACACAGGAGCGTATGTGGAGTAAGTGTGATACCTTTTACACTACTGAGCACCCCCCTTCTGTTGTCTGTGTAACTCTGCATTTGAAAACACTTTTCACCAGGAGTAATGCTGTAATTCCCAGTGGATAGATTGTTATCATGTGGCATTTGCATTTCCCCCATGGCTGTGATGCTGTGTGTGGATGTCTTTGCATTCAAATAAATCGCCCAGCCAAACACTGTTTCTGTGGAGGGGTTCCTGTCATCAGCCTTTCTTGTGCCCTGCCCCTGACTTCTCTTTGTAACTGCAGGATCCCCTGGGTCCATATAACCATGTCTTTCTCCTTTTTGGGAGTCTGACTTGGTGACATGGGTGTGAGAACCCCCAGGTGTCCCCTCAGACTTCCCCACACAAAACTCCGGAGGATTTAGTTTACCAAGTGCAGCGGCTTGACCCTGGACACTGTTAACCATTTTCTCCCCTCCAGTCTCTACTTCAGTAGCATTTCCCTGTTCCTTTTTAGGTAAGGCTGAGGTGCACAGTTCACTCTTAGACTGATGCTTCTGCCCCTTTAGGACTACAGGGTGGTGCACTTCTATCCCTGAGGAAGAGACATCTATTGTTTCCCCCTCCATTCCGGGAAAGGTTTCCTGCACCTTCTTGCCTCCTCCTAAGGTAGAATCCTCCACCTCTTGGCTTGCCTGTAACCCTTTACATTCTTAATGAGTAGTTGTACAGTGAATATCACCGTGGGTAACCCTTTACAGGGAATAAAGTGACCCATCTTATGTTGGAATTTTAGTAGTGGTCAAAAATAAAAAAAACAAAGTTTCACTGCCTACTGTGCCAGGACCTGTTAGAGCTCTGGCTAGGCATCAGCAGAGTTTACACACAACAAAAGAAAATAGCTCAAATTCTCAGTAGCAACAGCTTAGAAGTAATCAACACCTTGGAGATTGTTTCTAGATTAAAATAATCTAATTTATTGAGAAATACATTGTGATAGGAAAGGCCTATCCCTAGATCTTACTAGCTAGCTGCCACCAGCATGGTGGCCAGTCATGTTGAAGGTCAGAGAGAGAGGAGAGGAATGGAGAAAGATCAGGAAGAAGGAGGAAGTCCAGTAGGAGCTTCCTGGGCACATTCCACCTGAGAGGGGGAAGGTGGGGCTTAGAAGCAGAGATCAGAAAGGTTAAAATGACACACACACTAACTCACTATCTCTACTCCCAGTGCCCCTAGTGTCTATTAGGGTTTGTTGGTGCAAAAGGTTGTCATCTGGAGCTGTTTCTACAACAAACTGGTCTGTGACAACTAATATAGAAGTGAAGCCTTGCAATGGGAGGAGTTCTACAATGAAGTCCAGGTTCAACCTCTGCCACGGTCCTTGTGGCAAGGGGGCTAGTTGCAGAAGCCCAAAAGGGTGGCTACGGGGTGTCTTGGTGCAAGCACAAATCTTGCAGCCCTGTACGTAAGTCTTTGCATCCTTACACATAGTGGGCCACCAGAAATGTCGCTGAACAAGGCGAAGGGGGCAACATTGGCCGGGATGCCCGCCCAGAGGGGAATCATAATGGGCCCATAAGATCTCACACTGAGCAGCCCAGGGAACAACAATCGTTCAGTCATGGGTCTTCAGTCCTGCACCTGAAGCTTTATGTGGCAAGTTTTGGATAAGGGAGTCCTTTGCTGTAAGTTTCTTCAACTGACTCCAAGTGAGCTGGGCAGCTGCAAATACTTGCTTGCCTAAAAGATGGTCCCCTTGGTGGGCCGATTCCACACTGGTGTCATAGCTCCACGATAGGGCATCAGCTACGGTGTTCTGCCGACCGGGGTGATACACCACCTGAAAAGAAAAGCAGGCAAAGAAGAGTGCCCACCGGGCATGCTGAGCATTAGTAATGTGTGCTGTTTGTAAGAAAACTAGGTTTTTGCAGTCCGTTATCACCTGTACAGGATGCTTTTGTCCCTCGAGGTAGTGCCGCCAGGTATCAAAGGCAGATTTAATTGCCAATAGTTCCCTATCCAAAATGGTGTAGTTTCTTTCTGCAGCGGTTAGCTGATGAAAATAAAAGGCACAGGGTAAGGGATCCTTGTGCCTGGACTTCTGTTGAGATAGAACAGCCCCTATAGCTACACTAGATGCATCCATTTCCACAATAAAGGGCATAGAGAAATCAGGGTGCTGGAGAATGGGGGCTTGTGTAAACACCTGTTTTAGGCATAGGAAGGCTTGTTGTTGATCAGAGGACCACACATAGGGTTGCCCCTTTTTCAACTACTCGGTGAGACGGGCTGTAAGATTCGCATACTGGGGAATATATTGTCTGTAATAATTTGCACTGCCAGAAAGCGTTGTAGAGGTTTAACGGCTTGTGGAGCAGGCCATTTGGTAATAGCACGGACCTTTTCAGGGTCTATTTGTATCCCTTGCGGAGACACGATGAAACCCAAGAACGGCATCACTTGTTGGTGAAATGCGCACTTTTCCATTTTGCAATATAGTCAATATTTTCTTAGTCTACTTAGAACGGTACGTATGTGTTGAATATGTTCCTCCTTGGTTCGTGAATAAATGAGGATGTCATCCAGGTACGTGACCACATATACATCCAGGATTTCACAAAAAATGTTGTTAATTAAATGCTGGAAGGCCACAGGTGCATTTGCCAATCCATACGGCATAACCAGGTACTCAAATAGCCCATATCGAGTGTGGAAGGCGGTCTTCCATTCATCTCCTGGGCGGATACAAAGAAGGTTATAGGTGCACCGTAGGTCAAGTTTGGTAAAAAGGGTAGCTCCTTGTAACCTGTTGAGGAGTTTGGGAATGAGGGGTAAGGGGTAGCGGTTTTTAATGGTTATGGCATTGAGCCCCCTGTAATTGATACATGGACGGAGCCCACCGTCCTTTTTTGGTAGAAAAAAGAGAGGAGCTCCTGCAGGGGAGGTAGAAGGACGAATAAAGCCCTTCTTTAAATTTTCATCGCTATAGTCTTTTAATGTCTGTAGCTCGGGTCCTGAAAGGGCATAATTCCTACCGTACGGGGGCGACATATTAGGGAGTAGACCTATCGGGCAAATCATAGCTCCGGTGTGGGTGTAGCTCCAGTGCCTCTTGCTTCTGAAATACATCCCGTAGATCTTGGTACTTCTGAGGGAGGGAAGGTACAAGGTGATCTGGCACTGTTCTGGCAATTACAGATTCAAATTGTGACCCGGGGCGTTCTACCCTGTGGGGCCAACACAGGGGCGAGCGAAAGGTAAGTCTTTTCTGTTGCTAATCGATACAGGGTTTGTGGGCTCGTAACCAGGGCAATCCAAGAACTACAGGGAAGGCGGGGGTATGAACTACATTAAGGTATAAGGTCTCTCGATAGGCCAGATGGTCCCCTTTAACGCGGGGGTACAAGATATTACGGGGCCTGAGGGGGGCCCCATCAATTGCATACACAACTTCTGGTCTTACCTTGACTTGCATGGGAATACCTTGTTGCTTCACGAAGGCTTCCTCAATGAACTTCCTGGAGGTGCCAGAATCGATGAGGGCAAGGTTAATTATGGTTCGTGTTGTTGAGAGTTCCAGTGAGAGGGGAACCCAGAGATGGTCCAGGTCTCTGGAGGCGGAAGGTGTTTCTACAGTGGAGTATTCAGAGGTCATGCAATGCTTTATCAAGATGCCCCCTGCCCACCCCGGCTCCGCTGGTTTCCCGGCATCCATCGCCCTGAAGGAAGCTGGGGGCAAGCTTGTGAAAAATGTCCTGCAACTCCACAATAAAAACAAAGACAACCTACCCGCCTTCTTTCCTTTTCCTGCGGTGTCAAGGGTCCTCGGGAGGCATAGGCTCGGGCTCCTCGAGCTTCTTAGTGTCGGTCTGGGCAGCAGTGAGTATTGGGTTCCAGGTCAACCACAGTCAAGGTGCATCCTGCCGCCATTCCCGCCTTCACTCCATCAACCTGTCTTCAATTTGACATGTTAGGTTAACTAGTCCTGCCCAGGCAGCGGGCATGACTGTAAGGGCCAGCTGGTCCTTGAGTTCATCATTAAGGCCCTTGTGGAAATTAAACTTAAGCACCTTTTCGGGCCATTCCAAGTCCACGGCTAGGTGTTGAAATCATGTAATATATTCTAGTAGGGGGCCTCTACCCTGTTTTAAGGTCATAATTTCTCTTTCTGCATCCTTAGCTCTATGCAGGTAGTCAAATAGGAATTGAAACTCTTTGAGGAATTTTGGTAAATCCCTCAGGAGGGGGCTATCCTTAATCAATAGGGGCATGGCCCACTCAAGGGCCAGACCCTCCAAATGCCCTATAATGAAGGCCACCTTAATGGCATCAGAGTAGTAAGTCAGGGGCTGCAACTGAAATGCCAATTTGCACAAGGCCAGGAACCCCTGAAATTGCCTCGGATCCCCACTGAATTTTGAAATGGGGGGATGTTTGGACTCCTTCCCCCTTGCTCTCGGTTCGGGAACAATCTCTGAGGGTGAGAGATCTACAGGGGTTACATCAACGGCCTTTTCCTCCACGTCAACCCCCCCAACCCCTACTGCCCCTTGCTCTTGTTTCTCTTTAAGATCCTTTAGTTCTAGGGCCAGGGACTGAATAGCTCGAGCCATCGCCTCCATTTGCTTAGCGGGGTCCATAAGGCCGGTGATACTGTTAGGGATAGGCAGGGAAAGGAAGGGAAATGGACACCTGAGACCCCACACCACAGGCACCCAGACACACTTCTTGAGCTCTAGAGGACTTAGCTATGCAGGGACAAACAACCCCTCAGGTTCTTATTTGTCCCGTTTACTCCAGTAGGAGAAAAGGCCAGATCAACATAGGGGTAACGGGAACAGCAAGGCCCTGAGCATGCCCCCTTGCTCACACACCATGCACCACACCCGCAACCCTCTACTGCACCCCCACTAACACACACAGTGCTCCGGGAACAGGGAGAAGGTGCAGGAGCAGTGAGGGAAGCAGGACACAACAAGGAATGAAGCAGAGGGAACAAGAGTACTCACAACCTTGGTACACAGGGAAGGACAGATCCGCACAAGAAGGGAAGGATAAAGTGGAACCACACCTTACAATCACACCACTCTTACCTCCGCTCACACACACACACTCACTCTCCACTCAGCTCTTCCACTCGTTCACACACTCTCACAGTTTCCAGCCTCTAGGTTCATTCAATAGCTAATCCACACATGAGGGGGTCAGTATCACAGCGTTGCTGATCACCGACAACACTGTGCTCCTTGGCCTCTCCCTATATTTGGGTGACTCTGCCCACCCTGCGCGCATATGCATGCAGAGTGACGCAAATCCCTCGAAGGCCCTGCCGCGGTGTACTTTTGCGGCACCTGTGGGGGTGTATCACTCTGTGATGACTGCGGGGGTGTATCCCTGCCGTTGCTCTGTGGCACCTGCGGGGGTGTTTCACTCTGTGATGACTGCGGGGGTGTATCCCTGCCGTAGCTCTGTGGCACCTGCGGGGGTGTTTCACTCTGTGATGCCTGCGGGGGTGTAGCCCCGCCGCCGCTCCGCATCTACACTCTATGGGGGTGTAGCCCTGCCTAAGGCACCAGGTAATTGGGCTATTTTACCTATCTCTGCCCTTGTTGTGTGTCCCCTGGGAATTCCTGAGACTCTGTGGGGCACCTGTCAGACCCAGCCGTGACTGAGCACGGGCTGGTAATGGTGGCAATGGAGGTGGGCTGTGATACCAGGCCACTCATCTGTGAACGGCAATGTGAACTTTGTTTAACATGGGACTGGGGATCAGCTGCTGTCTACCTATTCTCGCTCCTCTGTCTGCACTGGGGTATTCCCCCCCCCATCCCCTGGTTGCTCCGTTGTGAGCCTGAGCACAGTTGGTAGTCTCCCTCCCTATGTGCTTCCCTGTTCACATAGGCATGTGTAGGACTGGAGGGGGCCCCATCCTTGCTCCTGTTATCCCTGCGAGTAGGTGCCTCCTGTCCCCTTCAGGGCCTCGTCTCCCAGTCCCTCCTCCATGGCTGGGTCCCCACCCCCTGGCCCCTGTGGTTTCTCTATCGATGGTCTAGTGGTGTTCCCAGCCCCACTCCTTCCTGTTCCCTAGTCTGTCCCTTGTTTGCCCTTGGGAGGAGATGGGGCCAGCTGCACTGCTTTGCCTCTGTCCCCTTTGTGTCACCCTGCTACCTCCAGCCACTGTGCTGTTTTCTGTGTGAACCTACCATCGTTATCCTGGTCACCGGGTTCTGGGATGTCCTCCGGATCCTCCACATCCTCCTCCTGGGCCTCCACCTCCTCCTCCTGCACCTCAGGTCCCCTTGATCTGTGGGGGAAATATCGGTCTGTCAGTTCGGCCTTGCTTTCTCACTGGGCCCTTGCTATCCTGGGCCATGCCTCCGCCCTCCCCCCCCCAGTCCATGGGGTCATTCTCTTACTTAGGTCATACTCTTTCTCCTCCTGGGGGGCATCCCTGGTGTTTGGCCACTACTCGTGTTCCCCCTTTTCCTGTGGGTTCTGACTCTGTGGGTTTTGGGGACACATGAGGAGAGTGAAGTTCACGGTTGTGGTTTCCAGGGATGCCTCCTCCACCTCTAGGATGGGGTGTGCCCTCCTGCTTCCTGGCTGGCCTCACCAGGGGCAGTGGGCTCCTGATTCTCTGAGGGTTTTGACAGGGGGTTGTTTTTGCCCTCTTTCTGCCCCTGGTGAAGGCTGAGCCATGTATGTGGGAGGCCACAATCTCCCTGTCCACGCAAAGGAACCAACCCAGTTCATCAGTGAACTTGTGTGTGCACATGGCATGGCCCGGAGTTGAGATTGTTGTCCTGGATATTTTTGTATCTGGACCTCAAGTCCTTTGCCTGCTGCATGCATTGGGCCCCATCCCTATTGTACCCCATGCGCTGCATCTCCTGGGCGATGGCTTCATAAACATGCTTTGTCTTGAAGCAGCGCACCAGGCCCCCCAAAATCACATGTAGTACAGGGTCTCATCCCTGGTCCAGGGGTTCCCTTTTTGGGGTCTGCCTGTGGGAGGGCATCCAGCCTCGCTGCATGGGGCCCGCCCGGTAGTTGTGGTGGCAGTGGAGTAGGTGCTCTCCTGTTGGGGGAATGCATCTGGATGAGCTGTTGTCCTGCTGTACCCCTGTTGGTGCTGTGGGGTGTTTCTTGCCCTCCCCCTTTCCCCTGGGAGTTCCCTCTGTTTTACCTGACTGCCAAAGAGGCCCTCTTCGACTGTCTCCAGGGTGGTGCTGTGCACCAGGGTTTGGGTGCTCTCCTGTTGGAGGTGGGGGGTGGAGCTGTCAGTGGTCTGCCCGGCGGTACCCTGGCATATGCTCAGAGCTTGTCTGTGCCCTCCCCCATTTGGGTGGGTTCCCTCTGACTTATCTCACTGTGAGAGGTGCTCTCCTCCCTGGGCTGCGTTGCCCAGAGGTAGGGGTGTAGCCGGCACTGTATTGCATCCTCTCCCCTGTGTTGGAATGGGAGAGCTGTCAGTAGGCACCCTGGCCCTCCCTCCCCACTGCTGGTGGCCTGGGCCCCCCTCCCCTGTGCGGCCCAGGGTCCCTCAGCTTACTCTGCCCCTCCCTACACATGACATGGCACTGTTTCCCTTTGTCTTGTGAGTAGCTTTTCTGCCAGACGTGTTGGGAGCCGGCGCACCCATATCCAGGCTTGCTTCTCCTTGAAGGGCTCCGGACCGGCCATTCAGCATATCTCTCTGCTTGCGGGTTCCTGCAGTGTCTCTCTAGCCATGTCTCGCTGGTTTTGGCAGATCCTTCCCATGGGTGGATGTGCTTTTACGTTCACACAGACGGCTGGGTGGAAATGGGTGGGTGTCATCTGTGTAAATATGGCCAAAGTCAATTTCAAATTTGGCCTTGTAACCAATGGATTATTCACCATAAGTTTCATCAGGATGCAGTCCCTAAAGCCCCACACAACACGGACAATCTTCTCACTTGATGTCACTTTATCAACATTGCATATTTCCACTCCCAATCAAAACAATATAATGTCTCTTCATGTTAAGGTGAGCCCCTCTGGCTGGGCTTTCAACCAAGCACCTTTTGTGACAAGATCCTTACAAGGATCTCAGCCTCTGGATCTTTCCTTTCCTTGTGGAAGTGAGTCCTTTTTTTACTCCATGCTTCCCCTCCCCTTCTTGTCTTTGACACCTTCTCTCTCGTGCTCTTTCAGCAATCCTGATCTTTGAATGATTGTTGACAGGGATCTGCTGTCTTAAATCCTCAGTCAGCCTGGTCATGTGACCAGCCTTGCTTCAACTGCCAATCACTTGGCCAATTAACCTCTGCCTGTCTGGGTCCTAAGTGCCTTAAAGGGACAGAGACTTGCTCAGGGGCTGCATCTGACCAGGACATGCATAGCCTACATTTGGGCCTTGTCCTTAAAAAACCTAGGGGTGTCTGCTACACACCTATTAGAATTCACAACTGTGAACTGAGTTTGGAGGCCAAATTTGAACATCATTCTTTTTGAAATCCACACAGAGTTGGACTTGAGAATTATTTTGTTTTGGACTTCTTATTTAAAATTTGTTTACTTGGTTATTCAGTACATCAGCACTCGTTGCTTGGTTTGGCTGTCTGTAACAAGGTGTTGTCCCCTGGCTTTTCCTTTGCACAGGGTCTGTATCTCAGACTCCTGCCAAACAACATGCACCAGTCTCTCAGCTCTCAGTCAGCAACTTTTATACCAGTTCTTCAGCTCTTTTTTGCCGACCTCTACCCAGTGCTCCTGCCATGCCGTGGACCCACTTTACCAAAGCAAACAGACATACAGGAGTATCTTCAATAGACTTCCCCAATATAAAGATAAACACATTCCTAGCCTTTTCTATTTGGAGTTTCTATTGCAGAAAGCCTTAGCTGCAGCTAAAAAGCCATGCAGTTGAATGACTGTACAGCAGAGATGTAGGGAAAAGGTCTAGGGGAAAAGCAGATAGTACAACCAGACCTTGAAGCAGAACAGTGCTACCTTGATAGGAATCCCTTAAACAGAAAGGTTGGGATAGGGCAAAAGCTCTTCTCTACTGAAAACAAATGCTGACCTCCTGACATTCATTTGTTGCGGGGGCAGACAGATGGTCTCCAATTAAAGGAAACACCTCCCCTCTCTGTATAAAAGATGTTTCTAAGAATGCTTTGTGTTCTTTAGCTTCTTCGGCTGACTTCTCCCATCTATGCCATGGATCCCCTGTTGAAATAGGTTCTGTACACTCTGGCCATATACATATATACCAGGGTTGCACAAAGTGTGGCCCAAGGGCTCCGTGCGGCCAGACAAGGGCCTTTCCTACAGCCCACCATGCCTCCTCCTGCTCTGGAAATCACCTTTCCACCAGCCCCCACACTGGCGCAAAACCCTCTGAGTAAAAATCCTATTATTATTATTATTATTATTATTATTATTATTCAGCATTTATATAGTGCCAGCAATGTACCTGGCACTTTACAATTGTAAAAAAGAGACATAGTCCCAGCAGGCTTACAATCTAAGAATCTATTCAAGGCACTGACTGGATCCCTCCTTCCTCCTCCCTGGCTCCAGTTTCCTGCTGTCACTGATGTCTCCACCTGAGCCCCTCACTGCCGCTTCTGCCACCCCGATCTCTAGCCCCAGCTCCTTGATGACAGGGGGTGGGGTTATGCAAATTGAGGGCAGGGCCACACGCGGCCCAGGGTTTGTTTATTTATTTAATTAATAAAATTCTTGCTACCTCACCCCTCCTGCCGCAGGCAGATCAGGGTGACTTACAATCAACACTAAAACAACAATAACTAAAAACCCCACAAATTTCCTGGCCCTCGGCACAAATCAAGTTGAGCAGCCCTGTTATATACTTTCTCACTTTCTTACTAAGTACTTGTATTTCTTTCTACTTTTATATTTCTGTATTTTGTAAGAAATAGGTTTTGACTTTTGTTTTAGGATAAGGCGTTAACATTTCTTTTAGTGTAAGTTGTATTAGTTTTAAGAAAAGATAAGTAAAAGGAAAATGAGGCTGAAGTCACCAAATGTGACTTTTACAATGACCAGAGATCTTGCAATATAAAAGGGGGATTAGTGCATTCACACATTACAAAAATTGCAGAATTATAATAATACCCAGTATTATCTCCAGTTATTATAATAGCCCATTGTGTAATGTGTGAAAGCAGCCTGAGTCTCTGTAATCATTTAAGTTGATAGAAGTGAGTTCTTTGTATAGTATCTTAGTGAAAAGGACCAAAGTAAAGATCCTGCTTTCATGCCCAAGTTTCCCCAAGGGCCAAAAGTCTACATGTCCCTTTTTCCGGGAATCCCCTCTAGGTTCTTCCCTAACCTGGAGACCCTCACCTTTCACCTTTTCCTACGACTTTTGGGAAAATTTAGCTGACTAGGAGCAACAGGGGGGCTGAGCCTATGAACCCTTACAAGGCTGTCTGACTGGCACTAGCACTGCTACGGGACACTATTTTGTATTTTCTAATTGTATGTTCAGTTGTTGTTTTTGAATTTGTGCAAGTACTAATGGGGCCATTTGTGTGACAGTATGCAGGGGCCAAGAGTATGGGTAAAAATCAGGAACCTTATCCATTGGAGAGGCAATGGATAAGGTTCCATTCACACACTTGCAGCTGGCAAACCAGGTTTCAAATCCTGTCTTTGGCTGTGAACTTACTGGGGAACCATGGGCATTTGCTGTCTTGAAATTTCAGTTCCCCATCTGTAGAATGGGAGCAACAGTGACCTACCGCAGAGTGGTTGTGTGGGTGAGCTAGATAATTATTATTATTATTATTATTATTATTATTATTAAACATTTATAAAGCACCAGTAACAACCTGGCGCTGTACAGAACATATAATCAGCTGCGGTCCCTACCTGTGGCTTACAATCTAAAAGACAAGGAGGGGGAGACAAGGAGAGGGGACAGCGGGAGAGACATGGGAGAAGACAAACAAACATTCAGG
>QEPC01000971.1:100371-112304 GCA_003113815.1 Sphenodon punctatus | reverse complement strand
CTGGGCGCGGGCGTGCACCTTTGGCTTGTGGCTATGGGGTGGGGCCCTGCTCACCTGGAGGGGCTTTCTGGGCGCTGCAATGCCTGCTGGGGGCTTCTGGGCGCTGCAAATACACAGATAAGGATTATAAAGCACTTTCACACTGGAAGTGCTATAGAAATAATAATAATAATAATAATAATAATAATAATAATAATAATAAATGAATATTAAATACTAATGTATTTAAAAACAAAGTAAGCTGTTTAAATGAATTCAAGAATAATGACCAGATAAATAAAAAACAATACATTTCACAACTGAAATAAATTCAAAATTGGATACATTTTTTTCCAAAAAGAAATATCTGTATTCATTTTGTAAATCTGCTTTTTGAGAAATAGGGGCTTTTTCTCTTTGGTGGTAGTCATTAATTTAGGCCCTACTGGAATATAAATAATAAGTAATGATAATAATAAATAGATTGGGACCTGGATTTTGTATTTCTAAATGTTATTTGCATTTTCAGATAGTCCTCCAAATATCTCAGTGGATAGTCACACACTGAAAAGAATATTCACATATTTGTTTTTTAAGGGGGGGGGGGTTCTTCCGTCATTTTTGTTTGGATTTTCGGTTATTTAAGATCCAAAATGAAAAGACTGATTAAAATGAACAGAACTGAAAATAACAACCTGAAAGGTGAAAAGACTCTCCAAACGGAGCCAGGTTGGACAGTGTTCTGTACCTGTATCTTTCAACGCAAATCAAAGTAGGCAGTTTGGAGAATCTAATACTGACTGTGGATATTTGTTTCAGCTCTGATTAGGTCATAAAATGACTATATTAAATAAGTGGAAGCAAATATGGCACACTAAATTTATCTTTGTTTACCTCACTCAATAGCAGGCTATCAGAAAATTTCCCATGCAAATGCCCTTTTCATTCAAATCCCTGAGTGAAGTCTTTAAATAAGCAGTGGAGATGTTTGTCTCAAAAATGCCTTCTTTCCCCATGAGAAAACACAAATTCATTTACATTGTTAGAATCTTTTCCAGGCTGGGAAGGGAAAATACATACACCTCACACATATTTCCTTTTGTGTTCACTGAAAAGGACAGACTCGATCTTAGAAGTGTATTTGTTGCCTTTCTCTGGCACTGGCACAATGAACCTATTCCCTTTTTACACAGTGAAGAGGGATCAGATTCCTAGGTCTTAAATGCCTTAGCTGGGAATCTGAGAGTGATTATTTCCCCAAAATGCTGGCTCAAGGAACATAGCAGATTGGCTTCCTGTTTAAAGCAAGAAATAACAAGCCTGCCAGACAGCAGCAATATCCTTTGGAAGGAGAAGATGGCATGGCCATACTTTATTGCTGTAATCTGCAATCTCTTGCAACATTTCATTACATACACTAGGGTTTTAGAAAAACATATCTAATACATTTTCACTTATGTATTATCATATCCAAATATTTCCAAATATATTTGTTTTTGTCTCTACCCAACGGGTCAATTGACAATAAAAACAATAATTATAAAACAACCAATGAATACAATGACCACAAAGATTAGACAAATTGCAATAATGATATACAATTCAAAGTCAAAGAAGGGTGATTTCAGAGGTTACAGGCACCCGGTTCACCACAGTTCACCACAGTGGATTCCATAGGCACCCAACTGGCTGTCCTGGCAGCCCAGAAGCAGCTGCACAGCCGGGGTATGCCACAGGTCACACAGGAACATGGTCTCGCAGAAGGTCCAGCTATGGGGGGCTCCATGGGGTTCAGGAAGCGGGAGCCCGGTGGAAGCACAACCAGCCATGGTCCAGCGAGACAGGGAGAATAACACCACGGACAGGGGGGCACACATCCCCTACAGGGCCAGGGGGGTGGCTCTGAGGGGTCCCAACGAAAGGTTTGGTGGCCACGGGCCGCAACATTGTATAACAACAGAGAGAGGTGTGGGGTGTGGACCCGGCACAGCTGCAGGAAACAAGCACCCAGACAGGACCGCTAATCAAGCCGACAAGGACACGGTGTTGCAAACAGGGAGGAGGGTAGGAGATGGCAGAAGGCATGCAGCTGCACAAGGAACGCCCAGCCGATCACGCCCATGCGTGAGCTAGGCCCCATGTGAGGACAGCAGGTGCACCCAACTGCACGCCCATAGACACCAGCATCGCAGTGGGAGGCCCGGGAAGCTGGGGGCAGGGCCCCAGGCCACCCAGGCCATCACCGGGTCAGCATAACTGTCCCCCAACCCCTGGGGCCACCACCACCATAGAGCGGGACAGGACAGCCCCCTACTGGATGCACCTAGCGCTCGCAGCCAAGTGAAACCGTGACTACACCGAGCAGCTGCACATCCTTATCACAGAGCAGCACCTGGGCGCCTGTCTGCGGGTATCCGTCGCCTCGAGCGCTGTATGGTCCTGCATGGCCCACCATGGGTGCAGGAGAACCCTGGACCGGCTCAGGGCGCAGAGGCTGTCCGGGGCTGACCAGCAGACCATGAGCCGGGGCCGAAGCCGGCCAGCGGTGATCTGGGAGGCGGCCGGGTGCCTTCAATGGGGGAGGGAGACCATGATCCAGGCAGCCTTGATCACTATGCCCATTGACAGGCAGATATGGGTCACGGAGCGGGCACAGGGGTGGTGGCCCAGGGCGCTGGTCCAGTGGAATGAAACAGCCTGGAGGGCCCACTTTAGGATGGACAAGCTCACCTTGCTCCAGCTCATGGAGCTCCTTACGCCCTGGCTTGAGCGACAGCACACCCCCATGAAGACCCCCATCCCCATGGTCCAGCAGGTGGCTATAGGGGTCTGGGCCCTAGCAACGCCCAACTCCTGCCGGTCTATCTCCCAGCACTTTGGGGTTGACCTGAGCACCATTGCTTGTATCCTCCAGGATGTCTGCGAGGCTGTGGAGGGCGTGCTCCTGGACAGAACGATCCAGCTGGTGGACCAGGGGGNCCCGCTAGCCCGGGAAGCGTGGTTGAAATTGACCCCATGTGGGTATTGAGCGTGGTGAACATCTGGCGTGTGCCGAACAGATGTTCCGGGCACTTTGGCCCCACCATGGAATTGAGCGTGGTTTACTGTGGTTGAGCGTGATCTCGTAACGTCTGAAAATACCCTGAGTCTGCTGGATCTGGGTCTGATGAAAAAGAGAGGTCAAGCTGAGTGTCATCCGTGTACTGATGACACCACACACCAAATCCCCATACCACCTCATGGAACATGTACACGTTCAACAAGAGAGGGGACAAGTCAGTACCCTGCGGGACTCCACATGAGAGGTCACAGTATTGAAAAATACTGAGAGTAAAAATGATCCTCAGAGAGTAAAAATGATCCTCAAGCACCACTCGCTGAGTTCTTCTGGCTAGGAAGGAGTGAAACCATTCAAGAGCCTTCCCGCCCACCCCTGCATGGTCCTGCAGGCACGTCATCAACATCTTGTGGTCAACGGTATCAAATGCAGCTGGCAGATCTAATAGAATCAGCAGGGTCGAACGATCCTGATCCAATTCCTGGCATAGGTCATCGACCAATGCCACAAGCACAGTCTCAGTGTCATAACATGGACAAAATCCAGACTGCGTGGGATCAAGAAAACCGATATGGTCCAGATGCTCCTGAAACTGTCAGGACACTGCCCATTCAATAATCTTCCCTAAAAAGGTGGCAAGGGGTTATTGGTTGTGTTGTGTGGGTTTCTGTTTGTACAGGGCTAGGGTGGTAGGGTGGGGGTTGTAGGTTGTAGGTTGTAGGTAAGGGGGGGAAAGGGGGGTGGACCCAGGGACTCCCCCTGGTGAGAGCGGGGGGAGTACTGGGAGGTTTGGTGGGGAGGGGGGTGGCTCGGTCTCCCAGTGAGAGGGGGATACCGAGGGGTGTGGGGAGGTTATGGCCTGTCCCGGCCCCTGGTGGGAGCAGGATGGCCGGGGGGGCGGNGAGAAGTGACAGGATTTAGCAACAGAGTCAATATAGGGTTTAAAAGAAAGGGGTGAGTCAAAGATGAAGCCTAGGCTACTGGCTTGGGGGACAGGCAGGATGGTGACTCCATCAATAATTATTGACAGTGAGGAAGCAGAGGAAGAATGAGGGGGGCAGATAAGGAGTTCAGTTTTAGCCATGTTGAGTTTGAGCTGATATTGAGATATCCAGGTAGAGATGTCAGAGAGACAGTTGATGAGACGAGCTTGAACAGAGGGAGAGAGAGAGGGAGTAGAGAGATAGAGTTGAGTAACACCAACTGAGAGGGGGAAGGAGGAGGAGGCAGAGTTGGAGAGAGACACATTAAAGGAGCGGTCAGAGAGGCAGGAGGGTATTGCATTTATAGAATGTTCCACTCCAAGCTATTAGCCTAATCTTCTTCTTCTTCTTCTTCTTCTTCTTCTTCTTCTACTACTACTACTACTACTATGTGGCCAGTGTAGAGAGAGCCACATTTCCAACCTTCTCCATTCTTCTCAGTCTCTCAACTCACTTGGTGGCCTTGACCAAGTCCACTATGGCTAAAAACAGACATGCAGGTGGTGCAGTGGCTCTCTGACCTGGCCCAGGGTGGGAAACCACAGCCAACATGGCCCAGGTGGAGGAGGGGCACTGAACAAACATGCCCAAAGCCAGAGAGCCGTCCCACCACCTGCACAGCCCAGGAATGGCTGGGAGCAAAACAAACATGTGGGCAGCTGGCCCCAGCCCCGCCCTGTCCCCAGCACTCCACTCCTGCCATGGCAGACAGCTACGGAGACCAGCCATGGTGCTCAGCCATGAGAGCCCCTGCTCTGAGGTGGGTATGGTGGGGCTGAACATGTGTTCTAGCCTGAGTTGATCCATGTTGACCTGTGTGGGTGGACTTTAGTTCGGGCTGTGTCCTTGTAGATTTTCCAAGGGTGCAGCCCAGGCTAGCCACCTATAGGGATGGGCAAACATGGTTCAGAAGTTCGGAGTTCGGACTGAACTCAACTAGTTCGGTTGACCGAACCGAACTTCTGAACTGAACTCGATTTTCGAACCAAACCAAACCAAACCAAACTGAATTTCCGAACTCAGCTCTGTTCACCCATCCCATTTAGTTCAATGGGGTTTGAATTTCCGAACTTTGTTCGGAAGTTTGGAGTTCGGACCAAACTCAAATACTTTGGTTGACTGAACTGAACTTACGAACCGAATTTCCGAACTGAATCGAACTGGGTAATTGGTTGAGAGGTGCTTGTCTGGGTCTAGTTCCAACCACCAAGCACTGGAAGATTGAGCTCAGTGTAAAGAATCAGAGAGGAAAGCATGCACACAATGAGGACAGATCTATGGCAAAAATCCAGGATCTGGACTTCCTCTTCTTGAGTGCTCTCTGTAAGCACCCCTGGTCTTCATTTGTATGTGTCCCCCAGAGCTTGTACTAATTTTCAAAGTGGCCCCTGGGAGGGAAAAGATTCCCCACTTCTGGCTTAGAGAAAGCAATGACCATTTTGTTGCTATGGAGCATGCTCATCATTATCATAAACACTTTGCTTAGCAGTGACCACCTTTGTTGCTATGGAGAGTACTTGTTAGCACCTTGGAGCCCGCATCATGCTGGCTTTCCCCTGTACCCTCCTGCTGCCACCCAGTAGGCTGTTTAGACTGGCATAGAGATGGCAGCCTCTGTTCTACCCCCAAGAGCACTGTTGGAATGAAACTATAGCCAGCCTTTAAGCCTGTGTTCATTCTGCTTGGGTATGTGGGGGAAGGAAGGAGGCTCTGCGTGTGTGTGTGTGTGTGTGTGTGTGTGTGTGTGTGTGTGTGTGTGTAAATGGGTGTTTTTCAACAAGATGCTACCCCGCATGTCCACCCAGTAACCACTCATCCGACTGCCCCTCTGAAGGTGGAGCATGGGCATGTGCATTCCCGTGAGCCATGCAGCACCCACTCATGGCCACTCATGGGACACTGCCAAAAAATTTGGAGTGCCCATGCAGGACAAGCCAAAAAGGTGTGTGGTAACAGGCACCCATGCATCCCCTGTCTTTATGAACTGGGACACCCACCCACACCAGTAGACAGGTCTCCCACTCAGAACAGAAGCACTGTGTGAAGGGGATACAGTCTTTGCAAGTCACAGGAACTGGCTGTGTTTTCTGGAGAGCCCAGTTCCCCAGCACTCATGGCCAGGACATGTCAACTGCAAAGGCCAGTCCAGAGTGCTGGTCTGTGGCAGGGGAGTGAGAGGTGGTTGCTGAAGTAAGCACACCAGCTGGATGCTCCACAGCTGTGTCACCCAGCGGTCACTGACATCTCTCCCCCCCCCCGCCCATCGTCTTGCTCATTTAAAAACACCCTGTGTGTGTGTTGGAGGGCTGCTTCTGCCACTGCTTCTGAGTGTCTGTTGTATATTTAAAGGAACTGAGGGGATAGGAGGTGGGTTCAGTGGAGGGGAAAGTTTTTTGGGTAGTGCATCAGGTCTTTATAGGATTTGGGGGTTTGTGTGTTTTTATGGTAAAATCTATTGCAACTGTATGCCAGCAAGCAAAATTTCATGAATAAAGTATGCATGATTATGCGAAAGAAAGAAAGAAAGAAAGAAAGAAAGAAAGAAAGAAAGAAAGAAAGAAAGAAAGAAAGAAATTCTGTCTGCAATGAATTTGCAGATTTGGGATTTCTTGGCTGCAAAATTGTGGATTTTGTCTGTGCAGTTTGGACTTTGGAGCTGGCATCTTGCTGGCTTTTGCCTCTACCTCCTGGCTGCTCATCAGTAGGTTATTTATTTATTTATTTATTTTAAAGTATTTTTTTTACTCGCCCCACCCCATGTCTACGGCATATCGGGGCAATGTACAATTTCATAAAAACATTCAATAAAAAACGTTTTAAAAACAACACAATAAATTTAACTTAAAACAGGATTGGGAAAGAAAAAAAGGATAAAACAAAAGGTAGGGGAGAGCCAACACCCTAACCCACCCTCCCCCACTCCTCCCCAAAGGTCTGGGTGAACAGCCAGGTTTTACAAGCCCGCAGAATGTCAAAAGGCTTGGGGCCAGGTGAACTTCCTCTGGGAGGGAATTCCAAAGTTGCGGCCTGGCAAGCGAGAATGCCCTCTCCATTGTAGCTCCCTGCTTAACACCGGGGACTTCCAAGGGGGCACCCCCAGCAGACCGAAGGAACCGCTCTGGGGCGCGGAGGGCAAGGTGGTCCCTGAGGTATGAGGGGCCCAGACTGTGAAGGACCTTATATATCAATACCAATACCTTGAACCTGGTTCGGCACGCTATTGGCAACCAGTGCAGAGTCCGGAGCACAGGTGTTATATAAGAGTTAGAATGAAAACATAGACTGCCTCTAAATCTGTGTTCATTTTGCTTGGGTATTTATTTATTTATTTATTTATTTAAAATCTTGATACCCCACCTCTCCTGACACAGCAGCTCGGGGCAGCTAATAAGCAAATAGACATTAAAACATTAAAACTCATACAACAACTTATACCACGGAGGATTAAAAAAAACAATCCCTTCCCCCCCAATCCATTCCCCCTACCCTTCACCCATCTCCCCGGACAAACACCAGGTGGAACAGCCAGGTCTTACAACTACGTCAAAAAAGGGGAGATTCAGGGCCAATTGAGTCTCCACCAGAAGGGAGATCGACAGCTGCAGTGCAGCCACTGAGAACGCCCTCTCCATTGTGGCCTCCTGAAAAACTTGGGGGACCTCAAGGAGGACACCACCAGATGACCACAGGGGACGATCTAGGATCCAAGGGGTGAGGCGGTCCCGCAGATAGGTAGGGCCTAGACCATTTGGGGCTTTATAGGCCAGTACCAACACCTTGAATTGGGCTCAGAAAACTGCAGGCATCCAATGCAGAGATCGGAGAACTGGTGTAATATGCTTCTGGTGGAACAGTCCCACTAGGAGGCAGGCAACCACATTTTGCACCAGCTGAAGTCTCTGAACCATCACCCTGGGTAGCCCCACATAGAGCGCATTACAAAAATCCAGTCTAGAGGTGATGAAAGCATGGATGACAGTGGCCAGGTCAGAGTCCAAAACATATGGCCAGAGCCATTGCATTAGATGTAATTGGCAAAAAGCACTCCTTGCCACAACCTCCACCTGAGCATCCAAGCGGAGTTGTGAATCAAGGAGCACCCCCAGACTCCGCACCTGAGAGACCACTGGAGGACAGACCCCATCAATAAGGGTGACCATCATCTCTACCATCTTACCCACCAGCATCACCTCTGTCTTGTCAGGATGCAGCCTCAGTCGATTAGCCCTCATCCAGTCCCCCACAGTTTCCAGACACCGAGTAAACACTGAGGGTGATTTCAGACGTTACGGGCGGGTGGTTCACCACAGTGGATCCCCAGTGGGGGTGAATAAAACAACCACGGCGCGGGGCGAATGAAAGCCCCAAACAGACGTGACGGGACCGGGACCACAACCGGGAATTGGGCTGACACATCATGGATTGGGGCAGCGAAACAGACGTGACGCCGATCCCCAGCCATGGTCAAAACACCCAGAAGACACCGGGCAGGGGCGAGACACAGACATGGCCACCTGAGGGCAAACGAAGCCAGAAGGCACACAAGGGAATGCCCACACAAGGGAAATGGGAAGGGAGGGGGGAAGAGGGACAAGAGGCGGACAGGTACCACACTCAGCAGGCGCACACACACAGCGGACCCACAGTACAACACACAGCACGACCACAAGCCCGGGCACACACACACACACGCACACACGGGAGCACCCACCCAAGGGAAAGGTCGGGAAGGGGGGGCAGGTGTGCCCAGACAAAGCACAAGGAACAATGGGAGCAGGGGGGGACACGAAAGAAGGGGGCACAGCAAAGGGGCAGGGCAGGACACAGGCTGCAGCAACCCCTCACCCTCACAGCACCACAGTCCACATAGGCGCCCCCACAGCAACACAGGCAGTCTCGGAAAGAGGGTCCAGGACCCCAGGACCAAGGGATGATGGAGGCCCACAAGGCACAGCGAGCCCGGCGGAGATGGTCCAGAAGGGGAACGGTGGCCCCACAGTCACAGAGGGCCGGAGGGAGGGCAGCCAGGACAGGCGGAGAGGTGCTCCAGGTCCAACAACATGAACCCCCACAGGGAAGCACCATGGCCCAGTCCGGAAGGGTCGAACCCCCAGGTCACACAAGCACCCAAGATGGGGGGGGCCCGCCGCAGGTGGCAGCGCTGGCGGATGCGGACAGGCAGCTGGACAGGGGCTGGTCGGAGAGGCCACCCAGGCACTCAGAAGGGCAACCGGGGGGGGCCCAGAGGGGGCCCTGGGCCACAGCCAGGTGCAGCAGTGCCCCACGAAGCAGGCAGGTGCACACCACGGTAGAGACATCAGGGCGGGAGTAGCCAGCGGGGACTGCCCCCCCGACCGGGGTGGGGGCCCACACGGAAGCATGACACCGGGGGGGTCCAAGAGGAGCACCGGGAGTCACAGGCTCCTGTTGGGGGTCACAGCGGGCCCAGGGCCCGGGTGCCCCACCCAGTGAACCAGGTGGGGTCAATGGAGCAAGCCCCGGCGGTACCCCTGCACAGACATGTGGTGCACGATTAGGTAGTACGCCTCGAAGGGATCATGCATGGAGAGAGACAGCTGGATGTCCACATGGACAAACACCCTCAACAGGGCTGACATCTCCACCGCGGAAGGCTCCAGCACACATCAGGCAGCAGAAGGGGGCCACAGAAGATGTCCCAGCTCCAGCAGCCGGTGGTACACCGCCCCATGGGTGCGCTGGAACCCACGCGCCCCGTGAACACAGGAAAAGTAGGACATGGCAATGGCAGGGCCACCCTCAGCAAGGCACTCGGTGAAGGCGCCCATACCGCACACCACCAGCGCAGACACGGTCTCTGCCCTGGTCCAGGGCACATGGGAGAACCGCTTGTCCAGGATGCGCCCCTCAGGGAAGTGAACAAGCCCCAGGGACTCCGTATGCAGCTGGCAATCACGAGAACTTGCCTCATAGCCAAAGTAATGGAGCCCAGAGCTTATGCTCGCATAGGCACCCACACAGCTGCCCGGGGTGCCCAGGAGCAGCTGCACGGCTGGGGTATGCCACAGGTCGCACAGAGACATGGTCTCACAGAAGGTCCAGATATGGGGGGCCCCATGGGGGCCGGGGAGTGGGAGCACCGTGGATGGGCAGCCAGCCATGGTCCGGCATGACAGGGAAAATGACACAGAGCCCCGGCGGCAGAAACACCCTCCTGGGGCGGGAGGGGCACCGAGGGGTCCCGAGTACAGGGAATGCAGGTGCGAACTGCAACATTGTAACAGAACAGAGCGAGGTGTGGGGCGCAGACCCGGACCAGCTGCACAACACAACAGCGATCTCCCTGTCTGGCTAATAGCACCTTCAAGGCCATCCTGCAGCAAACAGTGGGGGGAGGGGGGGCTGGGCTGGCGGTGGAAAGGGCTGATGGAATGCAGCTGTCCTGAGGGCCCACCGGGAAGAGCCAGACTGGAGGGCCCACTTCAGAATGAGCAAGAGCACCCTGCTCCGCCTAGCGGAGCTCCTCACACCCTGGCTGGAGCGGAAGCACACCTCCATGCGGGACCCCATCCCCATGGTCCAGCGGGTGGCCATAGCGGTCTGGGCCCTCGCTACTCCCAACTCTTGCTGGTTGGTGTTCCAGCACTTCGGGGTGGGGGTCAGCACTGTCGCCTGCATCGTGCGGGATGTGTGCGAGGCGGTGGAGGGCATGCTCCTGGACAGAATGATCCAGCTAGTGGACCAGGGGGCCGTGATGGCGGGGTTCACGGCCGGAGGCTTCCCCAACTCCATGGGAGCCATGGACAGCACCCACATCGAGATCCTCCGCCCAGCCGCCGGGGAGGCCCTGGAGTACGTGAACCGGCAAAGTTACTACTCCCTGAACCTGCAGGGGGTGGTGGATCACCGGGGCCAGTTCATAGACATCTACACGGGCAACTCCAGCCGCAGTCACGATGCAAGGATCATGACCACCTCCCCCTTCTATGCCCGGATGTTCCGGGGGGATTTCGTGGACATGGGCTTGAGGTGGATCGAGGGGGTCCCAATGTCCCCCTTTATCCTGGGGGAATCCGCCTACTCCCTCACCCACTGGTTGATGAAGGTGTACCATGTACCAAGGACCCCTGAGGAGGTGTTATACAATACCAGACTGTGTTCCAGCCAGACCGTGGTGGAGCGTGCCTTTGGGGCCCTCAAGCAGCGCTGGAGGAGTGTAGCTGGGCAGCTGGATTACACCGTCTCGACCTCGGACCTGGTGATCGGTGCCTGCTGCATGCTACACAATATCTGCGAAACTGAGGGGGCAGCCCTGGAGTACGCCGAGCCCCACCGGCCCCCCGGTCCCGTGCCCCTCTACGTGAATGCAGAGAACCCCAGGGAGTACCGTTACGCCAAACGGATCCGGAATGCCCTGGCAAGCCATATCGCCCGGGGGGCCCAGTTGTGAGGGATGCCCCCCCGACGGGGGCCCCACCTGCTGTTCCGTGGGCATGCCCCTGCATGCTGGTCCCCCACCCGGGTCCCCCACAAATGGGAGCGTGAGCCGGGCTACTGACTGCTGCCTTTATTTCCCCCATGTACACACAAACACCCGGTCCCGCACCCCTGCGTTGCCCTGTCCCCTACAGTGCCCCACATCATGTCTCCCTCCCCCCCTTCCCCCCATCCCCCCTCACTTCCTTGGCCATCCCCGTGGGTGCCCGCTGGGGCCCATGGAGCTCTGAGAGCTCTCCTCCCCCCGCTGTCCGTGTGCCCTGCAGTGTTCTGAGCCGGTTCCTGGTCTGGCAGGGGGGTGGGCAGTGGTGGGGAGAGGGTGGCCAGGGCCCGGGTGGCCCCTGGGGGGGCTGCACCCTCCGGAGCGCCGGGGGCACTGGGAGGTGGATGCGGGGCCCCTGTGGGGGTGGGGGCGGATGGGGCGCCTGGGCGGGGGG
>QEPC01000971.1:70268-80509 GCA_003113815.1 Sphenodon punctatus | reverse complement strand
CTCAGATTGTAAGCCCTAGGGGCAGGGACCGTGTCTATTTTATTACTTTGTAAAGTGCCAGGTACACTGCTGGCGCTATATAAATGTTTGTTAATAATAATAATAAGAGCTAGAAATGAGGTCAAATTATAGATGTGTGTATTTTTTAATTTGTAATGGTATCTACAAGTGCACTTAGATAGGCACGAGGCATCCAGGTTTGGCATCACTAAGAGAAGTGTATGCTTCTCATAGGAAAATTCCAATAATTTAAAAACCTACCTGGTTTTGAAAGTTAAGATACATCAGCACCTACATTAGAGAAGTGTAGGTATGAACACTGTTTAAATATTCCATTCTTTTTCTATGTCTTTTGAGTATCTATTTCATACCCATGTCCATGTTTCTGAGTTTTTCTCCTCCACCATAAGGGCTAGAAATTTGGAATGAGATTTCTAACTCCAGTAGCCGTAATTTTAAGAACAATCAAGGTGTAATCCTCCATCCATTGAAGTCAATGGCAAAACTCCATTTACTTTCCTTATGGAAGCTTGTTCCATCAAATTAGAGGTGAAAAAAATATCGGAAGATTCAGTTATGTGGTATATTAGTACTAGAGCTACAGCAGTTATCCTGGTGAATATGTATAAATGTTTTATTTATTTATTTATTTATTTCAGAGTATTTTTATCCCGCACCCTCCTGCTCAGATAGCAGCTCGCGGTGGCTCACAACAACCCAAACAATCAAATCAACAATTAAAATCACAGCTTAAAATTTAAAACTTATTAAAATTCCTAAAAGAGCGGAACCAAAACCTGTCTCTAGCTCCCCCCTCCCCCAATTCACTGTAATTAAGTCAATCTAGCTATGATTGGTTAACAATTGATTAATCATCAGTAAAGCAGCTTAACAGATTTATCACATACTGTTACTGTTTGCTGTTACCATATTACCAATGTTTGCTGTTTACCACATTGCCACTTAGCCATTTTCCTGTTCATTCCATGGTTAGTCCTACCTTTAATCTCACCTAGCTCTTGAAACCAACAAAAACAAAATGGAGGGCAGAACTCTTATACATGCAAGAAGGAAAGGGGGAGGGTGTCTCTCTTTTCCAGCCAACCATTTTTTTTTAAACAAGCAACACACACAACCTTAAAGTAAACATAAAAATGGTAAATTGGTTAAGTAATAATAACATTTTCCAGTATTTCAGAAGGTCAGTTTGCTGAAAACAGTATTTGGTTACTGATTGGTTAAACATTTGACTACAGAGAATATTGGTCATTACTCTTGGTTATAGAATTAGGTATTAATTTCAGCTCTAATTAGAACTCGGGCTGAAACAAGAAGCCTAATGCTTCTTCAAGAATGACTCGAGATTCTCGTAGCCCTTGAGAAATCCTTCCGTGCTCTCACAAGGGCTGTGAGATCTAAAGACTCTCTTCCAGGTGTTCTCCTTTCACCTAGACACATGGAGTCCTTTAATTAATTTATTTACCTGTTATAGATGCCTGCTGAGGTCAGAATTAGTGGCTCAACTGGGGTAGGTCAGATGGATATTCATCCGCTGGGGAGTAGGACTGGTTTGAAACAGTGATTATGTTTTTGCAGAAATTGTCTCAAAAATTAATAGCTGTTGGGTTTTTTTCTGATTGGAATTCTGATTGGAAATATATTCTAATTGAATCTCAACTGAAATAAATAAATAAATAAATAAATAAACTTTCCATGCACAAAATGGCTGCCATTCTTATTCAAAAGGGCAGAGGCAGCATTGCTGCTGTTTTGAATTAGGGCAGTCAAAAGCGCATGCACAATGGCCATTTGCTCAGGCACAGGAGGATTTTTCTCTTTGTTTTGTTTGTTTGTTCATTTTAAAAAATATTTTGTCCACTTTGAATCAGAAATAGAAATTGGAGTTCACCCCTACTGTGGAGTGTAGAAAGCAGGTGATGCTCCTTCCATACATATGACTCTTGGTCCCCTTCCGCCTTTGGTGGGCACTTCCAGAAGAGCTCTTCCCCCTATTGGCAGAGAAGCTGAGGGGAGAAAGGGCAGAACCTCACAGGAAGTGCCCATCCCAGGGGTCTGAGAGTCGCATGCAGGAGCAGTGCGACTTCCCTGTCCTGCATTTCCATGGGACAGAAGCCCCACCCCTGCACCAGGACCAGTCTTTTCGAAGGCCAACAGCCCTGCCCAATTCCTAGTACATAAAGTCCTACTACAGCCTGAAATGAACCAATATCGTAGGGATCTTCTGAGGCTCTATCAGAAATGGGCAGGACTAAGTTGGTGTCCTGCCCTTTTTTGACTGCTAAGGAGCACTTTTACTTAACAATGCTCTCAGACCAGCTGGGTCCTGTCAGATTCAGGCCAGGCCTCAAACCTTTAGATTCATGGCAGATCTCCAGTAGTGGAGCTGAGAATGACTCACACTAAGGGGTCTTTTAACTTTATGCTATATTTGTTTGCCTTGTGACTACACCACCCATCCTTGTAGTTCACAGCTCTTCCTGGAGCAGCCCACATATTTCTTCCACCCTACAGTGATTCTGCTTTCATCCCTCCTTCAGCATTTCAGCATATTAACTTCCCTTCAACCCTTTGACTTTCCCAAAATATCACCTTCTCTCAGCTATACTTAAGCCTCTGGTTACTAGCAAATGTTTCTGCTCAGCTACTAAAACAGTCCATTTTCCATGGTAGAGTAGAATCCGCTTAATTGAGATTCAGCGATATCCCAATTAAGTGACCATCCCAATTACACAAAATCTCTCTCAGTTTTACACATTATCACCACATTCCTCTGCATCTCTGAATTCACCCCAAGGAGATGTAATATTTAAGCCACCATATGAACAGCTAATTGTAATTGACATGGCCAGTTGCCTGGTTGCTTGACAATATGTTCCAGTCAGTGGAGCACTAGAGATGGGTGATTTTTGATTGTTCTCCATATTAACACCACTAATTATAACTGACAGGATAAACATGGTCAAAATTATCTTGGTAAGTCACTCCGGCAATTCTGATCATCCTGTTCAAGCGGAATGCTCTTTCATTAGGAAAAGAACTTGTTCCCTCAGGTTCATCTAATTAAAATTGCCTTCTCAATAGAGCTGAAATGAGTACCCACTAAACTGAGTATACCTGTTCAATATGCATTACCAAATTTGCCATTTGTGGGTTGAGCAATATGCAATATTATTATTATTATTATTATTATTATTATTAACAGGATCTGATGAGTACTTGTTTGGAATTTAAAATGGGGGACACTGCATGTGTGTGAGCAAATGCCCACTAATTTTATAAGCTAGCTGTTAGAAAGGAGCTTGGGGGTAGAGCTGAAATGATGGGTACAAAATTTAGTACCCTGCTTTTAGGGTACCTAGTAATTGTGTAATACCTGCTTTTTCAGGTACTGCATTAGGTACCCAGTAGGTCATCTGGGTACCAATCAGATACCTGAATCCCCCCAAATTGGGTACTTCATGTACCGACTTTTCCATTTACCAATTCCCTATTTGTATACCAATCAGCAAGGTTGGGAATATCGGTTCTCCCGAGATCTGATATTGCTGGTATCTGGGTGTATCCGTTTAATCCGATAAATCCAATATTTACCTGTACCGGCATACTGGATTTTTAATATTGGCCACGGTACCTGATTTTTTACATTACGGCCATTGAAGTCAATAGCCGCAATGTAAAAAATCCGGTACCATGGCCAATGTACCGGTATATCCGGTACCTGGGAGATCCGATACCGGTACATCCGGTACCCGGTATTCTCCCCGGTGTCCCACCCCTACCAATCAGTATATCAAGTTGAACCCCTCCCGCCCAAATATAATGAAAATAATAACTAAAAAAGGCTAACTGGAAGTAGTTTCCTGGGTCCTGAAGTTGACTTTCTGGGACAGAAAGTTCATTATCAGGGATGGAAAACTCATAAAGTAGTGTTTTAAGAAGAAATATTGAAAAAAAACAAAAAAAAACCCTAAAAACCTGGATCCAGAAGTAGCTTTCCAGGGCTACTGTCAAAAAATTGTTGGAACTTGATGGAAACTTGATAAATCAATGTCGGACATCAGTATAAAAAAAAATGGTACTGGAAGTTGACATTCTGGGACTGGAGGTTGACGTTTTGGTCCATCGGGAACCTGATCAAATTGTGTAAAGGAAATTCAATGGGTACTTAATTATGCAGGTACCCTCTTTCAGCTCTAGGCCTGGGCAAGCAGAGGGCAGCATAGAACCTAGGACTCCTGGTATAACTCCTAAAGTAGAGCAGCTGAACCACACCAGAGGTTCAGGGCATGAACTGTGAACTCTTTTTGTGACCAATATACAAGGCCCATCCTCATGACAAAAGTAGACAGGCATTGCTGGCAGTTGCTCTCGTAGCTTGCCTGGTAGCTTTGGAAAGAAAGTGGAAAGATTGGTAGTTCACGGCTCCTAAAGGCAAAGAAACCGCATGGGAACATCAGAGAATCCACCAGCCACCAGAGGGGAAAACCCCTCTGTCCTTCATTTTTAATAGTGAAGGAGCGGCTCCTACTTTCACAGTTCAGGTTGTATCTTATAGCAATTTGGGTCAGGAGGATCTGAGAGTTTATTTTGGTAAAAAAAGGTAACAGAAAGGAAACACAATGCAGTCTAGGAAGGGTACCAGGGAAGGGAATGGGAAGGGAAACAGATCTGTAAACCTACACCACCCCTTCTCCGAGGGCCCTTTTTCTCCAACCCCATCCTCATCCCCAGGGCCCTGGGATACACTTACTGGCATCAGTGAGCTTGATTGAAACTCCACCGGCCCGCTGATGCAGTGGGGGCGGGGGGCTCCTTGCAGGCTCCCTTGCTGTGGTACACTGCAGGATTCCCTGCTCTGCAGTGCACATGTGGAAAATAGCCACCTCCCTTAATTAAAATGGTGGTGGCCAAAATGACAGTAGCCAAATTGACATTGCTGCCATTTTGCTTAATTGTGGCCATGACCAATTTGTGCATGCCCAGGGCAGGTATGCTTTGTGGGAACAGATGTGATAGCCCTCTGTGACCTGATTTGGCCCATTTGGGTGGGTCATAGCCCAGGATGTGACCCTGGAGATTTTGTGGGGTCACAGCCTGGGATAGCTGCCAACACAGTGTGGGGTAATCCTTGTCCAGCCACTAGTGGCAGGTGCAGGTGGGTCTTGGGCTACAGAAGGTTAAAGTCATATCTGTTTTTACCCACTGTTTCCTTAGGCCACTTTTAAACGAGGCACTTAGAAGCACCTTCTGAGCTCCGCATTCAGAGAAAAGTTGCACGGGGAGTGTCTACACACTCCCTGCACTGCTGGAAGTGACGTGCTGCCCGTTGTCAGCAGCGGTGGCAGCTGGAGATGTGGGGCTTTGAAGAGGCACATTCTGAAAGCCTGAAAAGTAAGGCTTTCAGAACACACCTCTTCAAAGCCCCACATCTCCAGTCGCCATCGCTGCTGACAACAGGCATCACGTCACTTCTGGCAGTACGGGGAGCATGTAAACACTCCTTGCACAGCTTTCCTCTGAACGCGGGACTCAGGAGGCATTTCTAAGCACCTCATTTAAAAAGTGTCTGTAAACACAAGGTTATTTCAGATGTTATGCGGTCCTGATTCACCACAGTGGATTCCCAGTGGTGGCAACCCATCTAACCACCCCCCGTGGTCAAGAAAGGCCCCAAACAGACATGACAGGTGTGGGACCATGGCAGGGAATTGGGCAGGCAGATCATGGCATGGGGCAGCACAACAGACATGACATCGATTCCGGGCCGTGGTCAAAACACCCTGAAGGCACTAGGGAGGGGTGGGACACAGACATGGCTGACTGAGGGCAAACGAAGCCAAAAGCGCCTACAGGGAATGCCCACACAAGGGAAATGGGAAGGGAGGGGGAAGAGGGAGAAGAGCCACCAAGGCACCACACACAACAGGCACAGGGGAAACGAGGACACAGTGGAAGAAACAGCACCAACACATGCTCAGGCACACACACACCCGCATGGGACAGGAAGGGAAGGGGGAACACAGGGGGACAGACAACACACATGGCACAATGGGCACAGGGGAGAGGGGGGCAGGGACAGGGGGAGGGGGAAAACCAGTTCAGGGGCCAAGGCAGGACGCGGGGAACAACAACCAGACCCCCACAACAGCACAGGCTGCATGGGCACCCCCACAGCTACACAGTCAGTCCCAGAATGGGGGGACCCCACAGGGGCACAGCACAGTCACAGGGGGAAGCCACATGGTTCAGGTAGAGACCCAGGAATGGTCCAAGAGGCTGTCAGGGAGCCCATGACCAGCCATGGTGTGATGGATGTGATGGAGGTGAGCCAGGGCCAAAGAGTGGAGCAGCCCTTCCACAAGCCAACCCCCACTGGGATGATGCCGGGAGATGCAGTCTGGGGGCCCCATCACCCCTCAGTCACAGAGGCACCCATGGGGAGTGGAGGGGGAATGGGCACAGGAGGGATCAAGCCTGGACCAGGAAGCACAGCAGCACCTGAGGCGATGGGAGCCATCTCAGCATTCAGGAAACAGACACAGAAGATGACAGCCATGGAGGGGAACCCCAGTCATAGAGGTGGTCAGGGGGGCCCTGCGGAGGGGGCACAGACAGCACTGACACCTATGCTTCAGAGGTCTCCGACAAGCCAGAGTCAGCAGGTGGGGGCCACGGAAGGTGACCGAGCTCCAACAGGCTGTGATAGATCGCACCGCAGGACTGCTGGTAACCTCGGGCCCCGTGAACACAGCCACAGAAGGACACAGCCAAGGCAGGGCCCCTCTCCACCAGACAGGCCATGTAGGCAGCCAGGCTGCACACAGAGAGGGCAGACACGGTCTCTGCTGCCGACCACCCCACATGTGAGCACCTGATCTCTGGGATGTGTCCGTCAGGAAAGGGACACAGGCCTAGCATCTCAGCATGCAGCCAGCAGTTGCAGGTGCTCAACAAATAGCGATAGTACCGCAGCCTGGAGCTCATACTCTCGTAGGCACCTGTGAGGCTGTCCGGGCAACTCAAAAGCAATTGCACGGCCAGGGAATGCCACAGGTCACACAGGGCCATGGTCTCACTGAAGGTCCAGCTATGGGGGACCCCGTGGGCTCTGCGGGCCGGGAGCCCTGGGAAAGGGTGGCCAGCCATGGTCCAGCAAGTGGCGGATACGAAGTGCAAAGAAAGGAGGGCCCTACAATCCCTGGACAGATGGGAGGGGAAGCTGGGGAGCTCCAAGGTCAAGCGACAAGCACATAGGCCGCAACATTGTACGGCTATAGAGCGAGGCATGGGGTGCGGACCCAGCCCAGCTTCTGGAACAGAGCACACAGACAGAACAGCCTACACACTACTCATGGCCCTGAGGACAACAGGCAGCCAACATCGGGAGGTGGGGGGTGCTGACAGCAGGAATGCAGCTGCTGCCTGAAAATGCCCAGCCAAGGGCAGGACCAAGTGCCATGCCCCCTGCCAGGAAGGCATGTGCACACATTGGGCTTCCCGCGGCCTCCCCAGCCCACTCGTCCTGAAGGAGCTGGGCCTGCCAGTGTGGGTGTGGCAAGGGCGTCCTGGGGCCACGAGCCCAGTTGGCAGGGTGCGACCGGGGGGGCGAGGCAACACCAGTCCCAACCTACAACAGGTGCGGCCCCCAACCCACCCGGGTCACCGGTTGGGCACCTGCAGGATGCACCTAGCCATGTGTGCGAAGTGGTACCGCTCACACACGGACATCCTGCACATCCAGAGTGCAAGCCCGGAGAACCCGCCACGGGCGCAGGTGCTCCCTGGCCCATCTCAGGACCCAGCAGGTGTCCGGGGCAGCCTCTTCACTCTGGGCTGGGCTGTGGTGCTCTGTGAGGTGGCCAGCCAGCTCCAGTAGCAGAGGAGAGCATGGGGCACGCTGCCCNCGGTCCGTCTTTCACCATTTCGGTATCAACGTGAGCACCGTTGCTGGTATCCTGCGAGATATCTGCGAGGCAGTGGAGGGCGTGCTCCTGGACCAGGAGCTATCCAGCTGGTGGATCAGGAGGCCGTGATGGCTGGCTTTGCGGCTGGAGGATTCCCCAACTGCATGGGCGAGAGGCAGGCCACCCCCATACGGGACCCCATACCAGGATCCTGTGGAATGTCTGCAAGGCAGTGGAGGATGTGCTCCTGGACTGCGCGATCCAGCTGCTGGATCAGGAGGCCGTGATGGCCAGCTTTGCGGCTGGGGCATTCCCCAACTGCATGGGCGCCATGGACGGCACCCACATAGAGATCCTGCGCCCATCTGCTGGGGAGGCCTCAGAATATGTCAACCGACATGGGTACCACTCCTTGCAACTGCAGGCGGTCATGGACCACCGGGGTCGGTTCATAGACATTTACATGGGCCACTCTGGTTGCAGCCATGATGCCCGGATCATGACCATCTCTCCCTTCTATGCCCGGATATCCCACTGAGACTTCACGGACATGGAGATGACCCAGAACAAGGGGGTGATGATCCCCCCCCTGCATCCTGAGAGACCCAGCCTACCCACTTACCCGCTGGCTGATGAAGCCATACTTGGTCACCAGGAACCCTATGGAGGCGCACTTCAATACTCACCTGTGTGCAAGCAGGACCATGGTTGAGAGGGCCTTTGGGGCCCTCAAGCGGCACTGGAGGAGCCTAGGGGGCCACCTGGACTACACAGTGGAGACTTCCTCCCTCGTGATCGGAGCCTGCTGTGTGCTGCACAATGTGTGTGAGACTGAGGGGGCTGCCCTCAACTACCCTGTGCCCTGGCACTTTCCTGACCCCGTGCCTCTCTACGTGAATGCAGAGAATCCGCGGGAGTACCGATACTCAAAGCGCATCCATGCCACCCTAGCAAGGCAGATCAGCCGGGAGGCCGAGGGCTGAGGCCATGCACACACACCCCACCACCACTCCAGGGCCCCCAGTAGCACCCTGGCTGCGCCCCTACACACCTATGAGCCCCCAACCATGGGCCCACAAACAGACACATGGAGGTGACTGTGGTGCCCATGCATTTATTGTTTCACCCTTCTACAAGTGCTCCTGCCACCTTTCCACTCCCCACCTCCCAGTGATTCCCCACCGCTCAGGCCGCCCTCCCCCTTCCACGCCATCCCCCTTTTCCCCCCATCTCCGGGGCCTCTTAGCAGCCACCCAATGGGCACCATGGAGCTCTGGGATCTCCCCTCCCCCCATCGCTGTCTGTGTCCCCAACAGTGTCCTGGGAGGCCTCGGTGTCCAGAGGGTCAAGCAGTGGTGGGAAAGCGGGCAGGCCCAGGGCCGGAGGGCCCCCCTGGCTGGCAGCTCCCTCCGAAGGCCTGCAGGAACTGGTAGGTGGAAGCGCGGCCCCAATGGGCACCATGGAGCTCTGGGATCTCCCCTCCCCCCATCGCTGTCTGTGTCCCCAACAGTGTCCTGGGAGGCCTCGGTGTCCAGAGGGTCAAGCAGTGGTGGGAAAGCGGGCAGGCCCAGGGCCGGAGGGCCCCCCTGGCTGGCAGCTCCCTCCGAAGGCCTGCAGGAACTGGTAGGTGGAAGCGCGGCCCCAGCAAGGGCACCGATGGCTGGGTTGGTGGCAGAGGCAGTGGGGGAGCCGAGGGGCCTGGCATCGGGTCTGGGGCAGGGAGGTTGCCTGGTGGAGTAGCTGCCATTACATAGGTACTCATAGTGTTAGGGGGGACGGGGGAAGAGGGAAGGTGGACCTGGCTAAACCGCTACCTCGCCTTAGGGTTCCCCTGCACGCTCGCGAGGGGGCACCACAATAGTACGAAAAGACACCCCTCAGGCTGTAATAGGGCTGCTGGCTTTGGGATAAGCGGCGGCCTATATCATCATCGGGGGGGAGACAGCAAGGCCCGGAGAGTGCCCCCTCTCGAGTGTGCTGGTTGCAAAGGCAACCCCTTAGCCCCCACAATCCACCCGTGTCACACGTGCCCCGGGAATTCACACAAGGAAGGGGGTGCCCACTGGTGCGGGAAGGGGGAGAGGGACCCTGTGGGTGCAGGGGACCTGGAGGAAGGGTAACTCGCACACAATGACAGGGACGGTTGGAGGGTGCGGGTACACGGGCCCCCGAGGGCAGGGACAGTGCCCACCACCCGCACCTTCCCCACTCACGCACACCCCCTGCTAGAAACACCACCCGTTCGTATCTACAATTACTCACTCGCCACGACCACACTCACGCACCACGCACTCGCTCTCCGTCCGCACTCCCCAC
>QEPC01000971.1:44650-66088 GCA_003113815.1 Sphenodon punctatus | reverse complement strand
TCCTGGGGGGTCTGGCACCAAGGGGGGCGCTGCAGCCCCTACCCCATAATCCCGCTCTCTCTCTTGTTGCTCCTTAATATCCTTGACCTCCATGGCTAAGGATTGGATGGCAGTCGCCATCTCCTCCAGCCGTTTGGCCAGATCCATGGCCGGTGAAAGTGTTAGGGGGGACGGGGGAAGAGGGAAGGTGGACCTGGCTAAACCGCTACCTCGCCTTAGGGTTCCCCTGCACGCTCGCGAGGGGGCACCACAATAGTACGAAAAGACACCCCTCAGGCTGTAATAGGGCCGCTGGCTTTGGGATAAGCGGCGGCCTATATCATCATCGGGGGGGAGACAGCAAGGCCCGGAGAGTGCCCCCTCTCGAGTGTGCTGGTTGCAAAGGCAACCCCTTAGCCCCCACAATCCACCCGTGTCACACGTGCCCCGGGAATTCACACAAGGAAGGGGGTGCCCACTGGTGCGGGAAGGGGGAGAGGGACCCTGTGGGTGCAGGGGACCTGGAGGAAGGGTAACTCGCACACAATGACAGGGATGGTTGGAGGGTGCGGGTACACGGGCCCTCGAGGGCAGGGACAGTGCCCACCACCCGCACCTTCCCCACTCACGCACACCCCCTGCTAGAAACACCACCCGTTCGTATCTACAATTACTCACTCGCCACGACCACACTCACGCACCACGCACTCGCTCTCCGTCCGCACTCCCCACACTCCTTTGATCCTCTCAAAAACTCCTACAGCACAAGGGGCCAGTCTGCAGCAACGCTGTTCACCGGCGTCGCTCTGCAGTCCCTGGCTTCCTTTTATCTCTCTGCCTGTAGCCCCGCCCTTTCCTGCAGGCGTGCTGAGCGGCGTGGCGTTTCTGCCGGCCCTGCCCCTTCTCTCCCCGCCGGCCTCCTTCCTAGTAGCTTTTGCGGCGGCGGAGATCGTTCCCGCCGCAGCACCTGGGCCCGCGGCCCTTGTGCCCCCTGCTTACTCGGAGGCCTCTGTGGTCGGGGGGCTCGCCTCCCCTGCCCCCGCGCTCGAGCCCAGGTAGGCTGCAGCCTTACACATAGTACCCATGTGTAGGAGCAGCGAAGTGCCTGTGTCATTTTACCGTGTATCTTGGCTGAGTGCTCCTTGACCATCCGGTCTATGACCTGTTCTAGCTGCCTGAATGCCTCCACCTGCCTGCTGTGCTCCCAGTGCTCCCTCCTCCATTCGAGACGCACCTCCTCCTGCAACCTCTGGTCCCTGGCCTCCACCTGCTGCACGGCCCTTTTGGTGGCCAGCTCCATGTGGTTGATGACCTTGATCATCTGCTCGCCCTGCTCTGTGGTGGAGTGAACTATGTCCTCCACCTGCTCCTCCCTGAAGTGCTGTACCCATGCCCGGTGCTCCCTCATCCATTGGGCCGGGGGCACAGGTCCGTCTTGCTGGTCCCTGGTGGTCCGCCTTGTTGGGGTGCATGGTAGGGGATGGTTAACCGCCCAAGAGGCCCTCCCCCCTCCCGTTCTACAGATGGGGGGACCTGCCCCCCTTCATAAGGGTGACTAGTGCCCTCCCCTGGCTGCCCTCTGTGGCCGGCCCTAACCCAGGGTCTGGTTTTGCCGCCCAGGCTCCCCAGGCCTCCCCTTCCCACCCCTTCCCCACCCCTTGTCATGTTGCCTCACCTGTGGCTTCTGGTTGCTCCTGGGGCTGCTCGCCTCCGTCGACCTCACCAGGCTGTCACAGGTGCCAGGGCATGCCATGACCTGTGCGGATATGGGGAGGGGTGGGTGGGGATCGGTGGTCAGTGGTCGGTGTCCCCTGGCAGCCCCGGGGTGTGTGGTTGTGCTGTGTGTTCCACTGTGTGCTTGTTTTCCCTGTGCCTGTTGTGTGCACTGCCCCGGTGGCTCTCCTCCCTCTTCCCCCTCCCTTCCTGTTTCCCTTGTGTGGGCATTCCCTTTTGGCACTTTTGGCTTCGTTTGCCCTCAGCCGGCCATGTCTCTGTCCCGCCCCTCCCCGGTGCCTTCAGGGTATTTTGACCATGGCCGGGAATTGGCATCACATCTGTTGCACTGCCCCGGCCTGTGATCCACCGGACTGATTCCCTGCCATGGTCCTGATCCCATCACATCTGTTTGGTGCCTTCTTTGACCATAGGGGGTGGTAGCCACCGCTGGGAATCCACTGTGGTGACTCAGGACCGTGTAACATCTGAAATCACCCACACATTCAGGGTGCTTTGGCCCCACCGTGGGATTGACCATGGTTCACTGTAGTTGACTGTGATTTTGTAACATCTGAACCTCAGAGGTGGTATACACTAGTTTGAGTTCTGCTTCAGTTCTACAGAAAACCACATTAAATTATGTTTATCAAAGCATTAATCTACTTAATACTTTTTTTTACTGTACTTCTGTCCAACAAAATTAACCCTGATATTTACCCAGAAAAAATATGAATCTTTTTTAACATTGATTTTTACCCATTTTTGTTGTAATAAATGCTGATAAATTCCCAGGAAAAAGAAAATAAAAGAAAAACTGAAAATGAAGGGCCCTAAGAATGGGGTAGGTACAAAAAAGATTATTGATCAGGATCAAAGAGTGGGCTGCGGTGAGTTGGTGAATTTTGTCACTGATTTCAGTATTAGGGATTCCAGAGGTCACAGGATGGGACTTTGAGGAGTCTATGTGTTTCCCGTCCTGATTTAGTACTTTTGTTACTCTATTTAAATAAGATTATAGATCAATACCCATTGACACCCTGATATAGAGGGCCTTTCATAATTTTTTAACTTATTTGAGATCTCTGTCCTGCTATGAAACCAGCACAAGCCAAATCCAGCATCTCCATGGCAGAGAAGTCAACTGGCCTCCATAAAGGTGTAGGGGCCATTGTGGGATTGAGGTATGGTAACTTTCTTTACACTGTAATGCATGGTAAATGCTGTTTTTATGTGCTTGTGATGCTTCTGTTGTGGGGCTGGCAGGGTGGGAATTTGGAAGGGGACAGCACAGTCTAGGGCCAGAGTACCACTTCAGTTTTACTTGAACCCTTATTCTGAACTGGTCAAACTGGCAACTATGGGGAAAATGCAGTGAATACAGACAAAGGCCATTTTCACATGGACTGCGGTGCCTCTATGGCCCATGGGGGATGAGTGGAGGCAGCAGCGGGTGGGTGGTGCTTGGGCAGCCCATCCCACAGACGCCCACCCACCTCCACCCATCTCCATGCACAGATCATCTGCCATTGGCACCCGTTGCTCTGTGCATGGGTGATGGGTGGAGGTGGGTGGAACCTGGGAGAATACACACAACCCCACCCACCTGCCACGGTTATTCCACAGATGCACACACACACACCCCGCCCACCCACCTGCACACATGGGCAAGGGGGGAGGTGGGGCACATCCATGTGAAAAGGGCCAAAGATACAAATACATGGAAATACTAAAATCAGAAACACAAATGAAAATACTTGACCCCATGTACACTTACTGCATGTGGACTATTTTGGCTAGGAAGGGCCCTGACTGGGCTGAGCTCTGCTGGGCTACACCTAGTTGCAGTGCTGAAGACTGGAGTTCTGAGACAGCACCTCAATGTAGAGAGGCCTCACTACAGGCTACCCATGCACATGCAGGCTGCTAAGCTGAGAGAGCCCCTCCCCCAGCTGGATATTTGCTGCAGTTTTTAGGGGCCAGTTTGAGACCTTGGATATTACATTTCTCAAGAAATGTTGGGTTCGCTTTGAGTGAGCACAGACCTAGTATTCATGTTTTGAATATGGAAACCCCAACTAGCTTTTTCTGATTTATTTGGGCTTTATTGAAATCTGAAGGCACCACCTTACAAGTAATGAATACCACATGTCTAGGTGAAGATGATTAGGCTATTTGGTGAGTTAAGCTAATATTAGTAATATTTGGATAGGCATTGTGAATATAATATGACCTATTCAGTTTAGCTCTGTAGGATTCTGTATTTCCTCATCTATCTTTGGTGGATATAAGCGTTGAGTTTTATTTTAATTTCCACAAAAAAGTCAAACTGTTTCAGGAAGTTTTTTGTTAAAGTCGCAGGTGGTTTGTCCTAAGGAAAACATTTCTATCAGACATCTCACCTGGGAAGGCCTAACCATACTGGACACAGTCAGGCTTTCACATTAATTAGACCAGATGAGAGCCAAGTTAACACCTTTCCCAGAGATTACAACAAAATTTTAGTCATGCAAAAAAAGAAGAAAGATAACTATAGAAGTAGAAAACAAAAGAAAGAAAGATTCCCTTGGCTGGAAGTATCCATGTCACATAGTACAGGAAAAGAATTCATTGTTCTTGAAAGAAAGGTCTGTTTTTTAAAGACTTTCTAATCTGCTGAATACGTAACACATGGTCCTTTTGTTCTCAGCACAACACCCTTTTCAACTTTAATTTAGTTTTGTTTGAGATTTGAAATAAAAATCTGATCCAAAGTTTTAATTTCTTCCATTGAACAGAGACAAAGACACAAATCTGAACAGTTGAAAGCTCTGTCTCTGGGGTTTTTTTTAAATGAGACACATCCATGCATGCCCCACCGCCCACCCCGGGCAGTCTACATGTACAACTGCTTGTTTGAAGATGGTGTATGGGGAGGCACACTCCCGTAACCCATTCACCAAGCACCCATGGCGATGCACAGAGCATTCCTGAAAAATTCAGAGCACCCCTTGAGGGACAAGCCAAAAAGGTGCATGGGGACAGACTCCCATGCATTCCCTACTCGTGTCAACTCGGCTGCCCAACTGGTTCACCCGTACCATGGAGAACCACCGCCCAAGGCCTAGTGGCTCTGCACCCATCCACAGCATGACCAGCTTCCTCATCTCGCCCACAGCCCTACCGTTGTCCCTTAAAGGACATGCACACAAAATACAAACCCACATTCAGCTGACAACCCCATCACCATCTATCTGTGAAGGCAACCGTAAATGCCATGGAGGGCAGCAGCACTGACAGCCAGGTAGGTGAATAGCCACCTGGAGAGCGGGGTTGCCGGGTGTGGGAGGAAACTGCTGCACAGGAGGAGCAAGGCAATAGGTGACAGCTATATAGTGGGTAAAAACAGACAAGATGCTAACCACCCTTTAACCACCCTTGGTGGTTATTTATGCATGTTGCAGGGCTGTATTGGTGCCCTATACAGCCCTGCAACATGCATAAATAACTACCAAGGGTGGTTAAAGGGTGGTTAGCGTCATGTCTGTTTTCACCCTATGTCATCTTTTGACAGGCAAGTATCAGCACAGTGGCCACTGGGTCCTCGTAGGTCCCAGCTGTGCAAACTGCACCCACCACAAGCCCAGACCCCTGGGGCAGGCCCTGGTCAGACGCGGAGACCAGGGCCTTCATCAGTCTGTGGGGGGAGGACAAGGAACTCATGAGGATTTCTGATTTCCCAATTTCTGATTTGTTTACCTGTTTTTGTTCCATTTGCCTTTTTCAAGTTTATTAAGGTTGGTTTATTTTTGTATCCTGTGCTATCATTGTGCTTTGATTGGGCTATGCGCCACTCCTATGTCAAGGGGTAAGGGGGTGGAGGGGGACCATGTCCATGGGATGGGGCTGATTGTGTGGTGTGCACCAGCCCAATGTTTCCTATTTGTCTCCTGGTGGGTTCACGGCCTGTTCCTAAGCCCGGGGGGGGGGGGAATCCCCCGTCACCCCTACCGACTGTGCCAGGTGTGCTGCTTCAGGCACATGTTGACCTTCCTTGTGTGTGGTTGGCTCTGTGAGAGCTGCTACTGTACAGTGGGTCATTGTATATTAATCTTGCATTTCTTGATGAGCTGTTCCATACATTGACTGCCATCCCATGCCCTGAGGACCGTGTGCGTATGCGTACCAGAGCCGCACACAAACCGCACAGTTTCTGCAGGGCACACTGTGCCTGCAATGCGGTTCCGCACAGTTTCTGCGTGGCTCCACACGTGCACGTGTGTGCCACCATAGGTGTGAATGTGGTCCCAATCTGTGCCAAATAGCTGATTTGGTGGCCTCCATCAAGCTTAATCCACCTCTGAGCAAGGGCTGTCAAGGTAGGAGTGGGGAACAGTCATGGGCCTGGCAGGATAGCTCCACCAGCCTCTTAAAATACCCCGCATATTTCAGGGATCAAGGAGCAGGACTTCCTGGGTGTGAATTGATGTGAATTCTCATCTTTTCAGAACATTGTTGAATGTTTTTGCTACGTTTTGTGTGTAGGATGCTTTTTGCCCATCCACTGCATTCAGTATGTCCAGCAGAAATTTTCAACACTTTTGACTTTTCCTAGCACTTTTCCGTCACATACAAATTAAGCACTGCTTGAGTGATCCTAGTGTTGTCTAATCCAAGGAGCTTATTTATTTATTTTATTTATTTATTTTTCAAATTTATACCCCGCCGCCTCCTGCAACGCAGCTCGGGGCGGCTTCCAACAACAAATAAAAACAATAAAATTCCTTTTAAAATATCAAATATTAAATATAAAATGTATCATATAAAACAGGGCTAGAAAATAACAAATAAATAAATGGGCAGGGGACTAAAATCATCCCCCCCCCACCCTCCCTCCCAAAGGCCGGGGCAAACAGCCAGGTCTTACAGTTCCGCCGAAATGTCAAAAGGCTTGGGGCCAGGCGAGCTTCCTCCGGAAGGGAGTTCCACAGCCGCGGCCCTACCACCGAGAATGCTCGCTCCATCGTGGCCCCCCGCTTAACACGGGGGACCTCCAGGAGGGCACCCCCGGCAGACCGCAGGAGCCGTTCCGGGGCGCGAAGGGCGAGGCGGTCCCTAAGGTAAGAGGGGCCAAGGCCGTATAGGGCTTTATAGATCATCACTAGGACCTTGAACTTGGCCCGGCACACTATCGGCAGCCAGTGCAGCGCTCGGAGCACCGGTGTAATGTGCTCCCGGCGACCCGTCCCCGTAAGAAGACGAGCCGCCGCATTCTGCACCAGCTGCAGCCTCCGGGCCAAGAACAAGGGAAGCCCCACGTAGAGCGCGTTGCAGTAGTCGAGCCGCGAGGTGACGAAGGCATGGATGAGGGAGGCCAGGTCCGGGCCAGAGACATACGGACGCAGCCTACGTACCAGATAAAGCTGGCGGAAGGCAGCCTTAGCGACTGCCTCCACCTGCCGCTCCAGCCGCAGGTCTGCGTCCAATATGACCCCCAGACTCCGGACCTGCTGAGCTACAGGGGGGCAAACCCCCCCAACCAGGGGGGCCACCACCCCCTTCGCCCTCCCCACCACCATCACCTCCGTCTTATCTGGGTTGAGCTTCAGTCTGCTCCGCCGCATCCAATCCGCCACGGCCTCCAAACATTGGGATAGCACCGAGACAGCAGGGTCTGGGTCAGTAGAAAACGAGAGGTACAGCTGAGTATCATCAGCATACTGGTGACATCGCACCCCGAACCCTCTCACGACCTCCCCCAAGGGCTGCATATAGATGTTAAATAATAATGGAGACAAGATCGATCCCTGCGGAACGCCACACGGTAAGGCGCGGGGGCTCGATGTTTCCTCCCCCAACACCACCCGCTGGCTCCTCCCCGAGAGGAATGAACGGAACCATTCAAGAACAGTCCCGTCCAGACCCCCCCGGTCACGCAGTCGTCTCAACAGCAGCCCATGGTCCACGGTGTCAAAAGCGGCCGAGAGATCGAGCAGGATGAGAAATGTCGAACATCCCGCATCCATCTCCCGGCGGAGGTCGTCCACCAAGGCCACCAACGCCGTCTCGGTGCCATAGCCGGGGCGGAACCCAGATTGAAAAGGGTCAAGGAGCCCGATATTATCTAGATGACCCTGGAGCTGGAGCGCCACTGCCCGCTCAATAACCTTCCCTAAAAAGGGAAGGTTAGAGACAGGTCGGTAGCTGGCGAGCGCGTCTACGTCCAACGATGGTTTTTTCAGCAGGGGGCGCACCACAGCCTCTTTTAAGCAAGGCGACAACCTCCCCTGCCGAAGGGACGCATTCACCACCCTCGCCAGCACCGTCCCCAACGTCTCCCCGGAAGCTTTTATTAACCAGGACGGGCATGGATCTAGTTGACAACACGTGGCCCTCACAGACCCCAGGACATCCACCACATCGGCTGGCGTCACTTCCTGAAACTCACCCCATAAAGATGGACCAGACGGACCCTCCGCCCCCCCGCGCTCTTCCCCTACTGCTATCAACCCAGCGTCGAAATCGGCCTGAATCCGAGCGATCTTGTCTGCGAAGTAGATGACAAACTCCTCACAGCGGGCCCGGGACAAGTCCCCATCCAGGCGGAGGGAGGCCGGACTAACCAGCCCCCGCACCACCCGAAACAGCTCCGCTGGACGCGACTTCGCAGACGCTATGAGGACGGCGAGGAATTCCTTCCTCGCCGTCCTCACAGCCTCCACATAGGACCGCAAATGGGCCCTATGGAGAAGACGATCGGAGACAGACCGAGTCCGACGCCAGCGTCGCTCTAGCCTCCTGCCCACACGCTTCATACACCGCAGCCCCTCAGTAAACCAAGGGGTCCTGCGGTGACGAGACCGAGGCAGAAGGCGCCTCGGAGCCACCCTGTCAATGGCCTCCTCCAGCAAGATGTTCCAATGCCGGACCAGCTCATCCACAGAGTGACCGTCCACATCCAGGGTAAGCTCCCTCAGGACCTCCTGGAACCGCTGGGGTTCCATCAGCCTCCGAGGGCGGACCATCCTAACTGGTCCCTTCCCCTTCTGGAGGGGGCGCGCTAAAAGACCGGCCTGAAGGAGGTAATGGTCCGTCCACGACAAGGGCACCGCTGTCACCTCCCCCACAACCGGACCCCCCGCCTCAAGGCCAGAGCCGAAGATCAGGTCGAGGATATGTCCCCCCACGTGGGTCGGGCAGATCACCTCCTGGGACAAGTTCATAGTTGCCATGGTGGCCATGAACTCCCGCTCCGCCCCAACAAGGCAATTTAGTGATTAATGTTTTCATTTGCTCCAATCCATAAAGTGCTTGATGTGTTCCGGTTCAGGGCCAGATTCTGATACCCTTACTGTGCAGAAGTAAATCCAAATTAAGCCAATGAGACTTACTCCTGGAGTAAGGCACTATATTCAGTGAGTGATGGTATCAAAATCAGGTGATCAGCAAGTGAAAAAAATTCCTAGTATTGGCTACCTACGTATGCACAGGACTTTGCAACTAGGCCTCCAGCTGGAGCCTGACATTTTTTGTTGAAGTTAAAAGTTCAGACACTGAACTTTTTCAAGCATTTGAACTTTGTGTGATTGCTCTGAACACACACATTCATGTATCAGTGAATGTTAATAGTATCCACCACGCTCTTTGTAGCTTGCATATCTCTTCACACTTTTTTTGCTTGTTTTACTTTTTAGAAGTTAGATAAGAAAAGGCAGGCACAGGAGGTCATGTTGGAAAGGCCAAGAAGGGGACAAACCAGCTGAACAAGCAAGTTAGCTACACAGAAAAGTCAAATGAGCAATTCAAGCACAGCAAACAGACAAACAAGAGAGCAATCTGTTGGCAGAATATCCAACAATGTCAAAAGGAAACACATTTATTTTCCTCCCTGCCCTTCCCTTCTTACATTTAGGCTTGTCTTGATAAATTGTGTTGATTGTGGTTTCCATCAGAAACAGGTCATTCGCTTTCATTTGTGTGACTTGCAAACATACCAGCTTTTCCACAGGTTTTACCATATGTCATTCTTCATGAGTTGAACAGAGCTGCTGTTGGGTCAATTCCAAGCTCCATGTGCACCCCACATGCACCCCAGGGTCTGTGGAGATGAAAAAGTGCTGGCAGTGGTTAAGTGCCAGGGATGTGTCAGAACTTGTCATAAAAGTGCCATAAAAGTGCTGTTAAAAGTCCCAAAACGTCTCAGAAAGTGACAAAAAATGCCCCAAAGTGACAATATTAATAAGAAATTATGAAAAATCACAGATGCCAATATCAACAGTTGCAGAAGTGTGGAATCAGAGGAACATTCCCAAAAGGTGGGTATTTCTCTGCAGAACGGGAACACTTGCTCTTGTCTCATCCCTACTTATGTTATCTAATTGTTTCTGTTCCTTATTCAAAAAGATGGAGACAAAGTAGTTCAGGTAATATTTTTTATTGGACCAACTACTATTGGTGAGAATATGCAAGTTTTTGACCTTTCTTATTCAATGAGGATGGATATACATTATACTGTCTCATTACAATTTTGGCATCCTGTCAAAGGACATAGCTAGGTTAGAATGGGCTCTGGTGCAGCAGGTGGAATGGAGTCACCTCCTTCTCTCTCTCAGAAGCAAGAGCAGAGGAAGTTTCACCAAAGAGCATGACTCTCAGTGCCCATAGGCCTTGGTGCAGTGACACTGCCTGTCCCGAATATAGCTATGCCCTTGATCCTGTCCTCTGCTTGTTTTTTACTAGGTTTATTTTAATTCTGTTCCAAGATGTCAAATTGACTGGAACTTGCATGTGGAACTATAAAAATATGTATCTAATTGTGGTTTATTTTTACTAAACTCAATTAAAATTGTTTCTAGCATATTAATCAACTAGTTAACTATATAAACCAGAGGCTTGTAAACCCGATTCAAAATGGGGGCATGCTGTTCGCAGATGGGATTGCAATCCTGATTGATATTTAGTAGATTTTGCCTTTCTTTGTTGCTGTCTGGGGTCACTATAGTTGTGGGAGACATATTTATTGGGCCAAATGCGGCAAACACATTTCATATTCACATTCAGAAATCTATTTTAAAACCCACCCAATAGGACTGAGGTTGGGTCAGCCTCCCTTCTGACCTTCGAGCACTGTGATATCATGGTTCTCTGGATAGAGCTAAAATAGGTACTTATTCGTTTGACTCCATAAACCACTCAACATCTCGGTACTCAAACTGACCTGGAATTGCCAGGTACAATGGTACTCATTTGACGTCCAATGTGTTACTCAAGTTACTGCATTACCAAGTTCCCATTTGCACATTTCTGTGCATTCCATGTGCTCAAAAGAGGAATGAGATGTGTGTGCCTGTGCAGATTTAAGGTGAGGGGATTGTTCATTTTGCATCCTCAATTTGTAGTTGAATTCTAAATAGTCTATAGCATTCACCTGTATCTGATAAGCATCCTGAAGAAGCCAGTGGATCCTCATGTCCTCCCTCTGAGGCTGGGAAGTAACATGCCAGGTCCCTGGGGGTTGGAGGTAGGGGAAATAGGGTGGGGGTCGCAGTGTTATGGTTAGCTTTCCCTTCCCATTGAAGTCAATGAATTCACCTCGATGAAGTTTTCTCATTGAATTTAAAGGGAAAAATACAAAACCAGAACCACCAATAAATGGCAGGTCTATTTACATGTGGTTTTGATTTAAAATTAAAATTAAAATGCCACTTTCCGTTTTGTATGAAAGTGAAAGTCTCATCCCTCATAGATATATTTCTTCCCCACTTACCAGCAATGCAAGTTTCAGTCCCAGCTTGCCCACAGATGAGGAAGTACTATTAAATCATGGAGGAGCAGGAGGAGCAGCTCGTTTTGATAGAGCTGCAAAAAATATTCAACAGGAAAAGGTCCAAATGCTTCTTCCCACAAAAGTTTCTGCTCTCATAGAATGATTACAGTTTTGAGACAAATGGGATCCAGTTGCTGATCAGCTCTGTGATCACTCCGTCTCCACAAGAGACTCATTGTAGAAATTTCCCTTGAATCCCTGTCTGTGAATCTAAGCCGAGAATCATCCTTTTACATCCTCATTCAGTCTTCTTGTTGAGAGTCTCGACCCACCCGTCCTGTTCATGCGTCTGCTCAGCTTCCTGAAGCCTCAAGAACAGGGTGAGCATGTACTTTACAGGGCACACAATGCAAATATTTATTTGTTTATTGATTGATTGGTTGATTGATTAGATTGATACTCTGCCCTTTTCTCTAAAAGACTCAGGGCTGCCTCCAGAGAAATATACAAACGGTGACTAGCACAAGGAGGGCCTACACAGCAAAGCCAGGGTCAAAGCTGAGCTATAGCAGTGCTGCCGGTGAGTCAGTCACTGCCCAGGAGCTGTTGTGTTGCTGAACTGATGTCCAATCGTGACACACTAGTCTTATCCAGCTTCTGAGTGGGCAACCAGAAACCTTCATTTGAAAGTGCTGCTCTGGCACGAGCCCGGTTGAAGTAAATAGGATGGAGCATTTGCAGGATGCTTTCTTTCAGGAACACAATGGTGGGACATCGGGCTTGTTTTGGGGACTGTCCTAGGACATATGGGACAGGTGGTCAGCCTACTAAAAAAATGGTCTAGTGGGGACATAAGAGTTTGGGATTTAATTCCCTGGTCAGTCCCTTCCTGTGTGGCTTCAGAGAGACACTTAATCTATACTTGTTTTCAATTTACCATCTGTCAAATGGAGATGTTTTATTTTCCACCTACATGGGACTTTGCAAGAATAAAACCAGAACAGAAAGAAACACCCATAGCTAATGTCATATTTGTCAAATTCACCTTCTTCAAACAGAACCCAACTATGTGCATAATGAATGATCACTAATCAATCACTTCCATTTCATCTGAGTATCCATTCTGGCTATTTCAGTGTGGTCATTAGTTATTTAAGTATCTCAGTCATTTTGTTAGCTTCATTTTGACATTTTGGTCAGTTTGGTATTAAATAGTACTGGCATGTTCCTGGACTAGTGCAAAATAAACCCAAAAGAGGATGAAATAGTCCCAAAACAAAATAATGAAATACAGAATAAATGAATACCATAATAACCAAGCATCTGAAATGAATTAAACAAATAGGTGAAATGTATGGAATGAAATATCCAAAATAATAAATATGCGACGTGAATACTTCTTCGCTGCATTACCCAAATTGCATTGTGCAAATAACACAAATCAGATATCCATTATTCATGCCAGCAAAGTTTGGGAACTGCTCAGATTCAACAGTGATGAGAGTATCTGAATCACAGTCTGATTCCTGGGATTGCGCTGCGTGGCGCCTCTTCCTTTGAATCTGCAGCAAAGCTGAGATTTAGCCCTTAATTATTAGTTCTCCTTCTTCCTCCGTCCCAACCTTCCAGTATATTAGTACTTGTGTCTGGTTAGATGTCATTACTTTTCTCATATTTATTTATTTATTTATTCATTTATTTTAAGAATTTTATATCCCGCCCCTCCTGCCACAGGCATATTTGTGCATATCCTTGCACAAAGCAAGTTAATTACAGACTATTTCTGATGTCACTTCTTAATAGTTCTTTTCCCATTGTGTTGACTTTGCTTTGACAAAGCATATCAACAGCTCTTTTTATGTTGAAAGTCACCTCTTCATCAGCCGCGATTAGTGTAATATTTTTTAAAGCTAATCCCTCAAAGAATGCTATTTACCATTTTCTTGACTTTGTTTTCTCAAGAACATTTGTGCGTAATATCATTGAAAAGCTAAGGGCCAAACTGTGCAGCCTTCAATTGAACAAAACTCCCTCTGAAGTCAATTAGAGTTTTGCTCAAATAAAGGGGCACAGAGTTTGGTGGTTTATGGCTTTGCTTTCACTCAGTAAGCACAAGTCCTTTAAGGCATACAGTTGGGAGGAGAGAAGGGTGGGAGCCCAAGCCAGTGCTTGACCATAGGTAGGTACACCCTGGAGTCTGACTCAGACTCCAGGGTGTACCTACCTATGGCCAAGCACTGGCTATCTGACTCCCAAATCAAACTACCTCCCTGTGCCTTCTCCCTCCTGCTGTTTTCAGGTTCCAACCCAAAGGTCCCAGTGGAATGAGAGTAAGCATTTTGTCTAAGACTTGAATCCATGGTTTCCATCCTTCCAGTCTGGGTTTAACGGGGGAGGCCAGACTAAGACAGAGTCAAAGCATGGGACTATTTCTGTTGGTGTCAGGGACAGAGGCTATCTGGGCGATGAGTTGGAGCCCAAAGTGTGAGTCAATCCTGGACGTCATTACATGAGGGAAAGCAAAAATAGGTGTGAGGAAAAGCAACTGGCAAGCTGAGTGACTGGCTGGATGTTCTGGATTAAGTATGGCTTCTGACCAAGGAAATATTTATAGGGCTCTTTGGCCAATCAGAGTACTGGATGGTATGGCCAATGAGAGCCCCGGGAATGGCAGGCACCGGAGCGAGTGTCAGTTCAAGTAGCTTCATGACTGCCACATTTCTGCCTGTCTAGGACAGCAAAGTGGTAATAATTGCCCTTGTATGGAGGATTGCAGCTCTAGACCCTCTGGTATCAGATCGTCACTGCTGTGGGTGCTGCTTTTTGCACATATGGAGAAACTAAATTCTGTTTGGTCAGAAGGCAGTGCTGCTCTATTCCTCTCTTCTTACAACCTCCCTCACTTGGGAAACAGCAGCACAGCACACTGAAAGTAGGGGGGTGAGTGGCAAGAACACAAGAGAGGGGATTCCAGTGCCAGGGGAAGCAGATACGACTCTTGCTCCCAATTGCTGTTTCTGCTGCCAATAGTAGCAGAGCCTGGGAGAAGCAGAAAAGAGGATAAAGCCAGGAGAGGGCAAACAACCTTGTCTCTACCCGTGCTTGGAAAGGGCAAGCTGGGATTCAGGAAACAACAGGAAGCAGAGTGTCTGAACCCCAGGTCCCCTTGTTCGCTTCCTCTTAGCAGAATTCTGGTTGTGTCCTTGAACATTGGCAGCATTCACTTTCAAACAGTGCATATCCTTCAACATTTAACAGAAAGAAATAGGCATACTTCATGCCACCTGTAATTTGCATACATTTGTATGTGTTTACCAAAAATTGTAATACCTCATTGACTAATTTTGGGGCTGGGCTGGAAAAAGAGGAAGTTTGTGTGAGAAGCTCTGCGTACACATCTGTTTGTATGTACAGGACTGGTGGCTCAAGTTAGAACTCAGTCCATTAAAATGTGAACATTCTCATATATGGGTGATTTCAGACGTTACGTTTGTGGCATTCACCACAGTCAACCTCAGTCAAATGCAGGCAGTGGTGAAAGAGCCATGCACATCTGTTGGCCCACATCCAGATGTTCACCACAGTCAAACACAGGCCGGGGTGAACCTAACCACACTTCATGAGGTCGGGGTGGGAGGAGGTCCAGAAGTGTGGTGAATGTTCACCACGGCAGGGGTGAATGAAGTAACGTCTGAAGGGAAAACCCCAGCCATGGTGAAAGGATATGACCACAGGCCGTCATGCAGCATCGCTGCTAGACAACTGACAACAAGCGGTACACGGAGGGAGATTTAAAGGGCAGACAGCAGTAGGAGAATGTGGTGGAGCAGTCGATGGAGAGGAGGGTGGAGGAAACTGAGCAGAGGATGGAGCGACAGGGCGAGGAGGAGGTGCAGCAGCAGCAGCAGTAGCAGGAGGAGGGGAAACCCAGCCCAGCGGGGGATACCCAGCATCACACGGGGCCACCCCGGAAGAGGGTAGGGGGTGCAGCCAGAAGCAGGTGGGTCGGAGCCAGGGTGAGGAGGGGCATGGGAGGGAGGGACCACAGTCTCCAGGAGCCTAACCAGCAGCCCCCAATGTACCCCCAAACAGACCAGCAAGAAGGCACGTGCCCCGGAGGAAGTTGAGGCTGGAGGGAGCCAGGGCCAAGCGGCGGTGGCCGTGGAGGAGGAAGAGACAGTGGAGGGGCCGGCACCCAGGCACCGGTACCACATGGGGGTCAGTGGGGCTCCAGGAGGCCCATGACCTTATAGCTATCTGGGCGACACCCGAGATGCAGGGCGAGATGACAGTCAACACCCAGAATGAGCAGGTGTTTGCCCAGATAGCCACTGAGATGTGGGAGGCTGGATATGACCGAATGCCCACACAGTTCTGGACCAAGATAAAGAAGCTGAAAATGGGGTACCAGGACATAACGGACAACAACCGGCACTCTGGGTGGGTGACATGTGCGTCCCCCTACTTGGATGCGCTGAGCCAGGTGCTGCACCGCAAGTGTTAGTGTTTCCTCTGGAAAGTTCTCGTTAAGTATTAATTCTATCTATTTCTCCATCCCCTCCACATATTCCCCTTCTGGGACTCCCACTATTCTGAGATTTGAGCATCTGGATCGGTTTTCTATAGCTTCCACTTTCTCTTTTAGTGTTTGTACTATTTTTTGCGTTTGTGCTACCTCATTTTCTTGGCTGACAGCTTGATCTTCTGCTCTGGACACTCTCTCCTCTAGGGTCTGTATGTTTTTTGCCAAGTTCTTGAGTTTCTTCAGTGACTTGTTGGACTTTACTTATTTTATTAAAGAGTTTGTCTCTGTGTAAACTGGCCCTTTGCAAATCTGTCTTTAAATCTGTTTTCAGGTCATGAATCAGGCTTTGTATTGCTTGTATGCCCCCTCCTTCCTCTTGAAAGTGATCCGCTGGGCTCTGTGGCTCCGCTTCGGCCGCCATTTTCGCTGCTGCCTCCTGTATCATGTGGTCTTTTTCTAGGATATTTTTTGCCTTACAAAAACCACGGAGAGTCCCTTTTTCAGATGCTTTTATGGGGGGAGGGGGTTCCCCTGCTTGGCCATTGCACGTTGTGTTTCTTTTTGCTTTCTTACCGGGTGTTCCCGGGGTGGGTTTGCGGCGCTTTGTAGGAGCTGTCGGAAGGCGCGTCCTCTCACTCCTCACGCATGCCAAAGGATAATATTTTTAAGTTAGCCATATGCCCTTGTGTTTTTTTAATAAGGATTTCAAATCTTATTCTCATGCCTCTTCCTTTTGCCCTACTGATATTTTCTTCCCAATCTCTATTTCTTCCCTTTTATTGTGACACACGTTATGCTCTTGTTTCACAGCTCTTTCATGGTAGATTCTGGGTGTTTTCAGACGTTACGGGGCCCGTTGGGCCCGTACCGAAAACAACCTATCCATCCCCCACCGGGATGACCCCGTCACGCTGTTTCAGACGTGCTGGGGGGATCCCGGTGGGGAATCTGGGAGGGGGCGGGGTCACGTGGCGCAATGTGCAGCCACACGGCCCCGTCCCATCCACGCACCCCGCCGCCCGCCCTCTGGGGAGACAGGCAGGTGGCAGGGCCAATGAGGCCGCCGCGTCTGGCTGGATTCGCCACGGCCCAGGATCCCGCCGGTGCTCACATCCGTAGCGCCCAACCAGACGTTATGGCAGGGTTCACCCCGCATGGAATTACATTCAACATGAGACGGCGTCCGGTCCTGCCACTTCGGCCGCTCACGTGGTGAATGTAATTCCACGCCGTGGTAACATCTGGGGGGGAACATCCATTCCCCCCAACAGACGTTCCAGGATCACAGCCACCACCGGGAATTGACCGTGGTTGACTGTGATCTCATAACGTCTGAAATCACCCTCTGTCTACCAGTACGTTTACCTGGAAATTACAGAAACTCTGTTCTACAATCATACACCAATTTCTATGCCTTAACAATAACATCCTCCCTTTAAACCAGAGAGGTAACAAAACTGTATAGATAACCTAAACAGATACAGAAAGAAAAAAAACAAGAAAAAAAACACCCCCAAACAACTAACACACAAATTCTTATAAAACTACTTTCCTTATGAAAAAATGTATATTTACCAATTGAATTGTATGTTGTAACTAAACCAAATTATTATAACCCTGGGGGACCCCAAGTAGGAGAGATGTTTCTACAGGCTTTATGCTACCTGCAGATCCCTTTTTTAAAAAAAAACCTTGATATTTTTACCCTTCCTTTTAGTTTGTCCCTGGCAGAGACTGTTGTACGCTTAGGTCTGAGTTCTCAATACTTCTTCTTCCCTTTGACCTCTGGGGCTATATCTCAGATTTTTTTCCATGTAGTATACCAGTTCAGACTCCTCATTCAAGTATCTCTGTTTTCCTCTGTCAATGAATGAGAGTTTTGTAGTGTATAGGATTGGGGCTTTCAGCCCCATGTTTCTCAATTCCTCAATTTGTTTCCTCCATGCCTTCCTCCTTTGAACAGTGTCATAGGTAAATCTGCAAACATTGAGACTTTGCATCCTTCAAACAGCATGACTTGAGTGTTTCTCGCAGCTCTTAAAACAGCCTCTTTGTCTTGAAATCTCAAAAATGTCACTATTATAGCTCTTGGGGGAGCAGGGTCCTTTGGTCTCAGTCTCAAGGAGCGGTGAGCTCTTTCAATTTCAACCTCATGGAGTTCTTGCTGTTCTGCAAAAACTGTCTTTAATACTTTTTAGAACCAGCTCTCTCACTCCCTTGTTTTCCATACCCTCCGGTACCCCCATGAGTCTCAGATTATTACGTCGGGACCTGTTCTCAAGATCCTCTAGCTTTTCTTTAACACTGTGCACTGTGTCTTCTAATTGTATGATTCTGTTTTCTTGGAGATTTTCCCTGTCCTCCTGTTCACTGATTCTTAGTTCAGCCTCGGCCATTATTTTGTTTATCCCCTCCATATGACTTTAATTTCACAGAGACTCGTTTTTATTGTGGCAATGCCTTCTTTCTTCAAGGCTAGGCCTTCTTTAATAGATGTAAACATATTTATAACCAGTTCAGATGCCTCCAGCTCTCCCCGTGCGTCTTTCCCCGCCATTTTGTGGAATCCGCTTTCAATCCTTCTCGTGCTGCGCTGCGGGAGATAAAATTTATCAGTGGTTTTTTTCAGGGTCCTTTTTCTTTCCCCTGTTCATTGCTCATCTGAGTTCACCTTTTGGAGGGGATTTATCTTTAGATTAGGGCTCTGGTCTTTTGGCCTTCATTCATGGGATCTCAGGAGCTCAGCCGCACATGTCCTTTCAGGAGGTCCTGTTGGCAGGATGTCGATTTTTTTCATTTTTTGGCTGAGTATAATCTTATATTACTTCAGGAAACATGGGGCCTAGCTGATTTTGTAAGCAACGATTTATCTGTGTTTTGTACAAATGCTACCCCCTCTGCAGGCCCTGGTAGGCCTAGTGGGAGCCTTGCTTTTCTAGTTTCCTCCACTCTTCGAGTGAAAGATACATTGTGCGACTCAGTGGAATCTTATTTTGCTTTGTTCTATTGCTTGTTTTCTTCTGGGTTGGAGGTATTGTTAGGTAATGGTTATATTCCACCACCCTCCTCCTGGTTCTTTTTACAAGACTTTTGGCCTGCAGTTAGCAGGATATTACATGCTGCCCGCAGCTCCTACCACGAGGTTATTGTGCTTTTTGGGGGTGACTTTAATATTAGGCTGGGTAATCCAGCTTTGTTTCAGAATCCCCCCAAGCTTGATGACTCAGAACACTTCCCTTGTATTCGCTCCTTGAGGGATTGTGTAGTTAGCTCTGGGGCTGGTTGCTTGAAAAAAAAATTGGTCCAGTTTGGGCTGATGGTGCCAAATGGTTGCTCCAGGGGGGATCTTGAGGGGGACTTTACCTACCACTCAGTATAGGGCTCCAGTGTAACTGATTATTTTTTATTGTCAGAAACTTTTTTCCCTGATATTTTGGAATTATGTGTTATCCTGAAGTTCAAAACTAATCATTTCCCAATTTTATTGTTACTAGTGGATCCCTATAAGAGGGTCAGGATCAGAGGAAAGGGATGGGCAAACAGAACTGAGTTTGGAGATTCGGTTTGGTTTGGAAGTTTGGTTTGGTCAACCAAACTATTCGAGTTCGGTTCGAACTCTGAACTTCCGAACAAAGTTCAGAAATTCATACCCCATTGAACTAAATGGAATATTATTTATATTTATTTATTTATTTTATTTATTTATTTAATTTAATATATTTATATCCTGCCCCTCCTGCAAGCAGCTCGGGGCGGCTAACAAATTTCAGTTAAAACAATTTTAAAAATATTAAAATTATCTTTTAGGGATGGATGAACAGAGCCAAGTTCAGAAATTCTATTTGGTTCGGTTCGAAAATCAAGTTCGGTGCGGAAGTTCGGTTTGCTCAACCAAACTGGTTGAGTTCGGTCCGAACTCTGAACTTCTGATCCGAGTTTGCCCATCCCTACAGAAGAAGTGGGGTTGGGTTTATTACGTGCCAAATGGTCTGAAGACCTAAGATTAGCATTTGTGGATGGTATTCCAGGAAAAGAGGTCAAGGAATTACTCAGTAGGATTAGGGCTCTGGAAAGCGACCACTTGGTGGCCTTCGATAGATTTATGGCATTTCTATTTCCCCTTCTAGTGATTAAGAGATCTGTGGGTTTTAGGGAGGCGAAATACTCATCTTGGTTTGACAGGAATTGTCACTCCATGAGATACAAGTTGCGTCGGCTCGCAATATTTGTTCCAGTAGCTCCTAAAAAATTCATATTCAAAATATTCCAATTAGTCAAATAAACCATACTAGGAATTTTCAAATGAATAAAACAAATGAATATTCCATTACGTAGTAGGAATATACCACATATTTAGGGAGTCAGTAAGAACTGAATCTGGTAATGGTTTCATGTTAAAAATCAAAGTACGAGCTGTGTGCTGTAGGATTCCCATGTTCTCATTACTTAACGATAAGGATTGCTGAATCTCAGAAGTATTAACAATAGTCCCGGGAACATGCCCATTGCTTAAAGAAAAAATATTTCATTTGCAACTGAGTGACAATAATTTCCATAATCAATTCATCAGACAAAACTGCCAAATCAAGTTTGACTATCAAGGCCACTTGAGTTAAAGCATCCTTGACCAAATAAACTCCATTTCTTAAATTTATATTATTGGCATCCTGCAATCTAGAAATCTTTTCCATAGGTTTTGCGAACAAGAAATTGTTTTTTCTTAATATTTGTGCATTATTCAAAGATTCTACTTGTAAAATCTGCCTAGATTTATAAGTGGAAGAAGGGAAACTCTCTGATGCATCATCAGGTGTTGCTAAAATATTAATATTATTAAGAGTTTTATTTGTGCCCCATATTGCTCTTTTGGGGTTCATCTGTAATAAAGAAGCATTAATACAGGAATGTGTACAAGGATAATCTTCATTTTTCTGAGATACCATGATAAAATCTTCAATGCTCGAAGCACTGAAAATAAAGAATGTTTTTCAGATAAGGTTTTACATTTCTGACACAGCAAATAAATGGTATAATTATCAGCAAAAAATGGAGTAGCATTGACAAATTATGGACCTTGCACAAAGTGAAACCAATGCTTATTTCCCAAACTCGCCCTCTCTTTGGCTGTACAATGACCCATGAGATTTGTGGTAACATTAACACCACATGGGCCACAATTTCATGAATGTAAATCCTTAGCAGCAGGAGCTTTATCATTGGGTACTTTCAGACGATACGGGGCCCTTTGGCCCCGTACCGGAAGCAACGTCTTCGTTCCCCGCCGGGGTCACCCCTGCACGGCCCAACAGACGTGCCGGGGGGATCCCGGCGGGGAAAGTGGGAGGGGCCGGGGCCGCGCGGCGCAACGTGCGGCCGCACGGCCCCGCCCCCTCCACGCACCCCGCCGCCCGCCCTCCGAGGAGACGGGCGGGCGGCGGGGCCAATGCGGCCGCCGCGTCTGGCCGATCGTGCCACG
>QEPC01000971.1:9878-23169 GCA_003113815.1 Sphenodon punctatus | reverse complement strand
TGTTGTTCACTGCCCCGGGTTACCCTGTGGGCAGGATATACATTTTAAATAAATAAATAAATAAATAAATAATCGTCTGAAGCTGAATTCCAACAAGACGGAGGTGATGTTGGTGGGTAAGGCAATGGAGTTGATGGCCCCCATCATAGATGGGGTCTGTCCTCCATTGGTTCTCCAGTTGCGAGAAGTCTGGGGGTATTCTTCAATGCTTAGCTCCACCTGGATGCTCAGGTGAAGGATCTGGTGAGGAGTGCCTTTTGCCAATTACATCTGGTACATCGGCTTTGGCTGTACGTTTCAGACTCTGACCTGGTCACCATCATCCATGCTTTCATCATCTCTAGACTGGACTATGGTAAAATGCTCTACGTGGGGCTACCCATTGTGATGTCTCAGAAGTTGCAGCTGGTACAGAATTCAGCGACCTGTCTTTTGGTGGGACTGGGCCACTGGGAGCACATTACAACAGTGCTCCATTCTCTGCACTGGATGCCGATAGTCTTCCTAGTCCGATTCAAGATGTTGGTGTTAACCTATAAATCCCTAAATGGTCTGGGCCCTGCCTATCTGTGGGACCACCTCACCCCCTGGGTACTGGACCGGACCCTGTGGTCATCCAGGGGTGCCCTTTCCATGGTGCCCCAAGTCTTCTATGGGGCCATGCAGGGGAGGGCATTCTCGGTGGCCTCACCAAGGTTGTGGAACTCCTTTCTGGTGGGGGCATGGTTGGCTCTGGATCTCCCCTACTTTCATAAAAATTGCAAGACTTGGCTGTTCTGTCAAGCATTTTGTAGGGGAGATGTGTAAGGGGGATGGGGGGCAGGGGGGGAATTATATGTTTTTATAATCTTATAGTTTTATATTGTGTTGATGTTGTAAGCCACCCTGAGCTGCCTGTGGCAGGAGGGATGGTATATTAAAATGTTAAAATAAATAAATAAATTAGGGGTGGTTTAAATTTCTCTCATTAAAGATTAGCTTTAACAATTGCACTTATTTGACTTTGGTTTCTCTTGCATAACATAAAAAGAAAGTTAGGACTATTAACCCTCCATAGGTGGGTGGTTGGAAGTCATGGTATAGACGGTATAGATGGGAATAATTGCCGTGTATTAATTGCACTTAATTAACTCCTGTAAACCCTGAACTCAAAGAGAGTTGAAAAACAAGGTGGTTCTTTTTGGAAAATAGGTCAAAATATCTGTTCTATTACTAATGGATTTTAAAACACCAACATGTAGGTTTGCAAAATCATGCAATAGAATATCTGTGTAATTTTAACCTACTGCCTTCAAAATGTGTGGATTTGAAGATTCAGGCTCAGCTCTGAAGAGTCTGTAATTTCACATTTCAATCTTATCCTGCTGAAGTCAATGGGTCCAGTTCCATGGCCTACGGATCCCACATGCAGCCTTGTGCAACTGCAAACTGCACAGACCTCTATTGGGGCCACATTGTGCAGTACGGAAACTGCACCCATGTGCATGAGTGGGATCCACAGGGCATAGGATTGGCCCCATCGGCTCAGCTCCCATTGACATTAATGGGTTAAGCTAGCACCAGCTGCTAATGTCAATGGGAGCTGAGTCACTGGGTGCTTTTAGACAGATGCCACCACAGCTCTGCTCTACCTCACAACTGGGTGGCCCATCCATCTAAAGATGGGCCACCAGATGTGCTTGCAGGGCAGAAGTGGAGGAGGCCCTGACTGCTCTGCTCCAGCTGGAGGTGGAGCTGCGGTTCATCTACTCGTGCATGGCTGCTGTGCTGTTCCTAGTCGTAGGTTCCTCTGGGCATAGAGCTGTGGGTGGCAGCTCAATTCACCTAAATCTCTATGGTGTAGTAGGGAGGAAGTGTCATGTGGGTGGACTATGGATCACAGCAACTGCAGGGTCTGTATAAACCCAGCACAGGTGGGGCTGCATGTGGGTGACATAGGGCTCTCCATCTAGAGACACCCATTGATTTCAATGAAGGGAAGGTGTACATTAATGGTGTTAGTTAACAGACACGATGCTGGCCCAGTTCACCTACTATGGCTCACCTGGGCCAGGACAATTTCAGGCAGTTACAGATTAATCCGTACCGGAAGTTGCCAACCCTAGTTTTAATTAGTTATGAAAATGATCGGAATCCCATTCATTTTTATAACTAAAGTACAAAAACAAATGACTAAGTGGGCCATGGTGAGAGCCAGTGCCATCAATAAATTATGATGATGATGATGATGATGATGATGATGATATTCATTTGATTTCATCAATTTTGTTTTTATTTTTGTGTTTTATTTTATTAAATATATATATAGTTTTTTTAAATTAAAAAATCATGATCCATGTGCAAAAGTCCACAGGCCAGTTCTGCGCATGTGCACCGTTTCCCAATTTTCTTTTTAAAAAAAATCTGATGATGATGATGGTGATGATGATTTAATAAAATAAAAGGAAAAAATAAATGAAAACAAATGACCTGTTTATGAAACCTCCAGAAAATGAAGGTGTTTTTGAAAACTAAAGTGAATGTTGTACCTTCTGCACACCCCTGCTTGCAGGTCTCTGCAAAAGTGGAGAGTTTTCATCTCTGGGCGTATAGGTAGCTGAAGGCACTCTCTGCTGCTCTGGCCTAGACCCAGCCCAGCCCAGGTTTATATAGACAGGGTTACCAGACATCAGCAGTTATAGAGTTCTTCCTGGCTGAACCTAAGTTGGCCAGGTGGAAAATTAGCTCCATTAGAAAATGAGTTTAATGAACAGTAGGGCTAAAAAAGCATTAAAATGTTTTACCTGCAAAAATGTCACAATATCAGGAACCAGGATAAACTTCTCGACAGATTTCCAATAGTAATGTGATTTCTCAATTATCACAAAACCAAAAAATGCTGTCTCTTTTTTCCAACTTTCCACTAACTGTTTACTGCAGACCAGTTGTGGCACCTCCCCCAGGGTATTGGGGCAGTTGCCCCCCCAAGCTCCTCAGGGGTCCCCCCCATGCTTGCTGGGGAGCTAGGGGCTGCTCCTCAGCTGATCCAGTGGCAGTGGTGGGGAGATGGGCTGGCACCGCTGCCAATGAGGCCGCAGTGCCCACCTGAAATGACCATGGCCAGGAATCCCGGTGGGGATTCCAGGCCATGATTGTTGTCCAGACGTGATGGGCCCCTTCATCCCCACCGGGAATCTCATTCACCACGTGATCGGCGCCAGTCCTGCCAGTCCAGCCGATTGTGTGGTGAATGAGATTCCTGGTGGGGATTGAGCGTTGTTAACATTTGGGGGGTGGGGTGGGTGACTTCCGGTTTCCCAACAGATTTTATGAGGGCATTCCCTACCACAGGGAATTGACTGTGGTTGAGCATGATCTCATAACGTCTGAAAATACCCTTGGTCAAAGCAAAGGTAACAACATAGAAAACAATTCTGATTGGAGACATTGGAGTGGAGGTTAAGGGGCACTGGGGAGAGGTTAAGGGGTGGGATATTCTCACAGTGATTGTCTCAGGAATGTGGAAACAAAACAAAAAACAGAAGTTAAACGGTACCCTGGGAAATGCAATAATAGGTAATTTATTTATTTTATTTATTTCTTGGCACTTTTATGCTGCCCCCTTATGCCCACGGCATCTCAGGGCGGCTAACAGTACAGGTAAGTGAATGGTATGAGGTAAACAGTAAGCAGAAAGTCAGTAAACAGGATGTCGATAAGCAAATTATCAGTAAATCAAAAGTTGAACTATTGATTCAAGACATCGTTGAGTTCTGAGAAGATCTCAGTTCAACTGAGATGATATCAAGAACTGGGGCAAGATTTCCCGTTTTGGCAAAATCTTGTTTCAGCCCTAGTAAACAGAGCTCTGAGCAGGAGAGCTCATGTAAGAAACCAAGAAGCTTCTTCACTAGAGATTTTGAGACAATTGCTGTGTTGCCGGTAAAATAAAACCACCTTGAGGAGGAGGCTGTTGAAGCAGCAAGTGAATATGGTGCCTTTTCCATTTGGACCTGAGGCCCAAATTCCAGGCAGTGGCTGAAAGGGGGCAGCCATTCTGCCTATTCAGGAAGCTGAAAAACAAATCAAGGGCTCTTTCACACAACTGAATGACAGTGGGGGAGGGGGACACAGAGTTCAGACATGAACAGGGTGTGGCTGCTAAATTTGCATATATGCCCCTTTGTGCCATTTTATAATATTGACAGGGACATTTTGGACAAATTAGGGACACCTGGATAAAGTTAGAGTTAGTTTATGGATACAGGCAATAGCCCTCATGCAGGCATACCTGAGAAACACTTAGGTCAGGGTTGTGCTTTAGGATTTTAGAAATAGTTGGAAGAAGGCCCAACTGAAATGGAAAATAGCGTGGGGAGGAAGAGGTTCGTCCAGTGGATGAGGGGTGCTTCTTTTAGAAGTGGAGCTCTGTGTCTACTGTAATAAACAGAGCTATAGTTCATACTTGGGGGGGGGGGAGGGTATCTGCTTGTAAAAGACTAAAAGAACTGTTTTGAATATATCTTCACTTAGAATAATAAGGAGCAGTAGCCAGTGAAACATTGGCTCAAGCAGAGGGCTCCTAGGATTGCCTGAAGAGACTGACAGTAGCCAGCTCTACATAAAAACAGACATGATGGTGCCCTGCTTAGGCCTGCTTTGGCCTTCTGTGGCCCGGAAGCCACTGACACATCTGTTTTGGCACCTCCAGATGTGGTCCACTTCTGCCCCATGGAGGATAGATGACTAGCCCAAGCTGTGTCCTTGGAAAATCTCTGAGGTCACAGCCTGGGCTAAGGGTCACCCATATGGGCCAATGTGAGGTAGCACATCTGTGTGGCCCTGCCATAACCACCTCAAGTTGGGGCTGCTATGGCTGTACATCATTGGCAGTCATGGCTGTCCGTCCTGGTGGGGGAGGGGGAAAGCTGGGCACTGGAAGAAGGTTGCAGGTGGGGCTGTCAACCCACATTTGCTGTGCTCCCTACCCTACTTGGGTCATGCAGGTAGCAGGATGACTCTCCAGCTATGGACACATTAACTCTGTGCCCCAACCCTTGTCTGTAGGCTGTTGTTTCCCAGCCCAGGACAGGGAGCCACTGTATCGCCTACATGTCTGTTTTTACCCTCTGTTTGACTCAGCCCCTGCTGAAATCGCTTAGTTGGGTCAAGAGGTGGGATCCTAGAGCTGCCTGAAGAGGACAGCAGCAGAAGAGCAGGAGATCCAGGACTCATGCTGACAGGGGTGATCAACAAGGTGTTTCATCAGGATCCAACTGACCATCCTATACCTCAAAGGCCCCTCAATAACAAACTGCATGTGAAATGGACTTGGGGAGGGTGATCATGGGACTTGTTGAGAGTATCACTTGTTGGGACTCTGTTGCTCAAAGTATAGGTCCATGTGTAATATTACCTCCATGGATAATGGTGATGTTCAAGGCTTCTCCAGGTTCAACCCCATGAACATCATTTTGTGTTTTTCTTGTTCTCCCTTTGAATAAATTACTTTGTTCTGATTCTTGCCCTTGCTTGTGATTGGGGAAATAATTGCCTGCTCATAGGGGGTGCGGGGAGGGTCTGAGCCAGTGGTATTAATTACCTTCCGTTTTGGGATTAAATTGACCCAGCAAGTGCAAAAAACATTAAAATATGTTAATTAGTAGCTCTTCAAGTTTGAGCTTTTAGGACATTGTCACCGGCACCTCTGGGCATAACATACTAAAATTTCAGCCTAATACCTCTTACCGTTTGTCTCCTATAAACAAAAAAGTGGCATTTTTCAAACGGACCCCAGGTTTCCATTGAGTTTGCCTATTGGGGTCAAATTGACCCCAAGCCAATGCATTTCAATAGGGGTCAAATGGACCCCAGCTTAAAATAAACCAAAATAAACAGTTTTCAAGGACCATTCAGATAGCAAGGGGACATGGAACTCAAGGCCACTTCAGACTGGCAGCAGCAATGAAAATTAACCCCTTCACTGCCATTATTTTGTGCCTTTGTATCGTGGCTGAAAAAAACCATGAAAATATGCTAAGTATTGGGTCTACAACTTTGAGCTTGCAGCACATTGTCACTGGTACCTCTGGCCATAACATACTCAAATTTCAGCCAGATATCTCTTATCGTTTGTCTCCAATGGCCAAAAAAGTGCCAGGGTGCAAACGCACACAAGGTGTCAATGGAGTTTTCCTATTTGGTTTTACACAAACCTTTTCTGTGTCATTTCTCAGCTGTTCAGGTAATGTTAGGTTTCATTTCTTCAGCCTAAGTTTAAGTTTCCCTTCTGGGGTAAGTTTGTGGAGACAAGAAGTCTGGGAATGTTAGATTTCATTTCTTCAGCCAAGTATTATGTTTCCCTTCTGGGGTCAGTTTGTGGAGACAAGAACCTTAGGCAAACAAAGAAATGCAAACAAGCCCTGAAGCATCCTAGGCAACAACAAAAGAAATGCAAATAGCAGGCTCTAAGTGTACTTAACTGTGCTTAGTAAAGTTTGACTATAAGGCACAGCCAATAATTTGCATGAGAGAATTTGCCTTTAGGGCAAATTTAGGGAATTAAAAACAATCCCCATAAAACAGACTCTTTCATGTGTTTCTGTGTGTGTGTGCTCCCAGGGCTTTGTTTGAAGGTTTGGGGCCACAGACTATAGTTGGGGGATAAATAGACTCCACCTATAATGGGTTTTCCCATAGGGGTCATATGGACCCCAATACGTGGGGAATGCAAATTTTTAAAGTCAGAAGGTAAGGGTTAAAATGTGCTGCTGCTCCCCTCCCTTCACAGCAAACCATTGAACCTTCCTTGCCACTGGTACAAGGTGACCTAGATCTGTCTGTCTACATTCACAAAGGGCAATTAGCGAATTTCTTTTCTGTAAAGCACCCCCATTTCAGTATACTTGTCAGCTTCCATTGACTTTAATTATTGAGGATTGTGCTATCAATCATGGTCCTGGGGTAGAACAAACATGTCCTACCCCTTACCATAGGTTATGATAATTCCATGGTCTGCTCCATAATTGTCTGGAGACAAAGTAGTTAAAAGGTTATCTCTCATTGCACCAATATCTGTTGATGAGTGTGTGCAAGCTTTTAGGCAACACAGATCCCTTCCTCAGGTGAGAAAGGAGTCAGAACTATAGGTATCTGGCATATGTGGCTGCTATTCCTTTAAAAATATGTATAACCCTTTTTTCCCTTACAGATCAGATATTCAAATGACCAAGTTTTTATTGCCAGAAATTCAATTAAAGGAGTAAAAACTCCATGTTGTAATAAACTTTAGTATTTGAAATTGCTTAATAAAAGGAATATCATCTCAGACGATGTTCCCCCTGCTCTAGTGTGCAAGTTTTAATTATTTCATTTAGAATTAACAAAACTTGTTAAAAATGTCTAATTTGTTATTTACAGCAGAGTATGGGTGTCTAAGGTTCTGAGCCCTTTACTGCCTTTCCAAAGCTCATGCAATTTGGTTTTATGGGCCTTCTGCAAATGAACCAGAGATGCTTTATAATGATTAGTCCTCTAAAAATGATTGAGCACAGAGGGGAATGCCTTGTTGTTTTTCTTAGCAGATTTTTCTTAGCCACCTAAATAATTCTCATGGTAGGGAGGAACTGGGGACATGGCTTTGGTTGACTTGTAGATGTTATTCATCTCATGTTCCTCAGTGAAGTAACTGAATATAATGCACTGCAGTGGCAATGTACACAATAGCCATGGAATATATTTTAGAAGAACCCACCTAGAGTTGTTGGCTCTTCTGCTTTTAATGAGAAACCACCTCCAGCGAGGTGAGGCTGTAAGAACCTTTCACATCTGCCCTCAAAGTCATGCAAGGTTCCTTTGAAGAAGGCAACCTGCACCAACAAACATTCCAGCCTGACAGACCCACTTCCTCAAGATGTTCTCCAGAGGCAGCAGCTGCCGCCAAAGCAAAGCTAGTAGCTATGGGATTAAGGCAGTTTGATTTTTAGCTTCCCTATATCCCTGTAAGTAATGGAGCCTGTAACATGATGGAAAGAAACAAGGAGAAAGGAGAAAGTAACAGGTTCTGTGAATAAGAGCTAATCATGAAATGGTTTTGGATACCCTTGTTCTGGTGAAGGAAGACCTTGTAGGTCAACTAGTGAGGAATGAAGAAAAGGTATGACTAGCCCTCTGCTTCCCAACTTCTCACTCAGCTCACAAACCTGCCTCCATCAAGGCATCAAATGGCTGAGAAAATATAGATTGACAAAGTTGTCTGAATGCTATTTTTGTTGGACCAATTCTTGTTGATGGAAGTAAGCAAGCTGATTTCCTAGATTCAATGTCATCCTCTGGGTGAAAACAAATGAGCGCAGATTAGCCCCCTCTGGATGGGTGGCCACCTGTCTGCCTGTTAGGTGGCTGCCAGATGTTTGCCCGCCCCCACCACCCACTCACAATGTCATCCCAGTGAATGGGGAACCCACTATGTGGGCAAAAGCTGGCTGATGCGGGAAAATGTATGCCCAGGTGGCCACCACCCATCTGTTAGGGTGCATGCAGCCTCTATGTGCCTGCAGGTCCACCAGGACCATAGTGTACCAGTCTGACTGCCTAAAGTGGTCCAAGGAGCAAACACGGATGAACACAAACATGCACCCTAAATCCATTTTAACATTTCTTGTGTATTTTGCAGGGTGGCATAGGGCACCAATACAGTCTTGTAACCTGCATAAGAAATGTTAAAGTGAATTTACTAACATGTCAGTTTCCCACCCCATGTCTCAGTGGTAGAGGGGGGTGGAGCGCGTTGGAGAGGAATGCCTGCCTGTCTGTCTGGTTCGTCATTTGGAACCTGTGAGTGGCAGCTCCGTGAGGTCTTCACAGAGTGACCCTGGACTCGAATGGGCTCATTTGTTAACACCCTCGCCTGCCCATGACTTAATTCCCTTTCTATTAGCTGACTTATACAATTGGTGGGAGTTCACAAACACAAGTGGTTCCCCCGCCATTTTAATCCAAAACAGGTACTCATCAAACACTAAGCAAGTACTGCCTGTTACCCATCACCAAAATTCATTTGAACATACCATTTATTTGCAACTCCTCAAAACCCACCTCTTCCACTCTGCCCTTCCTAACTCCTGCTAATCATCCCCACCCAGGATTATTCCCCTACCTGTTAATCTGCAAACTCCCAATTTACTGTAACCAAGCAAAGAACGTGTACCTGAGTTCTCACATCCTCATGAATGTCGCATCCCTTGTCTCTCCCTCTGTTCCCCCTTCCCTGTCTCGCCTCCTCCTGTCTTCTTCAGATTCTAAGCTCTCGGGCAGGGAGCGTGTCTATCTTATTTTCAATAAAGCACCAGGTACATCGTTGGTGCTATATAAATGCTAATGCTAATAATAATAACAATAATAATACATTTATTTGCGACTTATAAATGGAATATAAGAACATGCAAAACATGTGTACTTCCTTTATCATTGTGACTTTGGACTAATGGAAAATGTAAACTCTTTGCAATTAACAGCAGTTTTTCCATTAGAGAATTCCTGTGGTTTTGTTATCTCTATTTTTTCTACCAGTTTGACACCAGTGATGTTCTAATTAAAGCCCATTTGTTAGCATGAAGTCTTTTAGGGCACAGAAGCCTGGGTCTCTCCATTTGTGACTGCCTCAGATGTCATGCTTGATTATGAAAAAAGTTACAAATAAGATTTTATTTTTCTTGGAAGTCATCATTCATAGGACTCTTGAGCTGTCTTTTTTAAACTGACTGTTGATTTTCCTTAAAACCTAGCTATTCTCAATGGATCTAATTTAAACCCAAGTGTTAATGATGTGTCCAAACTTATTCCTGATTCTTTTCAAGAGAGAAGTCAGTTTTTCCCATTTTGACAGACCAAAGTAAAGACAGTGAAACCGCTGGTACCAAGAAGTTAATTTGCCTGTCATAAAATGACATGAGAGCAGTTTGAAGCTCCTGCATAGCCATAGCATTTCTATTTACAAAGCATTCTTCCTTTAGCTGAGTTGGGTGCTGTTCTCAAACAAAAATAAACAGTGAAGAATAAGGGAAAGAGAACGTCTGACTTTTAAGAGAGTCCTGTAGGATTAACAGCAATTTACATTCCTTATGTTACTGTTTTCACATAATCCAAATTGCTTCAGTGGAATTAGAGGGCTGGTAACCTCAGTGGAAGAAACCTGTAAGCAGAGTAACATTCTTTCCAGATAAACTGCAAGATATTAAACTTTTGCTTGCAATTAGGGCTGTAACTCAGTCCTTGTTTTCTTTGGAATTTACGAAGGACTGGTGCATTTGGTCTTGGTTTGTCGAGTTCCAAATTTCTGAGGAAGGGCCCCAAAACATCAGAACTTGGCAAAACCTTGGCTGAGTGCAGGAAGTTGGGGCGGGCAGAGGGCTGCAGGTGCAGGGAAGCAGGCATCAGGGGGCTGGGTAAGGGAAGTAGACAGTGGTGGTAGTGGAATGGGGGGCAGACAAGAGGGCTAATGGGACTGGGGAAGAGGGGGGCACTCACCCAAAGCTGCAAGGAGATGGGTGTGTTGCTTTCTCTGGACTCTGTTGCTGTTCATTTAACTTCTGAGGGAAGTAGCTTTGTTTTCTGGGCATGCTCCTAAAGCTGTCTGGGAGCATGCTGGAAATGTAGTCCAGCTTGTTCCCAGACAGCATTCGAACCACATTATTCAGAACAGCAGTAGTAGCATTAGACCTAATGCTGTCTGGGAACAAGTGAGACTACATTTCTACTACTACTGCTACTACTAATCATTTCTTTAGTGGTACTAGGCATACACGGGACTTTACAGACACAGATTTTGGAGGCCGTCCCTGCCCAGTGGACTTACAATCTAAGATGGACAAGGATGAGGAGAACACAGGCAGAAACACATAAACACACTTACACACATTCCCATTTTACAGATGGGGAACTGAGGTTGAGAGGTTGTGATGACTTGCCCAAGGCCATTCAGTGAGTTCATAGCTAGGGCAAGATTCAAATTCTGGCTTCCCAGGACCAAGTCCAGCATCTTATTCATTACACCACAGTGGCTCTCTAGGCTGAGAGGCTGTGACTTGCCCAAGGCCAGCCAGTGAGTTTATGGCTAGGGCAGGATTGAACCCTGGCTTCCCAGGGTTTATGGCTAGGGCGGGATTGAACCCTGGCTAGGACGGGATTGTACCCTGGTTCAGCACCTTATTTACTACACCACACTGTCTCAAACTACATTTCCCAGCATGCTCCCAGACAGCTTTAGGAGCATGCCCAGAAGACAAACTTCTCTGGGTCTGCACTTCATTTTTGTTATATCGGTAATGAAAACAAAAATCTTCATTTTTTGTTTCTGTTATTACAATAATGAAAACAAAATCAATAACAATAAAATCAATAATGAATTTTGTTTTTGTTATTTACTTCCTTATTAGTGACAGTTGTTTTTGGAGGGAAAATGTAGAGAGGGGAGATGGGAGCAGACATCTTGGAGCCAGAAACAGTGCTGAACTCTTGAACTGGGCTTGTGATGGGAGGGGTGAGCAATCAGCAAGGACCTTTTGGATGTATCACTGGTCAATGAGCAACACAAGCAGGTCCCAGGCAGTTGCATGTCACCCTGTGATTGCTCAATGCCTCCTGCCTCCCAGAACCAATCATGCTCTGTGGAGGGCACTGCAACCCTTTATATTGTAGGACCAGGCTGTTAGACTCTTGTTCTGTGTTAGCCTCTTGCTCTTTTAGCTTGCATTTACAGAACTCTGGCGTTTGCACTAAAAATCTTCCCCAGCCCTCATTGTGTATACAGTCCTACCATATGTTACCTTTCCTTATACCCTTACATTTTACCTTTTTTTCTTTCAGTTTCAGTTCCCCTGTGTTTCAGATCTCCTTTGGTTTCAGATCTATCAGTGTTAGTTCTTTTCCGCATTGAAGTTAACGCCACCCTCTGGCACACCCACAGAAGTCCTGCCCCTCCTGGGGTGCTGTCTGCAAATTGAGACCCTGGCACATCTTGGGGTACTACTACAGGTGCTTCTGCTGTTGCTGCTGCTGCTGCTGCTGCTGATGATGATGATGATTGATTGATTGATTGATTGATTGATTGATTGATTGATGATGATGCCTGACTGCCCACTCACCTATGGTGTAGCTCGTTAAAGAACACTACTTGTCCCTCCCTATCTAGGACTCCTCTAAGTTCTGTGGAAAACTAAATAAATACAGAAAAACAAATGTTACAAACCTGGCATCTCCTCTGCCCTGCTCCTCCTCCTCTTGATCTGAGGAGGAGCCCAACTCCCCCACCTACTGGAATGCAGAAGATGGTCCTGCATATTCCTCCATGGCTTCCACCTTGATCTTCCTTCTCATTCCTTCCATCAGGCAGGCACTCAGGCAGTAGGCAGGCACTGGGCACTGTGGGCAGTGGCACACTCACTCACCAACACAGTCAGGCAAACACCAACACTCACAGTCACACACCACCACAAACCACATGCAGTCATACACACACACCACACCACCACAGAGTCAATTGAACTTCCGTTTCCATTTTTGGTTTCGTTTCTGGTTCAGCGCACTGAAAAAAAACCAGAAATAAAATCAAAACAAATTTTTTTGATAACAATAACGACACCAGAAATTAAATAATGATAATGAAAATGTTTAAAAAACAAAAGCAAAACATGAAAATGAAAAACCAAATGGGTCCCTGATGCACTCCTCTACAAACCTTCCTCCCTCAGAAGTTAAATGCGTGATGGCAGCGTCCAGAGAGAACAATGTGCCTGGCTCCCCATGGCTTTTGGTAAGTGCCCCCCCCTTCCATGGCCCTAGGAACCTTCTTCCCTGCCTACCTCCCTTCCTCAACCGCTGCTGCCTGCTTCCCTCTGCTCCCTGCTGCCTGCCCTGCCAAATTCCTGAGTATTAATAGAGGTTCCGAGTGCTGGTCCAAACACTTGGAACCAGAACTTTGAACCTTGGAGAATACTCGCAATTTTAAAAATTATTTTCAGAACAGCACTAGTTGCAATTTTATTGAATGGCATCCTTTTCTAAGATTGCAATGCATCTGCTGTATGAGAAAGGCTCTTCTTCCTTGCTTTTAAGATGTAAATAATAGATAAGCAGTGCTGGAGAGGACAAAATAAAAAATAAATAAATATGTTTTAAAACCCCTATAAATAACACATGAGGGGCAACATAACATAAATAACAGGCAATGTTTAGGATCAATAGTTGAATTAAAGGCAATCAATAATTCAGAAAACAAATTAAAAAGTAATTCTAACTATTTTCTGGCTCTCTC
>QEPC01000963.1:278143-323422 GCA_003113815.1 Sphenodon punctatus | reverse complement strand
GAGCCAGGTTCAAGGTGTTGGTATTGACTTATAAAGCCCTTCACGGTCTCGGCCCCTCATACCTCAGGGACCGCCTTGCCCTCCGTGCCCCAGAGCGGACCCTTCGGTCTGCTGGGGTGCCTTCTTGGAGGTACCCCACATTAAGTGGGGGGCCACAATGGAGAGGGCATTCTCAGTGGCCAGACCGCATCTTTGGAACTCCCTACCTGGGAAGCTCGCCTGGCCCCAAGTCTCTTGATATTCCAACAAAAGTGTAAAACCTGGCTGTTCGCCCAGGCCTTTGGGGAGGGGGGGAGTGTTTAGTGGGTTTTGTCTCCCACTGTCAGGCCTGGGCCTTGAACCCATGGCCCTTGGGGTGCTGGAGAGCCTGTCCAGCACCCTGCACCACCTGGTGGCCTTGTAAGGGTGTTGGGTTGTCTCCCTTCTGTCTCCTTTGTATGCTTGCTCCTTGTGTGTCATGCCCCTTCCCAACTGTAGTCCATTACCTTAGCCCTGCCTCCCAGCTTCCTGATTGGCCACAGGAAGTACTTAAGCCTTGGTGTGGCCACAGGAAGCTGGTGGAGCAATGTCTCTTACCCCCTTCCCATTCCTGTCTATGGTGAGTGAGAAAGCACTCGTGCTGTCTGTGGTGTGTGAGATTCCTGCGTGTTTTCCCCTCTGCATGTGGTAAGACTGTGTTGTTTCCCCTGTTGTGTACATGCCCCCATGCTTGCTTGTTTCCCCCTGTCTTGTGTGTGCCCCATGTCTGCTTGTCCCCTGTGTCTTGTGTGTATCCCAGTCTGGTCCTTCCCCCCTGCTCTGTGAGAGCTTAGGCTCTGGTCCCTTCTCCCCTTACTCTGTGTGAGAGCTCATGCTCTGGTCCCTTTCCCCTTTGCTCTGTGGGAGAGCTCATGCTCTGCTCCCTTTCCCTTTTGCTCTGTGTGAGAGCTCAGGCTCTGGTCCTTTTGCTCTGTGTGAGAGCTCAGGCTCTGGTCCCTTTTGCTCTGTGTGAGAGCTCAGGCTCTGGTCCCTTTTGCTCTGTGTGAGAGCTCCTGCCTGAGCTCCTTTCCCCCTTGCTCTGTGTGAGAGCTCCTGCCTGAGCTCCTTTCCCCTGTGCTGTGTGAGCTTAGGTCTTAGTTCCTTCCCTGCTTAGGGTGAGCCCAGGCACAGTTCCCCCTGGGATTTCATGGAACTGGTTAACCGCCAGCTTCCCCTGACTGGAGCCTCGTGGTCTGTACCCTTGTGGCTGAGTTCTTCCGGATGCCCCTTCCCCTAGTTACCCCTGCAAGGTTTCCCATTCTTGGGATCCTCCCACCTCTGTGGTGGGTCCTCCCTTTGGCTCTGGGCCCTGGCCTCAATGATGAGTCGCATGCCTTCTTAGACCAGCGTGTCTGGTAGAAATGCTGAGTGCATAATCTCTTGGGTTCAAGAGAGCGACTGAGAGGTTTCAGAGGCTTGCCTTGAGGAAACCCTTTTCCCCCCTGTGTCCAGGCCTAGATTCCTCCCTCCTTGTTTCCCTCTCCCCAGCTCCGTACCCTGGAGCCTGATAGTTCTGGCCCCACTTCTCCCTCCTTGTTCCCTCCCCAGCTCCGTACCCCGGAGCCTGACACCCTTCCCCTATTGATTTTTGTATCCTGGGCCCTGTTCTTAATATCTTAATATTTTAATATTTCATATTGTATTTTTATGTTTTAAACAATTTTATACTGTTTTTATTGTTGGAAGCCACCCCGAGCTGTATTCAGGAGGGGCAGGGTATAAATTCAATAAATAAATAAATAAAATTGGAGGACGATGGCAATGGATTGGGTGTAACACAAACTGCTTGGACAGGGAGAGTTCTGAAAATGCCTGCTGATTGGATTAGTGGCTAGCTCAGAGAAAATTGGAAGTGGGGGTGGCAATTACTTTTGTTACTTGTTACTTACTTCAGCGGAGTAGCAGCAGAGGTCCAGCCAGGGCTTGGTGGCTGGCACCGCTACTTGGCTGGGCATTGCAGGCTTGGATCCTACTCGCCGAATCTCAACAAGCTTTTCTGAAAATCGGTCAAGTCTTGCCCGGTGGTGATACATGTGGCCACCCAGTAGCAGTCATTGGATTGCGGGGGCACAGTACCCATGACACAGCAGAGGTGGCGGCAGCAGCAGCAGCATAGACTGGATGGCCACAGAACAGAGCCTGTGGCACTGCAGAGGTGGCAGCGGCAGCAGCAGCAAACCCTGAATTACCAGGGCACAAAACCTGTGGAACAGCAGAGATGGCAGCATCAGGATTTGCCTGTGCACAGCACCCATGGAGCCAGGATGGTAGAATTTGCCAGGGAAGATCTCCCATACAGTGGTAGACAGCAGCAGCATGATTGTGTGTGAACATTTGGATTTGCCAGGGCAGAGCACCCATGTACCAGCAGCAGCAGGATTACCAGGCCAGTGGGGTACATCATCCAGGGTTGCCCTGGCAGGCAGACAGGCACCTTGGCATGAGAGGCAGGCAGGCAGGAAGGCTGGGGCAGAGCTTCAGCTTTGCCCACAGGGCAGGCAGACAGACAGGCACTTTGACATGAGCAGAAGGCAGACTGAGGCAGGGCTTGAGCTTGGCAACCAAGGCGGGTAGACAGGTAGTGTGGAATGAGCATCGAAAGGCAGGCTGAGGCAGGGTTTGAACTTGGCAACCTGGGTGGGTGGGCATACAGGCAACCTGCCCTGAGACGCAGTAGGGAAAGCAGGTTGGAATCTTGGCAGGGCACTCAAATAGGCTGGTGAAGACTGTGCAGTGAAAGAGAGAGCCAGTCAGATAGGAAGGCCAAGATCGTCTAGTCAGAGGCCAGCTGGCAGGCTTACAGCTTCCCAATGTCACACAGCATCATGAGGTCAGTCAGATAGGCCGGCCGAGGCCGTCTAGTGAGAGAGAGAGAGAGAGAGAGATGGGGGCAGGGTAGGCACCGGGCATTGGGAGGAAGGGAGAGCACCTCAGCAGCAGCAGCCCAGATTGAGGAGGAGCCCCATCCCAAGACTGCCCCTGGCATGGGATGGTGTGTGCCACTGCACCATCAATCCATGTCCAGGAGCAGCTCAGGGAATCCCAGCAGTGGAAGGTTCACCTTAAGGAGCAGCAACCAGTCTCAGGCAGTGCGGTGAGCAAATGTCCCCCGCTATGGAGAACACCTGCTCTCTGGGGAAACTTGTTGGTGAGCAAGACAACAGACCCTTGGCCACTTTGGACAGAGCCGGCCACACATTGGTCTTGACAGCCCAGTAGGCCGAGGGATTGCTGCTGGGATCAATGTATGGCTCCTCCTCCAGGAAGATCTCCACTGCTGCTGAGGCGCTGTTGTACACCCTTGGGTAGATCTGCTTGGGCACCACCTCCATCACTGCCCTCAGACACATTGCTTGCCCTGCTGTGCATGAGCCCATGCTCGCCAGAGTGCCCTGCACATACGAGCTGCTACTGCTGGCAATAGGGGTGCTGCTGCAGCTCAGCCTGCTGGTGGTGCTGCTACCACTATGGTTGGGGGAAGGGATAGACCCCACCAGCTGAAAGGGGTTGCTGCACCCACTCCCACCATTCCCAGGGGCATCCTGCTGCTGCCGCCACCGCACACTCTCAAGAGCCCGCTCTGCCTGCTGGACCCTCTCCACCAGGTCACCCTTCCAGTGCCCATAGAGCTGTCTGCCATGCCACGCTGCCCTTGACCCTGGGGTCGAGCATGGTTGCTAAAACATCTTCCTCCAGTTACAGGAGCTCATCGAACCGCGCCTTCAGCCCTGATTTCAGCTACTACACTAGGTCAACTGCCTCATCCGCCAGCTTCCTGCCCTGAGGGCCACAATCCCACCACTGAAAAATCTCCTCCAGCCTCCTGAGGAGACTCTGGACCAGAGGGGTCATCTGGCTGATTGTGTCCATGGAGGAGCTGATGGTCTCTGTCACAGCCAGGAACAGTCAAAGCACGAAGACCGTGTGATCCAGGATCTCCCATTTCGCCCCATCATACCCTGGAGGTGCCCCGCTGTCCATCAACAGTTGAACCTGATGCAAGGCAGCTTTCTGCTTGAGAAGCCACTCGAACACCAGGAATGTCGAATTCCACCAGGTGGACACATCTTGCACCAGCTGGTGCACTGGGGAGACTTGCTTTGCCCAGAGGGGTTCGCTGCCCTTCACGGTCTGGTTAAAGAAACGGCCAGCTTCCTCCCCCACTCATTCAGGGAACTAAGGGTGCCTGGCCCAACCCCCTTCTCCCCAAGCCGAGAGCATCCCTGACCACCAGGTGAAGGGTGTGTGTGGCACAAGGAATGCTGGTGAAGCTCCCCTCATGGACTTACCTCAATATGTTGGCCGCATTGTGTGTCACCAAGCACCCCTTGAAGAAGGGCGCTTCTGGCATGACCCACTTCCTCACCATGGCGGTCAGGGCTGCCTCGATGTTTCGAGACATGTGGGGGCCATCCATCTCTTCCGCCTGAAGCAGGGCCCACCTATACCTTGCTTCGGGATCCCTCCTGCCACTCCAAAAAGCTGCCTCCGTGTCCTGCCACCAGTGCGACGTCACTGCCAGGTAGACGTGCTGAGTATTTCTGCTGGACCACAGGTCAGTGGTGAAGTGGACCCCCAGCCCCTGCCAGCTGCCCCCTCACCCGCTCCTTTAAATCCCAGTACAAGACTGGCACCACCTGTCGACTCAGGGTGGTGCATGAGGGCAGCTTAAACTGGGGGGCCAGAAAAGCAATCAGGCACCTAAACCCCACGTCCCCTGACCAATAAGAAGGGCTGCCCATCCAGTGCTATAATTTCCCCCAACATGCGAGTGGCTTTCAGTTGAAAGCCACATCACCCTCCATGTCCTGCAGCTGCTGATGGACTTGGCAGCTGCCTCCACCCCAGCCCCTCCATGGTTCACTGACGCTGCTGCTGCTGCTCTTCCCATTTACTTATTTATTATTTAGGCTCTAGCTTTCACCATAGCCTCAAAACAACAACATGAAAAAACACGGGACAGGATAAACAAAATAAACATTTCTCATTTTAGCTGGATGTAGGCATACATCATTTTGCTACCTACTCCATATATGCACATCTTACATCCAAAAAGGGAGATCACAGTCACCATAGGCTAAATCCTCATCCTAGTTCTCAATTCTTATTACTCTAGTCCTCCAATTCTTCATGTTCGTAGCTTTTGATCTTAACCTACTAATACTACACTAACTCTAACTGCTGTTAACTATTCTAAAACCTATGGAACTAAATGGAATAATATATCTACAAAAGCCTAGTCCTACAAACACACTATAAAATATTAAAACTGAATATTAAAACACACTATCTCTATCTATCTCTAACTAAACTAACTCCTACATCTATCTATCTATCTCAGGGTGGTGCACGAGGGCAGCTTAAACTGGGGGGGACACAGGGATTGAAGGGGGGGGGACACAGACAGCTCACAACAAACTACACAGGGATGTGTACAAAACTGAAATGAAAGCTAAATCAATCTAATCTTACTCTAAATAAATCCCAAAACAGCAGAAGGGAATCAGGGATGGAATATATACAGGGAGGGAAGGATTCAATGGACGGTAGGGAGAACCAACACAGAGGGTTAAAAAATAAAAATAACACCTAAATCTATCTAATCTAATCTAAATAAATGAAACTATGGAGATAAATGTGTGGAAATGGGTGAAATAGTAGGAGGATGGCAATGGACTGGGAGGAACACAAACTGCTGGGAGGAGACTTCTGAAAACACCTGCTGACAGCATCAGTGGCTAGCTGAGAAGGAATTGGAAGGGGGGAGGGCAATTACTTTTGTTACTTGCTGCGCCCACCTTACCACAAGCCCCATTGGCTCTGTGCAGCCTAGCCCTATGCCAATCGCAGACTGCGAAGCCAGTGGTCTGACGAAAAGAGGGATGATGATTGGACAGGCTGGCTGCTAGTTCAAGGCTTTCCACCCCTGGGGCCAGGAAGTCTGCTCCTCAGCTGCCCCCCCTTCCCTGGGCCTGCCAGCCAGGGTTTTTCCTGCCCAAACGCGCCCATACTCATTTGAACATAGCCGAACTGTTCGGGGGTTCTGGCGTTCGGTTCGGCCATCCGAACTGGGTGAGTTCAGGCTGAACTCTGAAGGTCCGAACCGCATTCACACATTCCTAGAGGTGGTCCCATAGGTAGGTGGGTCCCAGGCTGTATAGAGTAAACAGAGTAACAAATGTAAAGCACTATGTTTTTGGATTTTTATGTCTTATTAGCGTCCTACTTTCTATTTTTTAGTGCTGCATTCATGCTTAGGGTCTATTGCAAATCTTTTGTTTCTAACGTTCAAATCATTTTTGCCTGCTGGTCTGTCACCTTGGCCATGGCAGGCACGGTTCAAGTGTCCTCCTTGTGGGCAAGCCCATTGAGAAAAACTTGGGAGCTCCAGTACATCCAGGTATCTGGGACCCCTACCAATTACCACCTCCTCATATGTTTTGAAATCAATTTCTGGAGATCATACTGGTATTTTATTTACACATCTGTTACCAGTAATTGTTGTTTTATATATTATTTATAAATATATATTAAGAAAGGGGATTTGGGGGGAGAGGAACTGAGCATGGGGGCCTGGTGCAGCTCTCATTTCCCTCTCTGATCAAGCCTGCATGTTAGCAGCATGGTCCAGGAGCACAGAGGCCCACAGATACACACAAAATAGAGAGGGAGTGCCAGGTTTATACCTGAGGCTGCTTTTAGACAAGCGCCACCTGCTTATGCCTGTAATCATGTGCCCTTTAAAATTGCTGCTGGCAGTGTTTAGACATGCCTAGATGCATCGCAGATGTGACGTATTTCCGGTCGTGCATTCTTTAAGAGCGCAAATTAAATAGCTCGATATTGAGGTATTTAATTTGCGCTCTTAAAGAATGCATGACCAGAAATACGACATGTCTAAATGCTGTCCATGGCACTTTTACAGGGTGCATGATTACAGACACGAGCGGGCGGCACTCGTCTAAAAGTAACTTGAATCTTTGCTGCATGCCTTGCATTGCAACTAACTCCTCCAGGTGATGGTAGGACTAATTGATATTGTCCTTCAGTTAGTTGCACCCTCTGCCTTTGCTGAAGCTAGGAATCTGTGTGTGTCTCCATGTGTACGTGCATGCATGCTCTCTCTCTCTTTCTCACCTTCTTTCTTTTGATTGTTGGCGAACACAGACAAGGACTTTGCCATTCCCTCATCTGAAAAACATGGAGATCCGGGCTTGTTTATCACAACATGTCATTGGTGCAGGGAGCTGTATATTAAGTTCACCCTAGCACAGGAGCCACCTTTTGGTAATTCTGTTCAGAATCATTCCATTCCCAGAGCATGTTGGAAATTGTAGTCCCTTAGCCTCATGAACAGATAAATCATGTGAGGGAATTATGTTTATTTCACTTAATTTATTTAAATGTTGTAATATAAATACCTCTATGTCCTATTGTGACATAGTCTGGTTATATACCTATGCCATGGCAGTGCAGGCAGCAAAGAAGGCTTTCTTTGCTGCCCTCATTGCATTTGCTAAGTTTCATCCAGCTGAGCTTTTCCGGGTGGTGAGGGGTCTGGTCAATCCAGCCTCCATCCACCTGGATCCAGAGTTACCTATTGCTCGCTGTGACTTATTTGTGGACTTTTTTGCAGATAAAATTGCTCAAACCCACCACGAATTAGATGCTGCACTTTTAACAGTGGGCGAACCAGAGACAGAAGCCCCATCTTCTCCTGTTTTATGGGATCAATTTCAGTGTGTGTCACCCTCTGATGCAGAGGATGTTCTGGGGGCTGTTTGAACTACTTATTGTGAACTGGACCCATGCCTGTTCTAGCTGGTTAAGGCCAGTTGGGAGACATTAGGGCCGTTGCTGGCCGGGATAGTCAATGCCTTTCTTAGAGAGGGTAGGGTGCAGAACTGCCTCAAGTAGGCGGTGGTGCAGCCCATGATCAAAAAAACATCTTTGGACATTGACATCCTGGCCAGCTATCAGCCGGTCTCTAACCTTCCCTTTTTACAGAAGGTTATTGAGCACGTGGTGGCTTGTCATCTTCAGGAGCATCTGGATCAAAACAGTTTCCTGGACCCCTCGCAGTCTGGCTTTTGACCAGGTTATGGCACAGAGACTGCACTTGTGACCTTGATTGATGACCTCTCCTGAGAGCTGGACCAGGATTGTTCGACCTTGTCGATCCTATTATATCTCTCCTAGGCTGCATTTGGTACCATTGACCATGAGCTGTTGATGACCCAGTTGCGGGACCAAGACAGAGTGGGTGGGACTGTTCTTGAATGGTGCTGCTCCTTCCTGGCCGGGTGAACTCAGTGTGTGGTGCTGGGTGATGGTTCAGCTTTTCCCCAGGGCCTCATGTGTGGAGTCCCGCAAGGTTCCATCTTATCACCTCTCTTGTTCAACGTGTATATGCAGCCTTTGGGGGAGGTTGTCAGAGGGTTTGATGTAAGGTGTCATCAATATACTGATGACCCCTAATTGTATCTCAGTTTTTATCAGACCCAGGCCTGCCAGTCTCGTTGCTTACCCAGCGTCTGTCAGCTGTGGGGGATTGTATGAGGGTGAGCTGCCTGAAGTTGAATCCTGACAAGATGGAGGTGATGGTTGTGGGAAATTCTGGGGCAGTGATGGCCCCCATCATTGATGGGGTCCATCTACCCCTGGTATCTCAGTTCCATAGTCTGGGGGTACTCGTAGACCCACAGTTTCACCTGGATGCCCAGGTGGCAGCTGTGACCAAGGGCGCATTTTGCCAATTACATCTGGTATGATGGCGTAAGCCATATCTCTCTGATTCGGACCTTGCCAAAATCATCCATACTTTTATTACTTCGAGATTGGACTACTGTAACATGCTCTACATGGGGCTACCTCTGGTGATGGTCCAGAGACTGCAGCTGGTGCAGAACACAGCAGCTTGTCTCCTTAGGGGAACGAGTTGTCGTGAGCACATTACTCCAGTGCTACGTTCTCTGCACTGGCTGCCAATAGTTTTCCGGACCATTCAAGGTGTTGGTTTGGCTTTGACCTTTAAAGACTTGAATGGTCTGAGCCCCACTTATCTGCAGGACCACCTCATCCTCTGGGTCTTGAATCAGCCTCTGTGGTCGGCCAAGAGTGCTCTCCTTGAGGTCCCCCAGGTTTCCTGGGTGTCAACCATGAGGAGGGTGTTCTCGGTGCGCTCTTCCTGGCTGTGGAACTCCCTCCCACTGGAGGTCCACCTGGCCTCAGACCTTCCCTCTTTCTATAGACAGTGTAAGACCTGGCTGTTCCACTAGGCCTTTGCTGAGGGAGACGTGTGATTGATGGGTTGGGTTAGGGTGGGAGTTCTTTTTGGTTGGGATATTTTAATGTTGGACTATGTTTTATGATTATAATTGTTTTTATAATGTTGTTAGCTGCCCCAAGATGCATAAGCAGGATGGGGGCGGCATAAAATTGCAATTAAATAAATAAATAAATTCTAACCATACTATTACTCATATAGCCAAAAAAGGAAGTTTGTGTGTGTGGGAGGGAGGATATCACTTAAGTTAATTGTTCTCATAATTCTGGTATGAGTAATGTTGGAATCCCAGATAAGCCATTTTAACAAGGAGAGATCAAAGATCACAACACCACCACTTTAATGCGGAATGACTAAACCTAGAAAGATTCAAAGAAGTGGCATAGGTAGATTTAAAGTGGTCAGTATTCAGAAGAAATCTAGCTGAATAGCTCTTCAAATTTGAAGACACGACGTTCCACATCTTTTGAAGTCAGTGATGCATATTCAGGGGCTTTACAAAGTCTATCAATCAGATTTTAGTTGAATGGTCTATCAGGCACTGATGCACAGCCTAGACACTAAAAATGATGGTTTTCTGCCTCACCTCAGAAAAAGAAAGTGAACAAATGGGTTTGGTACTATGGAGATTCAGCTTCCATTGCCTTCTGGTTGTACTGTCAGTAGCAGTTCCTGTGGCACAACACTGAACACCTATCCATTCTAGACTTCAAACAAAGTTTCATTATTATTTATCATTCCTAAGTTCCATATCAGTGTTCTAAGTGCCTTATAATCCTTATCTAGTTCACCTTCACAACAACCACCTAGTCAGCTGTCCCCATTGTTGAAAATGGAGTTGAGTTGTTGGAGATCACCAACTAAGTATCCAAAAGGGAGACACTGTGGTGCGTAGGGAGGCCCACAGATAGTGTTGCTTAGGGGTGGAGACCATACCAGTAGCAGGTACAACTGTAATACAAAGACCGACAAAAAAGGGTGTATTGATATTTTGATATGTGAAGTGTACAACTAGTAGCGCTATAGAAATGATACGTACTAGAAGTAGTAACTTTGACCAAGGATGCTTTTGCAATACTGGGGGCTCCAATGTTTTCATTCAGCATGTCATAAATTCCCTGCCAAGACAAATTTGTAATCAGCTTGATTGCCAGCCTCCCTGCTGAATATCCCTTTGTAGTTAGCCTTTCAAGTGGTATCATTTGCTTTTGGCAAAAGAGACTAGCAAGAGAGAAGAGGTTATGCAACTTTCTCACTTTATTGACTTAGCAGCAAACATCTAATAAACATAGATACAAAATAATATGATTTAGGGAAAGTGAGCATTTCTATCAGACTCCATTCTGACCGTCCTTGCAATAATAATTTTCATAGTTATTCATATAATAGTACCAAGTAGTAGAGTTGTAACTCCTGAATGGAATGACAGGTTCATGAAAAACTGAATACTTCATCAAGCAAGGTGGAATGCCATTTTACTAAAGGATTGGCTGTGGTCATGTATGCAGAAGACAACTGACTTTTAATACACTGTATTAATATAGGGATTTTAATACACTGACAGCATCTAATGTATGTCCAGGATAGAGATTAAATGAATACCTGACTTTTTTTTTTAGGTATATGTGTCACATTTCCGGTTCCCAAATTTACTCGAAAGTTTTGAATATGAGTCTGTACCCAATTCAGGTAACCGGTGTCCTATCAACTTCTGTTTTGGAAACATTGAGTTTTGGTCCCAATTTTTTGGTTTTCTGCGCTAAAAGTTTGATTGGCAACTAGAAAAATTGATAAATTGGTATAGAAATTACCGATTTCCAAGGTATTTGGTTACCTAATTGGAAATTGGGTAGCCCATTGTATACCCAAAATGGTACCCCAAAATGCAGATATTACCCGCGATCACCAAATTAGGTACCCATTTTAGCTCTATTCCAGGAGATAGAATCAGCATTTTGAAAGCAATTTGTCCTGCAGTCCAGGATATAATTCAATAGTTTTACTATATTCTCTGCCTCTCTTTTGCTCTATTGTAGCAGACATACCTTGCATTTGTGAGAGACTGAGTGTAGAGATGAAGTAGTAGCAAAACAATTACTAATCACTGCAAGCCATAGCGATCAGCAAAATACATGCTACTTTGGAGCAATTTCCCCAAAGGGGTCATTTTCTTGGTTTAAAATGGGGATGTGATTTAAGGGGCATGTGGAACTATATTGAGTGACAGAATGGTAGCTTATCACATTACATGTAAGTTGATCTACTGTTATATAGATCTGAAGTAAATATCCACAGCAAACATCACATTCAATGATTTTGCCCACTTCAAATCAGGTCCAATAAAGTGAATACAAAGCACTATTTGTTTTGTGCTTCATTTGCAGAAACAAATATCTGTTTGGGGTATTTTGTTCCAGTTATTTTTGGTCACTTCAGTATCTTGGTCACTTTGGAGTTTCCATTACTTTCTTTCCTCACTATTTCAAACAAAGTAACCGGAACATCAAATTGACTGAAATACTGAAAGAAAGTACCCTAATAAATGGATGAGAAAATATAATTTCCATGGCAAATTCTAGTTCAAAGTATCAAAAAATGTGAATCATATTCACAACTATAAAAATGCATATTAATTTTAGCTCCACTGTCATATTTAAAAGGGCTTTGCAAAGAAGCACGAATAAGCCACTCTGAATACGAAAATGCCTATGAAATCCTTAACTTCTGAAATGTGGGAATGACTTTGAAATCCAGGAACTCATGTACTGGAAAGAACTCAAAAGGTCTGTAATTAAAAGCCACTGGTGCCGATCCCATGTCTCTCAGACCCCCATGCATGTGCACAGTTTCCATGTGGTAAAATGTGCCTGCAATGGAGGTCCACATGGTTTGTGTGCAGCTTCGTGCACTCAGCTGCTGTCAGGTCCTACCCCTGGCGGGTGGGACTATGGCAAGTCAGGAGGTGATGGGGGAGAGGGAAGTGGGGAAAGACTTTCCCCAGAGCCCAAGGCAGGAGGGACGTGGGGGGTCCCTGTCACTGGTGGGAAGGTGGCAGGGGAAGGTGACAGCATGGAGGAACCTGAAGCCACAGTGGAGCGATACCCGCCTCCATCACATGCAGCAACCTCAATTACCTTTCTATAAAAAATTAGACTGGGGGGTGTTTTCAGACATGATGGGGCCAATTGTCGCCGTCACGAAAACAATAGATTAATCCCCCGCCGGGATGACCCTGTCAAGCCCTAACGGACGTGCCGGGGGATCCCGGCGGGGAATCGGAGAGGGGGCGGGGCCACACGGCGCAACGTGCGGCAGCACGGCCCGCCCCCTCCATGCTCCCCGCCACCTGCCCTCTGGGGAGATGGGCGGCTGCCATGGCCAATGCGGCCACAGCACTCGCCCGCTTTGGCCATGGGCCGGAATCCCTGTGGGGATTCCAGGCCATGGTCGCCATCCAGAAGTGACGGTGGGGTTCATCACGGCGGGGAATCGTCTTCACCACGCGGCGGTCTTTGGTCCTGCCGCTTCGGCCGCTCGCATGGTGAAAGTGATTCCCCGCCCTGGGAATCCGTTTCCCCCCCCAACAGACGTGCCGTGATCACAGCCACCACAGGGAATTGACTGTGGTTGACTGTGATCTCGTAACGTCTGAAAACACCCTATGTGTGTGTATGTCTCTCCCTGTATTCTCCTCACCCTTATCCTCCTTAGATTGTAAGCTCCCTGGTCAGGAACCTGTGTCCTGTTTCTGGTCTGATTAGGAAGTCTTTTCTAGTGAACTGAGCATGGGACTGTGAGACAAACCTCTGGATTCTCTTCCTGGCCCTGGCTCTGAACTGCTGTGCATGCTTGGAGCATTCCCTTTCCCTACCTTAATTTTATATAGTGCCAGCAAATGTAAATGATGCTTTCCAACTGTTGAAAATAGACATGGTCTCTGCCTGGGAGAGCTTACAATCTAAAAAAGTCACTCCCCTGCTGCAGTCAGTGAATGCACAACATATATACTCCAATTAAATATCCAATAATTACATAAACACAAATTATTTTAAAAATCTATTTCAAAAATATTCCAGCTCACAAGATAGAGAAAGTTTCCTTTCCCTCTTCTAGGAAAGGGGGATATCCTTCATCTTGTGGGTTGGACCATTGCTGCTGTGTTGTGCAAAGTAGCCAATCTGGGGCTTTTGGGAGGTATTTTTTTAATGTTTCCTTACAAGAATGGACAGAGGCCCTTTCCTTGGGGATTTACAATCTAAGAAAGTTATTCCCCTGCTGCACTCTGTCAGTGCACAATATATACACTTCAATTAAATATCCAATTACTAAGGGTGTACACCAGGGCCCCATTCTTCTTCATTTTTCATTACTGTTTTCATTATTAAAATGTGTCATTGATGTGCTGAATCCTGACAAGACGGCAGTGATGTTAGTGGGTAAGGCAATGGAATTGGCAGTCCCCATCATTGATGGGGCCTGTCCTCCATTGACCTCTCAGGTACGGAGTCTATGGGCGCTCCTTGATGAGCAGCTCCACCTGGATCTCCATGTGGAGGCTGTCGCAAGGAGTGCTTTCCACCAGTTGCATCTGGTGTGATGGCTTTGGCCTTTTGTTTCGGCCTCTGACCTGGACACAGTCATCCATGCTTTCATCACCTCTTGACTAGACTACTGTAACGCGCTCTCGTGGAGCTACCCATGGTGACAACTCAGAAACTGCAACTGGTGCAGAATGTGACGGCCTATCTCCTAGTGGAACTGGGCCTCTGGGACCATATTACAGCAGTGCTCTGCGCTCTGCACTGGTTGCTGGTGGTTTTCCGAGCCCAATTTAAGGTGTTGGTTTTAACCTATAAAGTCCTAAATGGTCTAGGCCCTGCCTACCTGTGAGACTGCCTCACCCCCTGTGTCCTGGATCAGTCCCTGCAGTTGTCTGGGGATGCCCTGCTTGAGGTCCCCCGAGTTTCTCAAGTGGCCATGCAGGAGAGGGCATTTTTGGTGACTGCACCATGCCGATGAAACTCCCTTCTGGTGGGGGCCTGGCTGGCCCTGGACCTCCCTTCTTTTTGGAAAAGTTGGAAGACCTGGCTGTTCCGCCAGGCATTTGGTGGGGGAGAAGGGTGATGGGGGGGGGTAGGGGGCGGAGGGCTGGGGATGGTTGTTTTTTCTGTTTCCTCCTTTTTATGTGTTTGAATTATTTTTTATTATTGTAAGCCGCCCTGAGCTGTCTGTGGCAGGAGGGGTGGGATAATAGGTTTTTAAAAATAAAATAAATAATAAATAAATAATAAATACGTTTTATAAGCAATTTAAGATATTCCCTTGAAGACCATTATTCAGATAAATAGCAGCACATGCAGTGCCAGTCAGAGGCAGGCACCTGGCCTGGAAGGTGGGGGGAGGCTGTAGGAGGGAGGAATTGGAGCAACCCAACAGACTGACAGACACATTCGCTGGCCAATTACTGCATGCTTCCAGCTTTATAGGATCAATCGGTGGTGGCTTAGAGGCAGGCATAGAGGGCAGCCCTGAGGCAGGCATAGAAGGAACATAACTCGGACTTTAGGGATAACATCCCAGAAATAAGGAGACATGGTAGGTTTACACATCCAGACTGGGCAGTTATCATCCCAATCACATCCTGCAGCATTGTGACTGAGGACATAAGCGAATCTCTATTGGCTCTTTCCTAAACAGGTGCTTCCAACTTCCCAGTAACAAGTGGGGGAGAAAAGTTGGGATGGTCACAGCACAGAATGAGGATATTTGGTTGACATTTATGATGGACAATTTGTATCACAAACAGATCTTATACTGTTGCCTTATTACAGTGACACATAAGATAACCCCTGGCATACGCTCATTCTCTGAATATGCTGTGCAGGGTTATAAAATTGGAACCCATTAGTACATATTTCTGATATTGGGTAGAGATGATTGGGAAAGTGTGAGATATAACCCTGCCAAAGTTCATGTACACTGGTTGGACTACAAAGATGTTACAGTCAGACATACATTTATAAGTTAATTGCTTATACCACCAGGACCCTTTATCCAATCCTTCTGAAATTTGGCATAGATGGTAATCTTGGGTAGTGGTATAAACCTGACAAGTTTCATCCAGATTATATGGGATACAAAGGAATTACAGTCAGGAATGTATATGCAGATTTTTGCAAAATAACAATTCAACCACTTATAAAATTCGATTCCTTTATCCAATCTTTTGGAAATTTGGTACACATAATGAATTCCATTTGAGGTATACTTCTTCAAATTTTAATATAAATATACTGAAAAATAAAAATGTTACAGTTGAAAATGTGTTTTCAATTGAAACCAATGGAAAATGAAAGCAAAAACAAAAATGAAATTTTGATATTTTTGAAAATGAAAAAAAAATATTAAATAAGGAAAACTGAAAAAAACACAATAATAATGACATCAGTCCATGGTCCGCACCTCTAGTGAACATAGATCTCTCTCTTTTGTCTTCTGAGGGGTTCACAGTCCGGTGCCCTGATGGAGTATGTAAATTAGAACGGAAATGGTTACCTACTGCTATTTGTTATCTGGTTGAATCCACGGTATCTTCTGCTATTTGGTATCTGTCCTGCTCTAACAAGAACTAGATACCGAGCAGTATCTGTCAATTGTTCAGTGGATTAACCAGTTAACCATTTTACCAGTTTACCGCATAATACCTTCGGGCTACATTTACCATATTGCTGTTTACTGTATTTCCACCTTGCCAATTACTGTATTGTCTTTTGCCATTTGTTCATAATCCTTTTTCCTGTTTACTCCCCTTCACCCCCTTCTGGACCTGTTTTTGGACTAGCAACAGTAGCATTCAGTGACACGGTAATATGGTAATAAGGTAACATTAATACAGTGAATCAAACTGAACTGGTTATTCGCTTTGTCAGTTAGCTGTCAAGGTAATTGATTAACAGCCAGATAAAACATCAAACTATATGGAATGACAAATATTAACTGCAGATAATAAATTTACTATTTGGTTCAACTCTAATGTGAATATGAAGAAGCACTGCAAATAAAGGACCATGGTGGTGAAAAGATCCTGCTGTCTGGAGTCTTTGAGTTGGTGATGAGCAGAGTAATGAGGCTAGTGGAGGTTGCGGGGAGACAGGGACGCCGACAAAAAGACTCTAACTAGGATACTTACCTGTCAGCTGAGCTGGGGAGTGGAGCAGAGGCAGAGCCTGAGCCCTGAAAGGGAATAAGAGTTCCTGTGAGTCCACGGCAGTGCCGGGGCAGCGCGCTGAAGGTCTGAGCGCACAAGGGCGCGCCCTTTTGTGCGTCCTTTGGCGCGTCTAGGAGCAGGAGCTTGGACTCTAACAATTTTGTATGTGTTCGAAGCTCCAACGACTATAATCTAAAGGGCTTTTTGGTGTGTGTGGGGTATAACGGGTTGGAATTGGGTGAGTAACTATCTTTCTATCTGTTGAGTGCTGGGTTGAATAGGTGGGAACGAGGACGTTAGTAGTATAATTGATGGATAAGAAACGAGGGAGGGTCCCTTCTTCTGTCTCCTCTTCAGAGGAACTACCAGCTAAAATTAGCAGGTCTAAGTCTCAAGTAGGAGGAGGAGGAGAAGATTGCCCTCATATGCTAAGTCCTCAATTAAATGAATGTAAAGAGGGAGTTGAAAATAAGAGGGATCGTCCAGTACCTCCTTTAGGAGGAAATAGTTCCCCTATGAATGGAGAAGGAGCTTCAACAAAAAATTACCTCATTTACCAAACTGGGCTTATAGCAAAAACAGTAGAAGTGCTGTTTGCCCATATTCAAGAGTTAGGATCATCATTGGAATGGGTTAGTCAACAACTCTCAGCAATTACTAAAAGACTGATAGAGAACACCAATGATAATGACAATCTTGAAATAACACAGATGCCTAAGACTAACTCTATTCCAATAGGTTGTGATCAGGGAGGGAAGCCTACTCCTGTGAAAAGGTCATTTAGGAGTTATACAAAAGAACCAAGTAATCAGAAGCTAACGGTTCAGAATAATGAAATATTAATGTTCATTGGTCAAGATTATAATGGTGATTCACATTCTTGGGAAAATGCTGACCACGTTGCCTTACACCTTTCTAAATTGTTGAGGAAGGAGGTTCCTGTTCTTGTATAAAAGCTATGATCCATCTACCAAAGAAAAGGAGCAACTATAGGTTAAGAATTTCCTTCCAAAATTCCTTTCGGTTAAAAAATATTTGGAAGACTAGAAAATATCTCTTACAAAGAGGTATATCAATAGATAGGGTGTGGGCTACTAAGGATTTATTAGATACTATAGAAAAAGAGAAAAAAATAACACCTTTGCTATCATCTCCTAACCGAGAGTCAGTGACTTCCAAGCCAAAAGTTTTTTTAGGAACTCCGCAGATGCAAGATGTAGGCAGTGCTAATAGAGAGTATCCTCCTGCACAAAAATCAGATACTGGGGATATGGAAGATTTGGTAGATTTAGGGTTAGGTCATAGTGAGCAATCACAGCAAATGGAAACTCAATCTGAAGAAAAGGTACAACATGGAAGCCAGTTGTCTATTTCTTCTTTATTAGCCCAGGGATTAACACAGAAGGGAGTTCAGCAGATTGAGGAGACTCCCAATAATCAGGCAGGAACTTTTGCCGGTACGGTGGGGTCTTTTCTGTGGGGCGAAGGGGCTTTTTGCAATGCTATGTTAATTAGAGATAAATTCCAACAACTTTCAGATATAGAACAAAGCAATTTTTTGTCAAGATTGGGTGTGATTTCCACCTTAACCCAAGATCATATTCAACAACCCGACCCACCTACTAGTTGTCAAGTAGATGAATTAGTAGAGATAGGGCCTAGCTCCCAGGTAAACTCACAAAGCTTGGTGCAGGAAGAAAACACCATTTTGAGTAGCTGGCAAAATGAAGAGATGGTACAGGTAGGGATGGAGAAGGAGATAGATCTTAATAAATTGAATGTTACTCTGGCCAGTAATACTCTAACTTTGCCGAATGCCCTTATTAGTAATAAGCAGGAAATAAATCAACTATGACTCAAGGAGGTTGGATTGGCAAAGGATGGATGCCAGCGTAGTAGGAGAGGCAAGGTTGGAGGGGAAGATATAGACCATTTTAAACACTTACAAGAGGATAACTTAGGAGATAATATAGAGTTTATGTCTTGGAATATTACGGGCCTGCTTTCCTGCATCTCGGATCCAGATCTGCAGGAATTTCTGTCAGGCTATGATTTAATATGCCTCCAAGAGACTTGGATGTCCGAAGGGGCCAGTATTCAGTTTTGGGGATTCCATAGTATATTACATGGAGGCTCCAAGATAGGGGGAAAAGGTCGGGTTTCAGGTGGGTTGGCTTTCTTAGTAAAAGACAACGATTATATGAAGATGTCCCCTATGGAGACTTCTAGACCTGAATTCCAGATAGGGCTCTTGGAGTGTGGACTTGGAAATTCTGAAAGATTCCTAGTTGTAAATGTCTATATTCTCTCAGTATTACAACCCAGAAGTTTGGAGAGATTGGAAGAGGACCTATTAGAGTCTGAGGCCCAATATCCCAATGCTTATTTAATTGTTGTGGGGGATTGGAACACACATTTAGAAGAGATCTTTAAAATTAGAGGGGGAGTAGGATCCTTGAGAGAGTGTATCGAGGAGGTCAATGAATTTAAGGGTCATCAGACATTACAGAATTTGGTGGGAATAATAAAAAGGTTTGATCTCGCTATCTTGCAGGAGGATTCTCTTAGTGACCCGAAAGGGGGATTTACCTTCTGTGGACCACAGGGCCGCAGTAAAGTGGATCTATTGATGATTGAAACTGCTATTCAACATAGATCTGACGAAGTCAAGATGATAATTAGGGCGGAGAGCGATCACACTGGTGACCAAAATCAGAATTAACTCAATTAAGTCTTTTCATAATGTGGTGAAATGTTGGAGGGTAGTTCATAGTGTCCCTAGGCGGCAATCAATGGCTTCTATAAAATTATTGCTACATCAATTGGATATGTCGGAAGACATAAAATGAATTAGACACATTATTAGTGAGTAACAGGATCCTATAATCCTGACGCAAGTATATGAAGAGAGAGTTTCAAGGTTGCAGGTCCTTAGGCCACAAGTGCAGCTATATCCAACCCAGTTTAAGAGTTATTGGTATAACTCCAAGTGTAGGGCGGCTAAAAGATTCTTAGACAGAACTAAAGCTATTTGGGCAAATAATCTGAATTATCAAACAAAAGAAAAATTCAAAAAAGCTAGGGTAGACTATAGTAGCTTGATCAAATTTACGAAAAACCAATATTATCAGCTGAAATGGGCATCAATGGCTGTAGATCTGGCCACTGGAAATTTGGGAAGATTCTGGGCTTCGATAAATAAAATCTTGAAGCCCAGAGAAGCCCCCAGAGGTCAGGTTTCAAACCAAGAATGGGAAGGATTTTTTGGGGCCCTATTTAATGTTCAGGAAGTAGGAAGTGAGGATCTGGTAAGATTTGGGGGGATGGAATCATGTGATAGCTGGAAAAAAGAGGATTTTTCGGTGGACAAAATCCTCGAGTACATCAGGGACCTTAAACTAAATAGAGCCCCAGGGCCGGACCAGATAACTGCGGAAATTCTGCAAGCCGACCCTTTGTGGTGGGCTCAAATATTATCCCCCTTATTTCATGCTCTGATAATTGGAGGACCAATTCCACAATCATGGTCACAGAGTTTAATTATTCCCATCTTCAAAAAGGGGAATCCTTATGACCCTGCCTGCTATAGGCCAATAACCTTGTTGTCTATTCCAGGCAAGGTCTATGCAAAAGCTTTGGCTGTAGGGCTTCAGAGATGGGTGGATGAAGCAGCAGTAATTCCAAATGAACAATTTGGATTCCGCAAAGGCCGATCTACTAAAGATTGTTGCTATATTCTTTCTCATGTCACTCATAAGTACTCTAAGATCAAGTCCGGCAAGCTTTATTTGGCTTTCGCAGACATGTCTAAAACTTTTGACGTAGTCCCAAGAGAGAGACTATGGGCTAAGCTGAGGGTGCTTGGCGTGGATGAGAAGCTATTGGGGGCCATTACTCAACTATATACTAATAACGAAGCCCGGGTTAAGGGAGCACAAGGCCAAGGCCCCTCGGACCCAATTCCAATAAGGAGGGGGGTCAGACAAGGATGCGTGCTTGCTCCCTTATTATTTAGTCTTTTCCTTGCAGACTTGCCATCAGCCATCCAAATAAACCTTACCCACGCACCTAAGATCGGAGAGGTGAAATTGGGACTATTACAGTTTGCGGATGATATAGTGTTAATATCACAAACAGAGATTGGTATTAAGAGGGCTGTGGATCAACTTCAAGGATACTGTCAGACCAATGGCCTGCAATTGAATGTACCTAAGACCAAGATATTGGTTATGGGCAGGAGGAAAATCCCTTCTAGTTGGAAGATGAGAGCGGGCTCTATTGCCCTAGTTACATCCCTGTCCTATTTGGGTGTTGTATTCAGTTCCAGGGGAACCTGGTCAATCCATCTGAAAATGAGAGCAGGAAAAGCTTTACAATCAATAAGGACCTTGTTAAGGGCCTTTAACATGTCTAAAGGAATTTCGATCACAGGTATCCTGAAAGTTTATAAAGCTAAGATCCCCCCAATGCTGCTCTTTGGAATAGAATTGGTCCCCTTTCCAGATACAATTGGGCTGGAAAGAGCCCAGAACTACTTTCTGAGGAGGCTTCTAAAAGTGGGGCCTAGTGTTCCTGGAGAAATTCTAAGGGCTGAAACAGGAATTCCCTCCATCTCAGTGCTTGCCAAAAAGGCCTATATAAGGTATTGGTTAAGATTGCTTAGTCAGGAAGCTGAATCATTTACACAACACTGTTTGAGGGAGAAGTTGTTGTATGATGGAAGTCGGTCTTATCCTTGGCTTCAATACCTGACGAGGCTGGTTAAAGAAATGGGATTCTCCTTCGAATATTTCTTTGGAAAATCATTTATTAAAATCAAGGATGAAATTTTCCAGAGATTAGAAGATATGGCCAATCAAGAGGATTTGGCAAGGGTACGATCCTGGAAAGTTGCTCCATTTTTGAGTAATTTCAAGGTCACAGTCAATCAAGAAAGATATTTGGATATATTATCTAATCCAAAGTTACGTAGAGCATATACCCTTTTACGCTGGCAACTTGTTGAGACAGCAGTGGTGGAGGGAAGACGCAACCAGATTCCACCCTCCCAACGATTATGTAATTGCTATGCCAATACAGTAGAAACCACCCAACATTTCCTTTTGAAATGTCCTAGATACGCTTCCTTAAGGGAAGTATGGTTAGCCCCACTCTTACCTTTGGGAAAAACTTTTGATTCAGAAAGCTGTTATCTCGATTTCCTTAATTTACTAGAGAAAGAGGCCATAGTAGCTTTGGCAACCTATGTGTTGCTGGCCTCTAAGAAAAGAGCTTTAATAGAAGGAAAATTGCATAGGAAAAAACAGGAGCATTCTGATTGAGGTAGGAATAAAAATATCTAGGAATTATGATAAGTAATTTAGTGGCAGGAATTTTATTTGTATACATATCTACCAGCAATTGTATAGGCTAATTAAAGTAATGCAAACAACAATAATGCGTGTATAGTAATAATAATTTGTAGGAAGTAAGAATGATCTGAGCCTTGCAGAGGACAAGTTGTGCTACGGTCTTCCCCCGCAAAGAGGAAAGAAAAGTTAGACAATATCCCCTATGGTAGAGTTGGGTTAGTCTAGGAACTTTGCCTAATTCAACTGATTAAAAATTGTACCAAGAAGCTGGTTGGGCTATGGAACTTATTGGAAATACTTAAATGAGTAATGTTTGTGTTATGTGATATTATATTTAGTTTGATTATGTTGTATATTTGTATGTTGTATGTTATATATTTTGTATGGGCCATGGCGAGAGCCAGTGCCATGAATAAAACTTACTTACTTAAAATGAGGCTAGTCCTACGAGGATTCACCCACCTGAAGTGTCAATTCATTATTCAGGGTGCAATCTTCCACCATTAAAGCAAATGGAAGCTGAGCCATTGACTTCAATGGTTTGGGGTTGTGCCATCAGGATTTATATCCATGGCATGATGGGTGAATGCAATTGTTCAACAATATTTACATCTAGCTATTTATAAGGTGCTTATCACTGCCTATGTGAAAATATTATTAATAGACTAATGTTATGGACCTCATGGGATCTCTCTTTGTTAGTTAACAAATCCACATGTTTTTTTGTTTAACTTCTATAACTTTCATCATATCCTTAGGGGATGCAAAAATGAAATGGTGAAATCAGCAGACACAGATGTATTGTCTATCCTGGTGAGAAAGCACATTCACAAGTGGAAAACAGACACCTTTACAAAATGCATGGAGTAAAGAAAAGGAGGAGGTGTTGCTTTGTAAAGCGTCCTTTAATGATAGGCTTCTTATTCTAACTTAGTAAGTAACAGATTTAGTTCCTGTGGAAAAGTAGGGAAAATACTGTCAGCACCTTTTTACAGAGGACTTAATTCTTTGAAATGATGGTGTGAGAGGAGTCTGTGCTGTCCATTGCATAGCAGATTAGATCTGGAACTGGGAGTCTTGAATCTGAATCTTAAAACCCTTTAGTGCCTCTGAAAAGGAAGGACAGTTGCTAGCTGCTACTTGTTGTGACCTTGTATGAGCAGATGAAAAAAACTGGTTCTCTCTGGAGATACTCTAGTGTGGTAACTGTCGACAAAATGTTGACTGTTTGTGTCATGCTAAGTCATTATAATGTTCCTGTTCCAATCAGGATCAGAGTCTCAGCATTCTAGGGCTGACAACGCAGCACAGTCCTTGCCCTAAGAAACAGAGCAGACAAAATGCAAGCTACAGCAAGGAGCGAGGAGAATGAAAACAGCAATAAGAGTGTGCATTGCAGTACCATAGACCGGCTATGTACAATTATTGGCAGAGAAGAAGTACGATTGGACTCAGAAGCCGGAGATACAGCTTGTATTCTCAGTTCAAATCTCTGTGTTTCTGGTTTCACCACCTATAATTTGTTTTGTCTCTTTAGACCGCTTCTCTTACTGTGCATGTGTACGTTGTCCAAGTATTGGCTAGTGCCTCTTCTATTGTAATTAGAGGGATTTGAATTAGATCAGGAAAAGTGGATTTACAGAGTAGACTAGTTCAAGGAAGGCAAGTCAATGCATGAAAGATGGAATAGAAGAAAGTGACATTATACCCCTCAGCAGATATTTTGTCTTCTATGTTTTTCTCTCTTTCATTTCCCCATTGGATTTCATAATGGGTGTTTTCAGACATGACGGGGGCGGTTGGCCCCGTCATGAAAACATTAAAGTCATCCCCCACCGGGACAACCCTGTCACGCCCTAACAGCCACGCCGGGGGTTCCTGGAGGTGAATTGGGGAGGGGGTGGGGCCGCGCAGCGCAACGTGCGGCCACACGGCCCCGCCCCCTCCATGATCCCCGCCACCCGCCCTCTTGGGAGACGGGCGGGCGGTGGGGTCAATGTCGCCACAGTGTCTGGCCGAATCAGCCATGGCCCAGAATCCTGCCGGTGCTTCCGGGCAATGGTGACCGACCAGACATTACTTTTCTTTGATCCCCATTGGGGATCACTTTCACCACGCTTCCCGGGGAATTGGTGCGGCTAGCCCGGGAAGCGTGGTTGAAACTGACCCCATGTGGGGATTGAGCGTGGTGAACATCTGGCAGCCGCCAAACAGACGTGCAAGTCACAGTGACCACAGGTGGGTATTCACCGTGGTTCACTGTGATCTCGTAACGTCTGAAAATACCCATTGTTCCAAAGAGTTGCATGCACTTGGGGAGCCACATAAGCTACCCCCAACAAACAAAGGTAGTTCTGTCTCCCTGCCATTTTAGTATATCCCTAGAGTGTTGTTACATGGATTTTGATAATAATGAACTTGTGATTCTGGAATCCAGCACCAGGATTTTAATGGGATATCTGTATATTTGGGCTATCTGTATATTTTTTAATGTTAGGAGACATTCTCTTGTTATGATATGGCATGGGCCTAACAAAGATGCTAAATCTCCTTGCTACAATGTAACCAAATCAGAAGTGCTTCTTCTGACACAAATGTGACAGAACAGACATTACATGTTACTGTAACTTACTCTTTGTTGAAATGTAACCAAAAGTATACACTGGATTTACACGTATGTAACACTTTGAATGTAACTTTTGTGTAGGCCATTGTAGCTGTTATTTAGGACTATGAAGACTGTTAGAAATTAGGTAAGACATTTTTTAGTACATGTGTTAACTCATTGATTTAAAAGAACAGAAAGTGTTAGTGGGAAAGATGGTCAAATTGGTCAGAGGAAGCAAATGATGTTTCAGAGAAAGAGCAGAAACCCCATGTTCCCCAAAAAACCTGAATAGTTTATAACTCACAGGAACATTGAGGGACAAAAGGAAGGTCAGAAACTGATAACAGAGTTAAACTGTATGAGCAAGAGAAAGATGGCCTTATCAGACAACCAGATGCCTCTAAGAAGGGTGTGGGTGACCCAGGGCCAAAGAGTCAGCCCCCACCCCTCTGGAGGGAGGGGAAGACCAGACCCTATTGGTCAGGGCAAACCCCCACACCAATGACTAAGCAGAAGGACCCCAATCAAGGATAGCCATAAGGGGAACATTCTGGAGTATAGGGCAAACAGTCGCTTGACATGGATAAGTAATAAGGAAAACCTGTATATAAGGCCAGCCTCTGGATCAGTTCTCTGCCTTTCATGGTACTTGTCTGCTAGACCTTATCAGGGCACCGGCAGGCTTGATGATTGGTCCTCTTTGGGACTTCTCCCTAGAAAGTCCTGCAACTTGCTCCACAGCTAGGCTCTCTCTCTCAAGGCTTTTGGGTCCCCTGCCTGCCCTCCTTCTGGAACCAGACCGTGGACCTCTGATCACGTAAGAATATATGCTTTGTATGTATTTGAAGTAGTCAGGGTAGGTGAGGGATCATATGTTAATGGTGCAAATGCTTCATTTATAATCGGTATGTTAAATTGTGTTGCTATCATTGAATAAAGGGTCTATTTGATTGAACAAAAGAGTCATTACTAGAAATAGAAAAAGGAGTAGTTCCCCACCCTCTCAAACAGTAGCATTTTCACTTGATCCCGGGAATTGAAAGGGACCTGCTTCACCAGGGTGCAGAAAAGCAGCTGAACCTCTCCTGGACAGGGACCTGCTTCCCCAGGGTGCAGAAAAGCAGCTGAACCCCTCCTAGGGACCTGCTTCACCAGGGTTCAGAAAAGCAGTTGAACTCCTTTTATTTCTTTTCACTCTCATATTTCAGTTAATTCATGGCCTGATTCTTCAGATAAGCTAAGTATATCCACCTTTAACTCCTCAGTGCTATGTACCCCTGTCTCTTCCTATGTTCCCTTCTCCCACGTCTCCCATCACTTATCCATGTACATTATAAGACGCAACGGGCAGGGATCTGTCTCTAATTCATGATTGTTCAGTACCAGGTACATTGTTAACGCTATAAATTAAACAAATAACTGAACAAACATTTTAGACTAAGCACTCAAATATGCCCCATGGCAACTAGAGTGGCGTGAATACTTTCGGTAGAGAAACAGGTATTCTGGGAAGTCTAATGTAAATCAAAACCATATTCCAAAGATCACTTTGTTTGCTCTGGCTTAATCCCTTAACATCTTTCTATAGACTTTGCTTTAACAAGCACCCACTGGAGAGGAATTTGCATCACATAAAAGTTGGCATGACTCACATATGCTTTGACTAACAGGGACATCAAGGTAAATGTCTACGAATTAGAACAATTTAGAGCAAGTACTGCTGAGTTGATTGTCTGTTACAATTTACATTTAGCTAATATGCTTTCAAGAATCCAATCTAAAATATAAGCCTAAACATAGTTCAAAACATGCTTTGATAAGGTTTTCCCCATGGTAATACCATTCTTGGGTGGAATCTCTATTTCTTTTTCATTACAACATAAAAGTAGTAGGCAAAATGTTGATTCCACTGTAGTCAACAGCAAAACTCCCATACAGCCCAGTCCTGCAGTCATTCTTTGCACCAACACAAGTACATTTCACTCCAGTGGAATTTACAGCAGTGTAAAAGGCTAACATGAGCATCAATGACTGATGAATTGTTCCCATAGATGACAATGGGCATGGGATTTTGCCATGTCTGTTTATATAGAGTAGGGGTGGAACTTCACACAAAAAAACGGATACCGGTTTTACTGGATACCGGTTCCCAAAAACCCGGTTTACCAGATTAGAACTGGTATACCAGTACCAGTATTTTTCCATTGATTTCAATGGGGAACTGTCCCCACTGAAATAAATGGAAAAAAACACAAAACTTTCCCTCCCTCATCCAGGCTGTGCGGGTGGAAGGGGGGGTCACCCCCACCCACCCTGCCCAGCCCAGATTTTTAAAGAAATTTTTTTTGCCGAAGTCCCTGCTAGTGCGGCCTCCGTTGTGCCGGTGGTGGTGACCCAAAGCCCGCACCAGCAGGTACTAGGGTGATCCCTGGGGTGGGGGGTGGTTTAACACCCCCCATCCCATGGATCACCCTACCCCCCCACCCAGCGATCACCTACCTTTTGCGCGGCAGGCAGCGGCTGCATGATGGTCCAGCGGCTTCAGCACTGGCTGGCTTCAGCACTTGACTAGGCCTTCTGGGGAACTTCCCCGGAAGGCCTAGTCAAGTGCTGAGGCCAGGCAGTGCTGAAGCCTCCAGACCACTGTGAAGCCACCGCCGCCGCTGCCCAGAGCGCAAAAGGTAGGCGATCTCTGGTTGGGGGGGTAGGGTGATCCCTGGGATGGGGGGTGTTAAACCACCCTCACCCCAGGGATCACCCTAGTACCTGCTGGTGCGGGCTTCAGGTTGCCGCCGCCGACACGGCGGCAACCCAAAGCCCACACTAGCAGGGACTTCAGCTAAAAAAAAATTCTTTAAAAATCCAGGCTGGGCAGGGTGGGTGGGGGTGTCCCCCCTTCCACCCGTGCAGCCTAGATGGGGGAGGGAATTTTTTTTCTTTCTTTCTTTTACATTGCGTCCATTCATTTCAGTGGCCACAATGTAAACAAATCAGGCACGGGGAACTGGTACCGGTACCCCCAATAACCAGATTAATCCAATACTGCCGGTAAAGTAAAATACCGGCAGTATCGGATACCGGGGGAACCGAACTTCCCACCCCTAATATAGAGTTAATCTTGCATGGGAGAGGGGGGAGGTAACAAAAGGGAGCCCCTGTATTTAAGGCCAGTGCCTCCACTTTTGTTTTTCTCCTCTTTCTGTCTGCTATTGTCCTCTTCCTAGTTCTGCTCCCCCCCCAGAAATGAAAATGCCTCCCCCATTTTTGAAACCTTGGTTACACCACTGATCTTGCAGGAGAGTACAGAACTATGCTAAGAATTTAGGGCTATTGGGAGACAGCCAATGTGATCCTGAGCCCACACGCCCAGGCTAACTATCCTCTACCTCCCTGCCAAGTGTAGGCACACTAGAACTGGAGGATAAGTATCACCTACTTACTAGAGCCAAACCTACTATTCAAGGCTAATATCTTTTATCGAATATCGTATCCAACGAATTCACACACTGCTCTGACAAAGTGAATGTGAAGCGCTACTCATTCCTGATTCATCAGTTATCCATTTCAGTTGTTCTTGTTTTGGGTTGGCAAATTTAGTAGCTCAGTTACTTTGTTTTGGAACTGTTTGTGCTGTTAGGCAGGTGCAATAGCTGAAATAGAGTAACCAAAATACTGAAATGCCCCAAATATCAAAATTAATGAAGTAGCCAAACTGGAAAACCCAAATAAGCAGATATGCAAAAATTCATTTTTGTTGCAAATACGGTTTGGATATTTGAAGTGCTGCTGGGAAATTTGCACATAACAAATCCCCTATTTCCTTCCACTCACTACAGGAGTGGGTGGTGGAAGGGGATGTGAAGCTATGTCCCTTTCCCCCCATCATGTCTATGGTTCTGGACTCTGCTACACAACTGTCCAATGGCTTCATTCAGGGTGAACACCCTACTTTTGCATTTACCTGTGCCTGGTATTACAGGCTCCTGCAGGGATAAGCAGATTAAGCCCTATATGGGGTTGGGATAGGGAGGTGAGGGGTTTTTTTTTTTTTTTTTAAACTCTGCCATAGTTTATTGATTGTAATTCATTTTGTAAATTATTTTGTTATTTTATATTGTGTGTTTTTATGAACGTTTTTATGTTTTTATTATGCTTTAAGCCACCCCAAGCTGCAATAGCAGGATGGGGCAGCCTAGAAATAGAAGAAATAAATCATAATATATGATAAAAAAAGACAGGGGGTGGATACTGGAAGGTGCAAGGTGCCATAAGCAGAAGAGAGAGCACTTATTGGTAAATAATTGCAAATTCCTTGCTAAAGGGAAGAAAGGAAGGATGCAATAGCAACTCAACGGCAGGGTGTGGAAAAAAAAAGAAACAGTTACAACAGTGTGATGCTGTTCATCTGTGATCCACCTTACACCTCCTCTCATTAGCTGCTGCTATCTATACATACCACTCATCGACCCCGTGTCAGCAGCGCTCCTCACTTCCCATGTAGCTTGCAGCTGTTGACATCACTTCTGAAATTAGCTATTGATATTGGAAGCAAAAAATAAAGTAAAGCTTTCCCCCACCCGGCCCATGTTCCATAAGTTTAAAACTTTTCTTTAAAACCTAAGGTACAGGTGAAATATATTCATCCATCTTCTTGTACGAAAACAAGGTACTGCTATAGCCATGGTTTAGGGGGACAGCAGAACCGTTATTTTGGTTTCAACTAATCAAACAATTCCTGTTTGTTCGTTGCTTTAATTGCAATTTTAATAATAATAATAATAATAATTATTATTATTATTAATTATTTTATTTATTTGTAAGTATATAAGTAGTGCCTTTCTGGGTCAGACCAATGGTCCATCAAGTGCAGCATCCTGTCTCCAAGAGTGACCAATCTCAGTTGCTTGGGAAAGGTACCCAACAGGTCTGAATGGGCAATTCATTCCCTGTTGTTCACTCCAAGAAGTTACCTTCTCTAAACTTAGGGTGTTTTCAGACGTTACGGGGCCGCTTGGCCCCGTACCGAAAACAACCCATTCATTCCCCGCCGGGGTCACCCCATCACGCCATATCAGACGTGCCGGGGGGATCCCGGTAGGGCATCTGGGAGGGGGCGGGGCCATGCGGTGCAACGTGCGGCCGCACGGCCCCGCCCCCTCCATGCACCCCGCCTCCCGCCCTCCGGGGAGACGGGCGGGGGGCGGGGCCAATGCGGCCGCCGCGTCGGGCTGGATGCGCCATGGCCCGGGATCCCACCCGGGATCCCGGGCCGTAGCAACCGACCAGACGTTACTTTTTTTTGGTCCCCGCTGGGGATCTTTTTGACCACGCTTCCTGGGACATTCCCCCGGCTAGCCCGGGAAGCATGGTTCAAATTGACCCCTTGCGGGTATTGACCGTGGCGAACATCTGGCGGCCGCCAAACAGACATTCGGGACACAGTGACCACAGGTGGGTATTCACCGTGGTTCACTGTGATCTCGTAAAGTCTGAAAATACCCATGCTTGGCTAATAGCTGCTAATGAACCTATTCTCTAAGAACTTATCCAATCATTGTTTAAAAACCCAGCTATACTACTGATCTTGACCACATCCTCTGGCAATAAATTCCACAAATTAATTGTGCATTGAATGAAAAAATACTTTCTTTAATTTACTTACAGCAGTAGCTATAAGTAGATTAAAGGCACAGCCGCTCTCCATTATAAACAGGGTATAGCTGAAGCCCTGATATTGAGGAAACCACTTGAGTTACAGTTCTGAAAATCTATCCATGGTTTATATTTGTGGAGACTGTCGTACATGCAAAGTTTGAGAAAATCCAGACAGAAAATAAAAATTTATAACTGTTGAAAAGTTAATTGGTTGTGATCAAAATGCAGTGTCCCAACTATTTTGAACCATGAATATCTCCTCCCCCTCTGGTGATTTGAGCCCCCAGAATTCACAGCCTTGTAGTCTGAGATCTCCATCAAGGCTATTGTAGTATGATAGTGCTTGGTGCAGCCCAAAATGAGTTATTAAAATTTTAAATAATCAGTTCTTCAGCTGGTGCATGCGCAGTTGAGCAGCTGCTGACTGCCATTTGTGTTGTTAGAAAAAATAGCATAAGGAAAATTACATGACTCTGCTTTTTAAAATCACGTAACTTTATCAGGCACTAACTCTGTCACAAAGACTTTAAGCTCTAGTCAGTTCTATGTCAATTAACCTCTTACATCAGTAGTCGCTGGCAAGAGGAAGCTCTAGCTAGTTTCATGATAAATACCCTCTTGCCTCACTCTGTACTTTTCACTCTGTATGAAAAGTTGCATGACTTTTATTCATTCATTCTGCAGGGAGGATTTTGAGCAGGGTTCAGGCTCATCTTCCCCCTTCACAACACCAGCCCCAAACTTCCCATTTGGAAATTTATGTGACTATGGAAAGTTACATGACGTTAATTTATTCACTCCATGGGGAGGATGTCTTACCTGCTCATCACCCACCCATCATGCATGTTGCACGGCCGCGTTGATGCCCTATGCAGTCCTGCAACATGCATGATGGATGAGTGATGACTGGGCAATGGGTGGATGATGGCTGGGGAGGCACTTATCTAAGAACACTCTCAGGTACATATGGTTAGTTTACTTATATGGGAGAAGAGGACCCTGAATGACAGGACAATAGAGAAAGCATCAGTGAGCAATCTGTGGGGATGAGGAGCTAAGGAAAACCTCACAGAAGAGGTAGGCATTCTGGAGAAATTATAATTGTGTATCTTAGGCCACTTTTAGACATGTGTGGTACACACGTAGTGTGAAATCCTGCTGTGTGTAAAAATACCACGGGTGAGGTTTAGACATAACATCTTGTGCACTCTAGCTGGTCGTGCATTCTTTTAAAATCGTGAATTAAATACCTTGATATCGAAGTCAATTTCCTCTGATATTAATTAATAAAGCTCTTCACAACCTTGCTCCCCCCTACCTCTCTGCACTAATTTCTCTCCGTACTCCAGTTCATGAACTCTGTTCCTCCTCTGTTCCCTCTCTCGCCATCCCATGCCTCGCCTGCTCCCCTAACCGCCTTTGTCCCTTATCCCTAGCTTCCACCCATGCCTGGAACTTCCTCCCTGCCCACATCTGCCTCACCCCCTCCATACCTTCAAATCCCTCCTCAAGTCCCACCTCTTCCGCTCTGCCCTCTCCAACTTCTCATTCCCCTCACCTAACTCCTGCTGATACCCTCCATCCAGTATAATCTGTTACCTTAGGTCTGTGTACTCATATCCTCACCACATGGACCAACCAGCCATCATTCTTGATGTAACCAAGCCAAGTGCATGCACCTGGGACCTCGCATCTTCGTGAAGGTTACACTCCATGTCTCACCCTCTGTTCCCCTTCCTTCGTATCCCCCCGTCTCTCAGATTGTAAGCCCTAGGGCAGGAATTGTGTCTATTCAATTACTTTGTAAAGCACCAGGTACATTGCTGGTGCTTTTTTAAATGCTTGCTAATAATAATAATAATAATTAATAATGATGGTAACAATTATTTTCATCACACCACTGCTTAGTGGAGTGGGTGAGTGTAATCTGTTGACCACATCTTTGGCTCAGTAACATAATTTAGTCTTTTAGCTCAATTGGTGAGCTCAAGCTAATGGTCAGACCAATTCCATTATGAGCTACACTCTTGCAAAGTAATGACCTGTCCTGAGCATATGAGTCATTTTTCTTTGTTAAAAGATATATTCACCATGTAATATCAGAACATTCATAAACAATCACACCAATAATGGCCATACATGCAAGCAAACCAATTATTCTTAAAAGAATATAGTGATTAAGTAAATATTGAAAGTATTCAAAAGAATGATCAAATCTAAGTATAGTTCTAGGCCTAAAGGAACTGAAAATAGGGGTGTGTGGTTCATTTTCATTTGAGGTGCATGTGGAAAATGGTCACTGGTGCCGTTCTGCACATCAGTGTCATTTTGGAAAAGGACACACATGTGAAAAATGGTCCTGCTATTTTGGAAATGCACAGTTATTTTTTTTAAAATACATTTTTAATAAAAATAAACTGGGGGGGAGGGAACTAAAATGGTAGCATCATTTATGAAAACCCTTGATAGCAAAAGGGTTTTTGTAAACAAAAAATGAAACTAAAACACAAGCGACAGGGGTGTGTTCTGCACACCCCTAATTGTTACCTTTTCTTTTCATCAGTTACCAGAGAGACCAGCTCCCCAGATGTTCAAACATCAGTCACAGTTCAGAAAGACAGAAGAAAGATGGCATTTGAGAACAGAAAGACTGGAATGGCATTAGAGAGCATCTCTTCCTGGTTTGTATGGGATTTTAATGCCTAAACACCACCTCCCATGAAACTCCCCAGAGATGTCAGAGATGCTGATGTTTTCCAATCAAAATATAAAATCAATATCTATTCTTATAAAGATGACCAATGAACATGGACCAGTTTCCTGGTCCATGTTCTTGCAAGAAGTGATCTAGACATTTGGACGTGATCTAAACGTCTTGCATGTTCTTGCAAGACGTGATCTAAACTGTCAGGCATTATGGTATAAACTGGCATCCCAAGAACAGAACATTTTGTGGGTTTCTGGTTGCCTTTACCTTCCCCAACTTGCTAATGCCTTTCTGTTCATTTTCTAACAACACATCTTATTTTATCATTCCACTAATTGTTAGGAAAAACTCTCTTTACAACCTCTCCAAATCTAAACTGAAATTAATATTGCATTATATTGTTGCATCATTACTTCATATTGCTGCTGTGTGAAACTGCTTTATTCTGCATTTTATAAAAGTTTTTGACACAGTTTTTGGCCTAGTAAAAGCCATGCCCTCCCTGATTATGTTACCCCAGTAATTTCCCCACTAGCTCCGCATGCAAGTTGATAATGCACTTCAAATCTAAAATGCCTAAAAGCAAAAGGCCTCCCTATGGCTTTGCCCTTATATCAAAGCAAGGTAAGACCCAATAGAATTATTGAACTTCTACTTTCTCTCCCAGCATAAACATACCCTACATGTAGAATTGAGTCTATATGTAAATGTGTAAATAATAGTGCTGTTCCAAATAATAATAATAATAATAATAATAAATTGTGAGTATTCTCTGAGCTTCTGAGTACTAATTCCAAGACTTTGGGTCAGTACTTGGAATCTTGGCAAATGCATGGGAATATGTAGGGGCAGTGGATGGGGGAGCAGTTAGCAGGGGAGCAGAGGGAAACGGGCATTAGGGGGTCTAGGAAGAGAATTAGACAGCAGTGACAGGGAAATGGAGAGCAGGGAAGAAGACTAACAGGGCCGGGAAAGGGGAGACACACGCCAAAAGCTGCTGGAAGCTGAGCATGTTGATCTCTCTGGACTCTTCTGCCTTGTGTTTATCTTCTATGGTTTGTGTTCTGAGCATGCTCCTAAAGCTGCCTTGGAGCATGCTGGATAATGTAGTCTATCTTGTTCCCAGACAGTATTAGTTCTAATGACCAGTTCTGCATTAGTTCTAATGCTGTCTGGGAACAAGCTAGACTGCATTCCTAGCATGATCCCAGGAAGCTTTAAGAGCATACTCAGAAGACAAACCTTCCTCCCTCAGAAGTTAAATGTATGGTGGAAGTTTCAAAGTTTCAGGGCCCTTCCTTGGAACTTTGAAACTCAGAAAAACAAGGCCGCATGCACCAGCCTGTAATAAATTCCTAAGAAAACTGAGGACCACATTACAGCCCTAGTATATGAGTGTATAATGAATATATGTGTATATATGGCATGAGTATATAAGTAAGTTATAGGTAGGCCTGTGCCATGGCCAACAAATTTAATTTCCCCAGAGTTCTCTGCACTGCACTGACTTCCCACCCTGCTTTCAGGTGCGACTCAAGTCGCTGGTTTCAGTTTATAAAGTTTTGAATGAATTGGGACCTGGTTACCTTAGAGATCACCTGTCTGCCCGAGAGATCAACTGCAGGTTTTTCACTGACAGACCTCAGAGGTGTACTCTTGCGGGCAAGGAATTTTCAGCAGAAGGCCTCTAGCTATTTCCCTCTGGCTGTCTTTAAATCGTACACTTGTTAGCTTAGCTTTCACAGCACAGCTGCCCAAGGCGTCCTTTCAATCCAGCCTCGACTGTCTGAGCCTGAAATAAATCAATGTGTTCATTCTTGCAGTGCTTTTGGGGGTGATTTCTAACTTCTAAATGCCTTTTTAGGTTGTTTTTTAAAAAAAATCTGCAATGGACAGAGATGCCCCAGGGGGGAACCATATACCAGTGGATAAATGATTCATACTTGTCTGTGCAAACTTAAGGAGTAATAAATGTTGCAACAGAGAGATATGGAACCGAGGTATAGTTACCATGGAGCAAGAATGCTCAGTTGAGTCCAGACCCCAGACTCTGAGCGGGCCCTTTGAAAGCAACCTGAGTGCTGCTAGGGAATTTTCAGAGGGGGAGGGAGCAGGGTGAGGACATTACCCCTGCCCTCTCTGAATATTTCCTAGTGGTACTCAGGCCACTTGCATACGGCTCTACCAAGAATGAAATTTGAAGAGTGGGAGAGGGGGTGGGGGGATGGATTCCAGGCCCCATTTGTACCCACTCTTAAAACTTCCTTCTTCGTGGGGTTGCAGACGCTCTGGGGGAAGGAGGATCTGGGAGCTGGTAAGATCAGAGTCCTAGATGTACGGTCGAAGACATGGGACCAGATCTAATTTACTAAACACACTCCTCGCCACAGCTTCCACCTGATCATCCAGGTGGAGCTGTAAATCGAGGAGGACTCCAAGGCTCCAAATCTGAGGAACCAGGGAGTGACGCACTCCATCTGTGATGGGGGAACTCCACTCCCTCACCCTTATCCTCCATCTTCTCAGGATTCAATTTCAGATGGCTTGCCCTCATCCAATCCCCCACTGCAGCCAGGCACCGGGTAAACACCAAGACTGCCAGGCCTGGGTCAGATGAAAACAAGAGGTATAGTTGGGTCTCATCAGCATATTGATGACTCCGAACTTCAAATCCTCTCCCAATCTCGCCCAGTGGTTACATATACACGTTGAATAGGAGAGGCGGAAAATGGATCCCTGCAGGACTTCACACATGAGGGCTCAGGGAGAAGATGTATAGTAACACGAGACCACACAATGAGATCTCCCAACCAGGAATGAGCAAAACCATTCAAAAACCCTGGCACGGTCCTGCAGGCAGGTCACCATTTCATGGTCAACCATGTCAAACACTGCTGAAAGATCTAATAAAATCAGAAGAGAGGACCGTCCCCAGTCCAACTCTTGGCATGGATAGTCGACCAAGGCCACAAGTGCAGTCTCAGTATCATATTTAGATATTAATCTCTCTGGGGAAAGAAGTGACTTGGGGTACAGGGAATGTGACTCTTGGTCTCTGGGGATTGGGTGGTGGTAGTTTTCCTTTCTGTGCTACCACTTGGCTTGTTGTGGTTGAGAATTTCCTCTGTGTTCTCTTTCTCTTCACTGTTTATAGCCTGCCGGCTTCCTGATTGGTCCCAGTCTTCTTGTAAGAAGAGCTGGGAACCACAGGGGATTGGTGGAGCATTTGCTGCTGACCCTTTGTTGGTGATGTTCTGGCTCACATGTTTGGATTCCCATTACATACTGCTCAGGTTTGTCTTTCTTACTAGGTTGTTCGTATTGCGCCAGGTTTAGCTTGTTCCACCTGTCCCCTTGGTGTTGAGTGTTTACCTCTTCCTCAGTGAGGCCAATCCCATGCCCTGCATGTCTTGCCACAGGCATGCATGCATGCATGCATGCACTGCTGTGAAGTTTGTGGTGTGTGCTGATTTCCTTTCCCTGTTTGCACATCTGTGTCCCCTTAAGCTCCTTACTGAGTCTCCTGATTCCCTCCATAGCTCCTTAGTATCTCCAGAGTACCTTGCTTTGTGCCATTTCCCTCAATAGTCTCCCTTCTTCCACATAGTTACTTGCACTCTTTCGTTACTGAGCTAGCTAGAGCTCTGTACTGAGTATCCTGATTGCCTCCTTTAGCTCCTTTGTATGTGTTTCTAGTTCTGTGCTTTGTGCCCTGTTTCCCTCAGAGTCCCGCTTAGTCATGGTCTCAGGGGATATGACCACGGGGCCCTGCATTGCCTATACTTGGGGAGTGGACACCTGGGAGCCATTTGGTCGATGGCCTCAGTCAACAAGGTGTTCCAAAGAGCAACAAGGCCATCAAGCAATCAGCCATCAAGATTGGAGGGTATAGCCCCCAGAGCATTCTGCAACTGATCTGGTTCCATAAGTCTCTGGGGGAAAACCATACAAACTGGTTCCACACCTTGCTGGGAGAAGACATGCACCGGGAGACTGGCCAGCAGGAGATAACAGTCTGTCCATGACAAGGGCGCAGATGACACCTCCCCCACTAACAGGCCCTCCACCTCAAGACCAGTGCAAAGTATCAAATCCAAAGTATGCCCCTCCCTTGAGAGTTGGGTCAGAAACCACCTGAGACAGGCCTATGGTTGCCATTGTGGCCATGAACTCTTGCTCTGATCCTGTAATCCTGGTGTCAGCATGAATATTGAAATCCCCCCAAGACCACAAGTCTCTGGGACCGCAATACCACCTCCGACACCAGGTCAGCTAAAGCAAGTAGAGAGGCTGCCATACAGGAAGGTGCACCGTATACCAGCAGCAGCCCCAATCTGTCTCCATGTGCCAAATCAACCACGAGATGGAGGCCATTTATACCGGATGTAGTTTGCACTGGATATCTCCGTATGGACGAGTTATCCCTGAAAACAATGTCTACGCTGACCCCCACCATCCCTCCAGCTGAGACTGATGCTGCACAGAGTACCCAGCTGGAATATAATTCAGTTTATCTAACATATTGCATACTTTATTGTGTGCCTATAGTGAAAAGTGAAAACAAATTAAATTAAAAATTGAAATTGAATGCAACCAGTCTTTCCGTGCTGTCATCTGGTGTCTCGCATCTACTGATCACAGCAAGATACTGCCATAAAACATCACTCAGTTTTACTGGAATCCCACCATCCTTGGTGTTGGAAATCCATCTCGGTTCAAATAAAACCTCCAGTCAAATATGTGCCTCTTACACCCCCACTCTATCCTCTTCATCATCACCATACAGTGGGGGTGGAAAACATTCCCACTCATAAGCACTTTCTGCACTTCTTGGAGTGCCCAAACCTCATACAGGGTAACAAGCTCTCCTTCAGTCGGTTCACATTCCCTGTACCCCAAGTCACTTGTTTCCCCAGAGAGATTAATATCAGCAATCTGATAGAGGCACTCCCAGAACACCTGCTCTCCCTGCACATCTGGTCTTTAGATGATGGGCCACCCGGGGGTGAAATTGCCACCACCAGGACAGCCCACCCATCTAAAAATACCCTATGAGGGGGGAACCACACTCTTAACCAAGCAATGGTCAAGCAAGGCTATGTAAGAGATTTACCAAGAGACCATGACTAAGTGGGACTCTGTGGGAAACAGGGCACAAAGCACAGAACTAGAAACACATACAAAGGAGCTAAAGGAGGCAATCAGGATACTCAGTACAGAGCTCTAGCTAGCTCAGTAAAAGACAGCTAGTCAATGAAGGGGGAACGAAAGAGTGCAAGTAACTATGTGGAAGAAGGGAGACTATTGAGGGAAATGGCACAAAGCAAGGTACTCTGGAGATACTAAGGAGCTATGGAGAGAATCAGGAGACTCAGTAAGGCGCTTAAGGGGACACAGATGTGCAAACAGGGAAAGGAAATCAGCACACACCACAAACTTCACAGCAGTGCATGCATGCATGCATGCATGTCTGTGGCAAGACATGCAGGACATGGGATTGGTCCCACTGAGGAAGAAGTAAACACTCAACACCAAGGGGACAGGTGGAACAAGCTAAACCTGACGCAATACGAACAACCTAGTAAGAAAGACAAACTTGAGCAGTATGTAACGGGAATCCAAACATGTGAGCCAGAACATCATCAACAAAGGGTCAGCAGCAAATGCTCCACCAATCCCCTGTGGCTCCCAGCTCTTCTTACAAGAAGACTGGGACCAATCAGGAAGCCGGCAGGCTATAAACAGTGAAGAGAAAGAGAACACAGAGGAAATTCTCAACCACAACCAGGCCAAGTGGTAGCATGGAAAGGAAAACTACCACCACCCAATCCCCAGAGACCAAGAGTACAGGCCAGGCTGCACCCTGACACCATGCCTTTAACCAGAACCTTGGATGGCTCTTCAAACAAGGACTAGCTCTTGAGCTCAAGTGGATACACTGAGACAGCCATGATGTCCATGTCCACAGCATATTGACACGTGCTGGCTCCTGGATGGGGATGGACATGGAGGGATGTCTGCTGGTGGTCACAGCTTCGGGGTGGGAGTCACAAGAATATCCACCCACTTCTGGCCCCTCGCAAAGGTGAAGTCATACATGCATGATGCAACACAGAGGAAGGAGCTTGCAATAGGGCCATATCTGCCTCCCATGGCCGGAGGTGAAATTGTTGTCCCAGATCTCCTTGTACCTGTGTCTCAACACTTTAACCCACTGCTGACACTGGTTCATATCCCAGTTGTAGCCCCGCAACTCCATTTGTGCTGAGATCTCTTGAAACAGTGCCTCATTCTTGTAGCACTTCACCAGGGCATATTAGACCTTTTGTCCCTTCCGTAGAATGATGAAAGCCTTCGTCTTTTCTTCAGTCCAAGGAATGCAGCTGAACTAGAAAAGGTACAGAGAAGGGCAACAAGAAGGGTATGGAACAACTTCCGTACAAAGAGAAGCTTGATAAGCTGGGTCTCTTCAACTTAGGGAAGGGAAGACTGAGAGGGGACATGATAGAGGTTTATAAAAGCTTAAGTGGTGTGTAACGAGTAGATAGGGAACAGTTATTTCCCCTCTCAAATAGTACTAGAACTAGGGGGCACTCCATGAAACTAGCTGCTAGCAGATTTAAAACAAATAAAAGGAAGTACTTTTTGACTCAATGAATAATTAACTTATGGAATTTGTTACCAGAGGACGTTGTCAAGGCCAGTAGTATAGATGGGTTTATAAAAGGACTGGATAAGTTCTTGGAGAGTAGGTCCATTAATGACTATTAACCAAGCAGCTTACACAATGAACATCTTACTGTCGGGAGCAGCTGGGAGTGAGCAATGGGGAATGGATTGCCCATTGTGACTGTTGGTTTTTCTCCCATGCAATCGAGATTGGCCACTGTCGGAGGACAGGATGCTGGACTTGATGGACCATTGGTCTGACTCAGTTTGGCACTACTTATGTTCTTATTAGAGGCAGATTTGTAGGCAGTGAGTGCCTGTGACTGCACAGTGGCAGTAGTGATGCTGGTTGTTGCCTGTCTGCAAGTCTGAGTCATGACCACAGTGATGATAAGCCTCTGCTAGCCATTGCAGAGAATGCAGCGGCGGGGAAACAGCAAGGGTCAAGCATGTACTGCCATCCAGGATGAACTGGGAGAATGCATGTTTGAAAATGGTGCAGTGGACTTTTAAGGTGGACATTAAGACAGCAGTAGGAGTGAGCGGCAGAGGAAGTGGTAACATGGAATGTTCCTATCCTTTTTGCTTGCAACTCTGTGGTGCTGGTGGAGGAGCTGAACATGAGCAGGCTGCATGCAACCTAATTAACAGGATTATACATGTGGGTGCACATTAGCCTGTATTCACCCACACAGCAGACCCTGCCATGAGTGGGGGCTGAAAGTCCAGCTGGTGGTGGTCAAGTGGGGGCGAACACCTAATAAATGGGCAGGTGGACACCCATCTGGTGTGGGGTACTGTCTTGTTTGTTAACACCCACTGTGTTCATATTTCAAGATCTTGGTGGCAGGGATATTATTCCCTTTGTTTCTTTGCTTGGCACATGGCCCCTTGCTTGTGCAAAGTATTGTATAACAGAGAGTGGGAAAAGATTATAGTTAAAGCAGGATGACGTGAAGTGTCTTATGGAGTTATAACACTATACAGATACTAAGGACCTAGAAGGCTTCATCACTAAGTAGAGCAGGGCAAGATGGCTTGTCATTATTATATTTCCTGCATTTAATGGTGTCATTTCTTTCACTGCATCAGCTTTACAGCAAGCTCCTTGGTCATTGGTACAGTTCCAAAGAGTGTTTCTTTTATTTCTTCCTTTGGAGACTTCTTCACTTGTGAGTTTTCCCTCTTTCCTCTTCCAAGCAGAAGTGTTAGCATGTGATTTGCTTCTAAAAAGCAACAGGAGGCTTTCACACTTAGGGCCCTGGTGTCAAAAATCCAGATACAACAAAAACGATCTTGATCTCTCTCTCTTATCTTCTATTTACAATAGCACCAGGACCAGGTACATTGCTGTCACTATATAAATAATAACAAACAACAACAACTGCATGCACCATGTTCAAATGGTTGTATGTATCACTGAATATTTTATATGCAAAAAGAACCAGATTTATTATCTGCTGCTCTGTGAGCAGGAGGGTGCGGGGTAGAAAAATAGTGAAATAAATAAATAATTATTTATAATTTATATTGTGATCTCAGTGTTCAGAGTACTTTGTAGTTCTTATCTAGTTCACTCTCACAACCATCCTGGGAGGTAAGTCTTTGGGTATTTTCAGACGATACGTTGGCCGTTGGCCCCGTACCGGCACCAACGGCTTCGTTCCCTGCCGGGGTCACCCCGTAACGGCCCAACAGACGTGCCGGGGGGATCCCGGCGGGGAAAGTGGGAGGGGCCGGGGCCGCGCGGCGCAACGTGCGGCCGCGCGGCCCCGCCCCCTCCACGCACCCCGCCGCCCGCCCTCCGAGGAGACGGGCGGGCGGCGGGGCCAATGCGGCCGCCGCGTCCGGCCGATCGTGCCACGGCCCGGGATCCCGCCGGGGATCCCGGGCCGTGGCACGCGGCCAGACGTTACTTTTCCTTGGCCACGGCCCGGGGTCCGTTTGACCACGCTTCCCGGGACCTTCCCCCGGCTAGCCCGGGAAGCGTGGTTCAAACGAACCCCATGTGGGTATTGACCGTGGCCAACATCTGGCGCGCCGTGAACAGACGTACGGGACACGGTGACCACAGGTGGGTATTCACCGTGGTTCACCGTGTTCGCGTAACGTCTGAAATCACCCATTGTCATTTCGATTTTACAGATGGGGAACACTGAGGTTGAGAGATTGTCCAAGACCACTCATTGAGTTCCTGGCGAAGACATTTGTCAAATCATGATTTCCCAGGTTCAAGTCTAGCACTTTATCTATTAGGTTATACTAGCTCTCAATCAGTTCTGGTAACAATATCTGGATGCCTTGGGAGATGTTCTTTTTTGTCAGGATTACAAAGGGATCTCCAAGTAAGGTGGAGAGAGTGAGGATGTATTGTAGCTTTGATACACTGTATTTCAGTGTTGCAGGGGACATAAGGTATGTCTGCAGTAAGGAAGGAAATTAGAGATGAGGACATATCTGAGAGATACCACAACTAGGTGAGCAAATGTGCATTCATTTTTGCATGGGCATTAGCATGTATGACTTTTTGAAATGCAGACTCTGCATATGTTCTGAGCACAGACACATAAAAGTGATTTTTTTCGTATTCTAATTTTCACCCTTTCACACACAGCCACCCACCCACCTGCCTAGCTCCCCTTCTCCCTGCTGTGACATGTGAGCAGTACTGACCTTTCTGGTGAAATTCAATTCATAGTAGGTGAGGCAGAAACCTCAAAAGGAATTGCCAGCTTCCACATTCCCACTCCCCTGTTGTGACAATACTTTTAATTCTGGTAAAAGCAATAGGAGCTTTCATTGGAAACTTTTAAAACATGCCTGCTTGCCCAGCAATGCAAAGGAAAAAGAATGGCATGGCAATGTTTGCTTAATAGGGAAACTAATATTGTTATGGAAGTGTTTCTGTTAGTTTCCCATCACAGTGTCTCTTAACTAATTAACCCTTTGCAACCCCTGCTTTTAAAAGCTAGGGTGGTGGTGAAGGACTCTTTGTCACAGACCCCTTTTAGCAAAAGGAGCAAGGTGCAACAGGTTATGGCTGCATTAGCCAGCTGTGAGTGAGAGGTACCGAGCAGGGGTTGCCTAGGCAATGCCCACAGTGGCCGAAAATGAGATGGCCCGCCCAGGGTTGCTGGCCTGAGGGCACATACGTGAGTCTCGCAATGCAAGACCTGGAGGATTTTTCAACACCCACCCCAAGATAAGAATCAGTCGGGCACTGGAGCAGGAGAGCAGTACCCACCCACCCACGTACACAGTGAGCAGATACAGGTCACCTATTGGGGCCGGAAAGGAAGTTTTACAGAAAACCTGCATTTGCAATTGGGCATTCTGGTTTTTGCCTTTCCCACAGTGTGATTGAGTCAATTCAATTGGCTATTAGGGTCTTTATGGCCAGGTGGGTCTATTAGAACTTTGTTGCACTCTTTCAGGGGTCCAGTAGTTTTATGATTCAGATAGGCTTCTAGTGAGTGAGATGAAAGAGGGAGACACTCCTTGTCTCTCCCTCTGTTCCCATTCCTTTGTCTCCCACCCACCCTCCACCCCCGTCTCTCAGATTGTAAGCCCTAGGGCAGGGACTCTGTCTATTCAATTACTTTGTAAAGCTCCAGGTACATTGCTGGTGCTATATAAATGATTGATAATAATAATAACAATAATTAATAAATAAATAATCTCCTTAAGAGATGTGGAGGTGGGACCCAGTGCAGAAGCAGGGTGTGGCTTAGCGCTGGGATCACATCCCTAGGAGAGGTAACTGGGGACACCATAAGGGACTATGTGGTCTCAGGCACCTCTGAACCTATTCCTTGCTCTGGTCCCCTGGGGGACATGCTTGCCTTTCCTCACCCATGATTTTTTTTTTTATTATCATAATAATTATAATTATTATTATTATTTTATTTAGTGCCAGCCATGTGCCTGATGCTGTATAGAACATAGAAATAGACGCGGTCCCTGCCTGTGCTTACAATCTAAAAGACAAGGAGGGGGAGACAGGGAGAGGGGACAGTGGGAGAGACAGGGGAGAAGACAAACAAACATTCAGGCGGATGCAAAGTCTCAGGTGCGTGTGCTTGGCTTGGTTACAATCAGGTTGGCTGAAGCAGTCTGCAGAGGAGGGCAGACAGTAAGTATATGGGGAACGACTAGCAGGCAATGGGAAAGGCGGCAAGGAAAAAGTGGGTCTTGAGGAGGGATTTGAAGGAGCGGAGGGAGGGGGCAAGGCAGATGTGGGTAGGGAGGGAGTTCCAGGCATGGGGGGCAGCGAGGGAGAAGGGTTGAAGGTGGTTAGGCGAGCAGGAGAAACGAAGGAGAGTGAGGGAGGGGCCAGAGGAGCGGAGAGCGCATGCAGGAGTGCGTAGGGAGATTAGGTCCGAGAGGTAAGGGGGAGCTTGGTTGTGGAGTGTTTTGAACGTGAATACCAGGAGTTTAAACAGAATATGTTCAGGAAGGGGGAGCCAGTGAAGAGAGAAGAGGAGAGGCTGCACATGGTCGAAGCGACGGTCAGAGTGAATGACCTTGGCAGCAGAGTTTTGGATTGCGATAAGGGGGGACAGGTGAGAGCGAGAGAGGCCAGCAAGGAGGAGGTTGCAGTAATCAAGGCGAGAGATAACCATGGCATGAACAGCATGCATCATGGAATGGACAGGGAGGCGTAGTCTGATAGTATGTGGGAACACTCAGGTAGCTGAGGGCGCATCAGGACCAGTTTACCGCTTGATTAAGTTAATGTTAATGTTAAAGGTCTGCCTGGATCCAAATTTTCCCCACCCAGTTTTCAATTAAAGAGTGCGGTCATTGCTAACCCATACCCCATGTGTCCTTCTTGTCTCATTTGGGGTGCACCGACAATGTTTCCTTTCTTCCTCTTCAGGATAAATCCAATGCCATCTAGTGCTTGTTTCTGTTTGAATAGTGTGTCATACTCCTTAAAAGTTGATGCTTTCAAGGAGCAGCAGTGTTTTGCATCTTGTTTTCCTTCAGACGTGCTGCCAAAACACTATTTGTCAGACACTAAACAACTGTAGCTTGGAGAATGTGCAATCTAAATTTTGTACTGATGATAAATGGGTTGATTTACCCAGAAAAAGTAGATAATTTGTTGATACCCAAAGTCAGCTGCAAAGTGCAAATGATTCGTTCTTGCCACCTTACTGTTTTACATTCAGCCCTTACAGAAATTAGTGTTTACATTAACATTTGCTCCAGCTTCTCTTACCAAAGTCTCTCCCTAAGCTCAATTATATTTTAGCAAAATAACTTTCTGGCTCCTTTCAAGGAAAAGCACTTTAATGGAAACCCTTTTTATATTTTATGAGCAAATAAACATTCTTTCTTAAAGAAAATAAGCTGCACAGCATTAACTAAGACAAATAAAGTAATACAATTTCATTTTCAGAGGTTAAGCTAGTTAATAATAAATGAAACCCTGATAGTAATTTATGCTAAACCATGGTTGCTAGATATTGTGGGAAAGAAGCATGGATTAAAAAAAAATGTGTTCTCTCTTCTCTACATTTAGTCATCAGTACTAACAGAGTAGTCTGAAGGCCATCCAAGCTCTTGTACTCTGTACATCTTCTTCCATGAGACTTATCACCAGGACTCAGTGCACTAAGTGGAGCTGAAATGAGTACCATAAAAATCAAATAAACCCATTATTATTATTATTATTATTATTAACAAACATTTATATAGCGCCAGCAGTGTACATGGCACTTTACAAAGTAATAAAATAGACACGGTCCCTGCCCCTAGGGCTTACAATCTGAG